>JANEYF010004339.1:600000-957500 GCA_029963845.1 Rhamnusium bicolor | reverse complement strand
TCTCTGAACCGCGACACTATTTTTCAGCACTTCACCGTACACCAGCACCGTATCCGGTTTTTCACATGAAGTAAAAGTCATTTATTACTTTTCATTCACGTTTAATCCTGACATATTATCAATACAATGTCAACAAACCGGTAATATCGACAATGTATTGATCAATGAGGAGAAATATACACCCAATTATGCAATTCCATAAGTACACAGATAAGACTTTTTGCTGCATAAAAAGGTTTTGTCATTGATATCAATCAGTGAAATTAAAACATTTAAATTCTCTTCAATAACATAAAGGTGGGTATGGTTTTACCCTTCATATTTTAGAATTTCTTTTTCGAAATCTAGCGTACCGATTGGAAAAGTCGTTATTATATTGAGCCCTATTATGGGTTTTTTCTTCGGTTTATTTCTGAGTCACTCTGTATATGAATGTGAATGTATGTTTACATTCAGATCATAACAAAATTTTCACTATATTTTTTCAAGTATCTATCCACCAGAGCAGAAGAGTTGTCACCCCAAATATTTTATAAATTTATTGTTTGTCCAATTTCGCCTTAATATTTGACCATTCTGTTCATCTAAGGGCCAGTCTTTTTCATTTCCTGATAAAATATTGGTTGATATCTAACCTTCTAATACTAAAAACAAGCGTCTTTTCATCTTTAGATATTTTTAAGATCAAGAGAAAACGGATTTATGTTGAGGTTATGTTAATAATAATTCAGTTAAGTATTATTTAGACATTGACGTGACATGTGTATAAATATATAAATATATAAATTATTGAAAATTCAGCGCATTAAAACATGTTGCCTAGAACCTGCCTGAGGTGATTTGACTGAAAAAGTACCCTCGACTGCGTCTCGGGCACTTTTTGTCAAATCACATCAAAATGAACGAAAGGTAATACGCTTTGAATGTTGAATTTTCAGATTATTTTTAATGCACGAAATATATGTATTAGACTATTTCCAGAATAAAACGTAGAACAAGAAATATTTTTTATTATTAACTGAATTAACAATTCAAATTATTACAATCACGGCTGGGTATACTTTTATTCCCGTGGCACTATTTTTTAAGCCGATTTATTTAAAAATCGAATTTTAAAGTTATTATTTCTTATAGAAAAACCCAAAATATTTAAGAAGTAGGTAATTAATTATGTTCTTTTCGTCTCTATATGCCTCTCATCTTCACAAGAAAATAAAAAAGAAAGAAAAAATCTGTCAAGCCCAGGGCAATTTTCGCTGTAATATTATATAAAATTTTCCCTTGGAATGCAGTTTTCGCTGAAAGTTTGTTCTTATTGGTCCAAATTTTCAAAATCTTGTTATTTCATTGGTTCTTATAATGTGAGGGAAATAGTCATATAAACACTTATAATATCTCCGCCATATTACAAAATAGAATTACTAGCTAATTTGTTCTTTTATAGCTGCTGTGAATAGAAATTCAAATTATTTTCCTGTTCAACTCTTGCCATGCCATTATCACTCCGACAAAACTTTATTCATTAATTATGTCTCAAATTGTTTGCTAATATGGCACGCGTCATTTGAAACAGAACAATAATATTGTAACAATGAAAATACATCGTTTTTTATTTGGATTAGTTGACTTCATAACACCTAATTAAAATATAATTAATTATTGTTTCAGGATATAGCACAAACTGATTTATTGAATCAAAATATGTGTAGTCAAGCACTCCAGCAGAAAAGTGGAATTCACCTAGTGAAAAAATTTTTTGTTAACCGCATTTTGAAAATAAACAAAATTATTGATATATATATATATATATATATATATATATATATATATATATATATATATATATATATATATATATATATATATATATATATATATATATATATATATATATATATATATATATATATATATATATATATATATATATATATATATATATATATATATATATATATATATATATATATGTACTGTAATGTATATAATCTCGCAATACAACTTTTTGTTCTGTACTCTACACAAAATACATTGTAATTCTTATAAAGACATACACTGCTTTTAGATGAATCAAATAAACTGTATTTAGATACACTCCTACATATGTTTCGGTATTTTAGTATTTATCTGTAATGCTCTTGAGAAAGGCCTAAAAAGCCAAAACATATATAGAGTGTATCTAAATACAGTTTATTTGATTCATTTAAAAGCAGTGTATGTCTTTATAAGAATTATTTACAAGATGTTTCACAAGGAACCGACCACTTACTCAATCCAGTGTATTAAATACATTGTATTTGCATGCGAGGTTATGATAAATTTTTTTGCGAACATCTTGCACAAATGTCGGTCTCCTTTCATCTTTAAAGTCTCTGCATCTTACATGAGAGCAGTTGATCCCTCTTATAGGATATATAAGTATTTGTAAAAAAAATTGTTTGCCCAATTCTACATCATTATAGTTATTTCATTTATATTTTTTGAGATTATTGTAACTTTATTATTACATATATTTCAAGGATACAGTTTATTTTATTTCTCTTCATTCGTATTAAAAAGACTTAAAGTTGCAGCTAAATAATCGTATATCATGTGATATAGCCTCGGGATAACTGCTTCTATGAAAAAAAATGTTGTAGGTTTCGTACATGTGTGCTGTAAAAATTCGTACAACTGCGTCATATTCTTAAGTAAAATGCAAAAGTTGAGCAATCAGAAGAGACAGAGACCGAATATTCCTTTGATTGCCTTGTACTAATGAGAAACAATAATTGCGAAACACCGGGGTCCATGCTACGTCATGTTTCTTTTCACTTTTTTGGAGAGTATATAGTATGATTCCTTTATGTTTAATTCTTGATCCCCACGAATTTTGTCGCTATTTTGTCAGGTGGAAATGGGTACTACACATATGTAGGTTAACTACTCATTAAGTCCCAAAATTGACCTATTGAACACGAGAGTGCGAATAAAGTATTGCGTACTGTATTTTCCACTTATGTCGTTGTTCCTGATAAACTCCATTCCATATTCAATTTCTTAAGTTAGATACAGATTAATTCTATATTAATAATCAATAAATATTTTATATATTTTATTATGTATCAATATATATCAAAATGTCAATATCAAAATTTCTTCTTCAAATCTTTTTGTTATTCTTTTCTTCTTTTTTCTGGCCTTTTTCCATGAATACCTCACAACAACTTTTCCTCAGCTTCTGCCCTCAGCGAGATAAGTAAAGCTAGTGAGTTGCTACACACACTCCCTCGTTAAAGGAAAAGAAAAATCAATCGACTAAATTGTCGATAGCAAAACGCACTCTTTTAATAGAGACAGGCGGAACATCGCTCTCGTCAACTAATAAAAACGCTGGTTTGACCCTGTCAATGCTGACAGTTACCACTTTAGTCCCATTAATAAAAGTGAACAATTTATTTGTACGGGACAAAACTTTAAATGGGCCCTCGTACAAAGGAGATAAAATAGGTTTGAAACGTTCCCTACGGATATAAACGTTGTCACAGGTCAATACGTCAGGACTGACAAATGACTTTTTACTACCGTGGCGAAAAGGAGAAAACGACGTCAAATTACTAAATGAAGTACGCAATTTGTCGATAAAATAAGGCATATCTCGGCAATTATATGATTTAGTGAAAAACTCGCCAGGTAGTCGCAAAGTTTGACCAAACACAAGTTCAGCTGAAGAGCATTGCAAATCATCCTTGGGGATAGCCCTAAAAGCCAATAATACAACAGGAAGTTCATCCACCCAATGTAACGTGTTAGCCCTAGCAATCAACGTAGTTTTAAGAGTTCTATGGAACCTTTCCACCATACCATTACTCTGGGGATGATATGTGGTGGTACGTATTCTATGGAACCCCAGAAACTTCGCAAATTCACTGAATAATTTCGACTCAAATTGGACGCCTTGATCAGTAGTGACAAATAATGGCACGCCAAAACGACAAACAAAATTTTGAAATAAAGTGCGTGCTACGGTCTCCGCCGTGATATCGGAGAGAGGATAAGCCTCCGGCCATCGAGTAAACCGTTCGATCACAGTCAGTATGTAAGAATAACCCCTGGAAGGGGGTAATGGTCCTACCAAATCTATGTGAATGTGATCGAAACGCCCCTTAGGCACAGTAAACTGACCGACCGGACTTTTTTGTATGTCGGTTGACTTTTGCAGTCTCACAGCTGACGCAAGTTTTTGCCCACAAGTTGCAATCTGAATTCATCCTAGGCCAGAAATACTTACTTGCAACCAATTTCCTAGTGGCCTTTATGCCAGGATGAGACAACCCATGAAATACATCGAATATCGTCCGCCGATAAACACTTGGAACATAAGGGCGCAGTTCTGACCGAAAAACATCGCACCAAATAAACTCATCCAAATCGGGAATTTTAATCTTTTTTAAAATCGAACTTCGATATGGAATCTAATGACCGACCCGACAACAAAAATGCCAGCTCAGAATCTTCCTCTTGAGCTTTGATCAATAACCGTAGGTTAAAACCACCACCAGAAAAAGGGTCACTTTCGGCTTGTAACGGAAAAATACTATGTTCTAGGGAAGATGTATCATATACACGCGACAAAGTGTCTGCGATGATATTATCTTTACCTTTAATATGCCGGATATCGCACGAAAATTGAGCAATATACTCCAAATGTCGTATTTGCCGAGGAGATCTTTCAGCCTGAATGAACAATACATTAACTAAAGGCTTATGGTCGGTAAAACAAATAAAACCACGACCATCAAGTAAATATTTAAAATGCTCTATAGCGGTATACAAAGATAATAGTTCCTTGTCAAATGTTGAATATTTTGTTTGAGCTGTAGTAAGTTTACGTGAAAAGAATGCTAAGGGGGTAAGTACCTGTTTGATGTCACACACTGTATTGATACATAATAAAATATATAAAAATGTCAATATCAAAATTTCTTCTTCAAATCTTTTTGTTATTCTTTTCTTCTTTTTTCTGGCCTTTTTTCATGGATACCTCACAACAACTTTTCCTCAGCTTCTGCCCTCAGCGAGGTAAGTACATACTTGCTACATTAGACTTGTTGATGAGGAACAAGAATTTCGACACACCGGTGTCCGTAGCTGCGTCCTTTCTTTTTTTTTTTTGGTACGTGACACGATTCTCAGTCACAAATAAAGTAATCCAGAATTTTTTTTTTTCAGGTTTTTATCCATTTATATCATTGTCATTAACATTTTCACATTGAAATATTTTCTTTAAAAATGATGTCAGTATCATTTATTTTCTACTATCTTCTAGGTATCTTAATTAAAATTTTGTCTAAATATGATTACTCTAAAATACAATGCTAGAAAACAGCATCATTTTGCTTATTTTCAGATATATGTAAATAGTTTTAATTTACTAGATGCTACAAAGAAAATGTAGGTCATGCATTCAGAATAAAGTTTTGTCATTTAAAATAAGGAAAACAACAAACTTTATAATAATCTGGAATAATCTTCTCAAATTAGGTATAAACTTTTGCATTGTAATTTCAAATTTAATCAGTAAATTCTTGTAAAATATAAATGAAAATATAAATGTATGTGAAAGTTAAGAGACAACTATAAATAAAAATACTCAGAAGGACATGGTAGCCGAGTGGGTAAAGCGCTTATAATTATTACTCGTTACCGAATATCGATGGTTCGAATCCATCCCGGAGCAACAAATTTTATTTGTAATTTGCTTCGGATTACGATGGGAGCGAACTATCGATGCCCTAGATGTGGTTCGGACTCCACAATAAACGGTAGGGCATCGTCTCTCTTTACTCAACACAAAATCCTAGGATTTTCTGGGAGTCACTTCGGTGACTTGAGAGGCGGTTAAGAAAACATTTCAGTGTATTTCGTATTTTAAATATAAACAAATACTATGATGACCATGAAAATTTTGCGCAAATTTATATAGAACCGATGTGGAAAAACATATTTTGAGCTGCAATTTCGAGGTATATTTTAGAATCAGTTTGGTGTTATGTATGATATTATCACTTCAACAATGTTTTCACGAAAATGTCATGGTAGAAAAAAGTATGTAATCGTAATGTTTAAATAAATCTCTCCTTAAATAGTTCATTTATAAATTATTATTATTATTATTAATACCAAATTTCAAGAACAAAATTTTACTTATTAACTATGTTTGTACCTTTTCCACTGCAGAAAATAATACAAAGAAGCTTTAATGCCATATCCCAAAAAAAACAATTATGCAGCTACGGACACGTGTTTCGGAGTTATTTCCCCTCATCCGCGTAGCGTAGCTAAGGAATTGGATCCAGGATGGGATAGATCAGGAACAAGTACTAAAATGAGGCTGGAAACTACACAGTACTCAATTAGTGCCTTTCATGTTTCTATGTGCCACAAATGGGGCTTCGATGAGCACAGTCGACAGACAGAGCTCTATGTGTACTGCTCGTTTTCACCTGGCACATACAAACAAAACAAGATAGATGTATTACTGTTCAAAATAAAACAAAGAAAATTTAGCGCCATGTCCCCAAGAAAACAATTATGCAGCTACGGACACGTGTCTCGGAGTTATTGCCTCTCATCAGTATAGCGTAGCTAAGGAATTGGATCTAGGATGCGATAGATCTGGAACAAGAACTAAAATAAGGCTGGAAAGTACAGTACGCAGTACTCAATTAATGCCTTCATGTTCTTATGTGCCTCCGAAACACGTGTCCGTAGCTACATAATTGTTTTTTTTTTTTTTGGGATATGGCACTAAACCTTCTTTGTTTCATTTTGAACCCCAATAAATCTATCTTGTTTTATTTTGTGTGCCAGGTGGAAACGAGCAGTACACATAGAGCTCTGTGTGTCGACAGTGCTCATCGAGGTCCCATTTGTGGCCCATGGGAACATGAAGGCACTAATTGAGTACTGTATTTTCCAGCCTTATTTTAGCTCTTGTTCCTGATCTATCCCATCCTATATCCAATTCCTTAGCTATAATACGCTGTATAATTGTTTTTTTTTTTTTTTTTGGGATATGGCACTAAACCATCTTTATTTTATTTTGAACCCCAATAAGTCTATCCTGTTTTGCAGAAAATAATGTATTTGTTTTTAACCAGGCAATTTATACGGGGCTAGAAACAGCAGATTGTGAATGACAATTTCAGTTATTTAGCAAATTAATGGTACAATGCGATTGCATACGTTTCATTGGTAGTAAATTAGAAGTATTTTTTAGGTGTTATAGATGTCAAATTGCCAAAGCATTTCGGAAAATCCATGTAATAGAGTCCTGTTAGATACATTTGTAGAATTAGTTGGGCATAATCCTAATTGTGAGGAATACAAAAATATAATTTCAACAGGCCGGAATCAAAGATTTGCAATCTGCATAGGTTCTATGAAAAAAAACGAATGTTTCAACATTATTGTTGAAAAATTTATATTATTATTTATAAATAAGTACAAATTAAAAACTGTATTGGAATTATTCTTTAGGTCTTAAACAAAAATTTGTTAAAAGAAAAACCTTCCATATTTGTTTGTACGAAAAAATTATCTAAGGTATATACCTACATGATGAAATTACAAAATTTGCATTACAAAAATTTCATAAAGGAAAAAGCTTGGATAATTTGATGTGCATCTTTTGTTTTTTAAGATACAGAAATACGTCACGGCTACCGAGATATCTAAAAGAATGGAAATTTTGTATCTGTAATTCCAAATAACAAGCCTACTACGGATCTTATTGAACAATTGATATGGAGGTAAATCGGCAACAATATCTGAAAAATTTTCTAAAGGCGCTATTTTTAAATTCGTACTTCGGTTTGGTACCGTATATGAGGGTAATTTGTTTATGTCCTGTATTTTATTTATTTACAAGGTACAGGGTTATTCATTATAAATTACCCACCCCTTATCATCGTTATTATTGCCTATGGAAAAAAAGTTTTTAATAAAAGTTGTGCGGTTATGACTGAATTTTGTTAAAATGCTATCAATAGTACAGTACCGTGCAGATTTCAGGGGATACAAAAAAATTATACATTTTTTAAATAGGATACTATATATATTATATATATTATTAAATTATTGGAATGATCCGTTTTTCATGCTTTCAAAAATATACCATATATTACCCCTACCATATATCGTTTTTTTAGTTATTAAACGTGGAATATCTTAGTTAAACTAGTTACTGTAAATATGGAAAAGTTAACATTATTAAAGTAAGCTATGAAAATGACAACTATTATGTTTGATAAGTGATATTTCTTCTTCTTTTTTTCACTATTGTCAATTCATAATTGATAACGTCTTCTTATAATTATAATTGCACCGGAAATAGCTTCATTATTTACATTCAGATTGTTTATTTCAAGCCGAATCCTGTCTTTAATGACTTGAATACTATTATTATTATTATTATTGACAATGTCTTTTAGAAATCCCCAAAAAAATGAATCCATAGGGGTCAAATCCGGACTGTTATGTGGCTATTTAATAGGTCCATTATTCCCTATCCATATTGAGAATATATTATTCAAATGATCTCGAACGGATAGGACACTATGCGAGGTTGCCCCATTCTGTATCCAAATCATATCATCGTTCGGCTTCCGGAAAATTCTGCAAAAGAATATTTTCTGCTTCTGGGATAATTATTTCCAGATAGGTAACTCCATTTAAATTATAATCATAAAATATAGGCCCAACAATTTTGCTTCTGAAAATTCCAAACCAAACGCTAACAGTTTTTCTTCCTGATTTTTTAATTTGTTTTACCAATCTTTTTGTGTTGTGCTTGTTATCCCACGACCATCGATTTTTTCTAAAACTCCTGCCGTAGAAAAGGATGATTCATCAGTCCATAATATGTTAGTAAAAAAATCGGGATCTTCATCCAACTTTTGATTCATCAGGCGGCAGAAGTCCAGCCTTTTCCTTTTATGAGCATCTGTTAAAACTTGTACGGGTAAAATTTTATATGGTCTGTAGCTGTTATTATTTAACGTACATTGGATTTTGGAGTAACTTTTACCTAATTGATCGACTGCATTACTTATACTACAGTCAGAATTTTCTAAAAAATAATACAATGTTTCAAAAAAGTTTATTCGTGAATAAATATGAATGGACTTACCTTCGAAATGAAGCAGCATATCTAGCTGTTCTTCCTGGTTTGCTTAACTACATGCTTTTTTCTACTAAAACTGGAGGTATTATTCACCTTTCAGTAAATATTTTTGAACGTATTATCTGATGGTGTTGGACGATTTGGATACAACACCCTATATGTTCTTTTTGCTGCACGTTTGTTTTTGTTATTTTGTATGTAACAAGTAAATATTTGGATTTTTTTCTTCCTCATTGTAAACCAATTTGATTATTTCATTAAAGAAATGTCATTTACCAACCATAGTAGTTGTCATTTTCATAGCTCACTTTAATAATGTTAACTTTTCCATATTTACAGGGTATCCCATTTAAAAAAATATATTATTTTTTGTATCCCCTGAAATCTGCACGCTACTGTACTTTTGATAGCATTTTAACAAAATTCAGTCATAGCCAAACAACTTTTATTTGAAACTTTTTTTCTATAGGCAATAATAATGATGATAAGGGGTGGGTAATTTATAATGAATAACCCTGTACAAGTTTTTCTCACTGATTTCAAAAATACCAAACAAGTTGTAGTTTTCATTTCTCATATAAGTAAATAGAAATTTATTACAAAAATAAATGTCTTCTTGAACATTCTGAAAAAAGGTAATAAGGTTCGTGAGTATGCCATGCAAATTCAGCCGTTTATTAAAGTTTGTTTTCATTTTTGCTTCAATAAATTCGACATAAATTTTTTTTTTTTTAACTAAGATACAGAATATGAGAATATAAGCAAGTAATTACTCTGTTAATGAAAATAACAATTACTCCAGAACAAACAATTTAACACATAGACATAATTTTAATAAACATCGTTGCGATTCAAGTAACATAGACACAAGAAACAAAAATACGTAATTAAACAAGTTGTTCAAATTGTCTTCCATTATTATTCAAACAACCTCTGGATCTGCGCATTGTGCTTGAATGAACATTTAATAACATCTCTAGTGTTTTTAATTCACAAGCATTTGTAATTTTTGTTTTTAAATCATCAATATTTTGTGACATGGGGAGATAAATCTTATCTTTTACATAAATCCAAATAAAAGAATATCTAGAGGTGATAGATCTGAAAATCTTGGTGACAATTTAATAGGACCATTGGTACCAATCCAAGAATTAGAAAATAAACGATTTAATAAGTTGACGCATACTCTTGAATTATGTACTGGAGCAGCATCTTGTTAGTATAATAAGCTGAGTCTAATATCTAACGGAAGGCGGTGTCAAAATTTCTTCAAATTAGTTTCTGAAAAATTTAGATACAGTTCTTGATTCATATTTACGTCTCTTGAGTCCAGTGTGGATTCTCTATAACCTAGCGCCGCCGGTGATATTCCTATTAAAGAAACCATTGTTTGAAAATTTTGACTCATCAGTTTATAAAATTGATTGGTATATCCTTGGATTTATTCTAAATTTTTGCAGAATCCACCTACAGAATACTCTTCGTTTCAGATAATCAAGTTTCCCATAAGCGTTTTATTTTATTACGATATTTTCTTTTCTTTAATGTTCTACGTGCACTTCTTTTCTGATAATTATAGTATGACTGAATATCCCTCTAAGATATTGATTGTATTTGCTCATTTTTATTTTCTACGTATGTAACTATTTCATCTATTTCTGTAATATTTGCCGTAGTGAGTATACTTTTTTTACTGGTTCCTTCTTTATTGAATCTTTACTACGTAAGTGTAGTTGTAATTTTCTAAAATAACCTGAATGTGATTGTCTTCTATTAGGATAAAGTTCTTCATATCTTTGAGCTGTATTTAGAGGATTCCTGTCCCATTTAAGAAGACAGACAACATGAAGTGATCATTTGCTGTGTATCGTTGAGGAAGTAAAGACCGTTTATGTGTTTTATGTTATGTATTTACTTCAACCAGTTTTTGTTTGTTCAATGCCTTACTGATTATGAACAAGAAAAACACAATTTAACTAGTCCTGAGGATGCAAATAAATGTATCTAAACGTCGACTAAATTATAAAGTAGTTTTTCTGTTTTAATTGACCTATTCCCACTAAGTTGTAATATCAATATATAGCAAGTCACTAAACATTCAGTGAAAATATATAATTTGTTCAAACTGCTTAGCCGGAGCACATATTATTGAAATATCTCTATAATTTTCTGTATCCATACTTTCAGTTAAAAAAGAGCATAGTACGCAGATAGAAAATGAAAATAGAAAACAATATAAATCACAGGATACCGCCTTGTGGAATATGTGATGAGGCTTCTTCATAGCCATCAATCAGTACTTTATATTTGACATAAAATTGCTATAACATAACAGGTCAGAACGAGTACATTTTAATTTTACAAGAAGTAAATCAAAATTTACTAGATACTAGACACAAGGTTTTACTGATTTAGTAAAACTATCGGCTCAGTGTTTTTACGTTAGGTTTGAGTTCAAGGAGTCGTAAGTTCGAATCTTGCCAGGGTTATACTATTATGTCATTTTTAAAAAACCGAGATGGTAGCACAGCTGACTAGAGCGTTGTTGTGTGGCAAAATACGGCCAGTCTTAGCTGCGGCATCTGACAAATATCTAGGGGAATGATAGTTGTGTGTTTGTCCTGATTGAGTGGTGGAGTAGCAATGTGCTAAACCCCACCAGGACGTTAATACTGTTACGCCACTGGACTGTGTAGACTGGTTAGATGAGACTGGAATTGTACGCTAACGGCCGGGAATATTCTGGACTGCTCTAGATCGTGTGAATGGATGTATGCCGAAAATCAATCTTAAGTTGAACGTGAACGAGTAAAGAAGAAATAAGAAAGAGACTTATAAGTGTTCAAGTGTGATTATAGTTAAGACAGTAATTAATCTATTGTTGTTACTTGTTAATTAGTAAATAAAGTAGTGAATAAGTGTTACCTGGACTTTCAATCGACGAATCTACGAGTAGTGGTGTTGTGTGGATAGCAAACACGTAACAATACAAATAAAATATTAAAAAAACTATTACTGAAGGTAATAATTTGTCGATTGTCAATAAAAATAGTAAAAATATTAACAATCTGAAGTAAATTATAGAATCAGATCTTTATAAGGGCAAAAAATGGTGTAACTCCAATTCACTTGCATTCAGCATCACTAAAACTAGTCTAATAACCTTTAACTTCAGTTAAGTGGGTCTACTATTACATAATTACCATATAGAAAAAAAAATCGCATTCTAAGTTCCTTGGATTATACATTGATGATAAATTAAAATTTGATGAGTACGTTTTTAATCTAAGTAAAAGCTAGCGTCTGGTTGCTATGCCTTAAGAATTATTTCAAATGAGCTAGGTTAAACAGCTGCAGAAACTGTACACTTTTCTTTGATTGAATCGCAAATAAGATACGGAATTCCATTTTGGAGAATGTGTAGTCAAAAGTTATTAAGCACAACCTTTGTGGCACAAAGATATTTATGCAAAGTAAAACCTACGGACAGTTATAAACCCTTTTTAATTAGTGACAAAAGACTAACTTTAACATGTATTTTTATTCTGGAGACAATATGTCTAGTTGATAAGAAATCATTGAGTATGGTTAATAGTGACCTCAGCATATTACAAGACAAACGCTGTGCGTATCTCAACTTTTACCCATACCCAGAGCAACTCTAACAAAACATTCACTGATCTACGAGAGCAAAAGATATACTAATTTAGAAAGCCTATACAGTCTTATTGAATACTATGACGACTCTTTTTAATATGTTTTGTTGTAATATCTATAGTAAATGTATCATTGGCAATTTATTATTACTTATAGTTTTTATCTTGTTTATTTATTTTTTAAGGTGCCAAAAAACTACCAAAATTAACTCTTAACCGACTCCAAGAACTTACCTGCAGCTATCAAAATGTCAGAGGCCTTAACAGTAAAATACAACAGTTTTATCCATCCGTTGTGCAATGTGAATTCGACTTAATAGCCTTAACTGAAACGTGGATCCAAAAAGAAGTACTGAGTGTTAAATTATTCCTGGAGACAATAGGGTGCACAGAAGCGATAGGAAATTACATCTGACCGAGTACACAAGAGGCGGAGGGGTGCTTCTAGTATATAAACAACATCTAAGGTCAGAAAAAATTGATTGCTATTATTTTCAGCTTCATTTCCTACTGATGTTCTGTGTTGTAAATGTCATTTTTGTTATTTATATACCACCTAATACTAGCTTAGAACAATACGAACTATTTTTTGAAACATTAGAACAATTAAGCTTTATCGTAGATAAAAAAACCGCTGCCAATTACTTGGGGATCAGAACTTCCTCACCGTAGTAAAACTCGATGTGTGGTGCAGTTTGTAATAAAAGTAATTTTTGACGTTTCAAAAAAGTCACATTGGTGAAATGTAACTAGTATTTTTAGACATTTCAAATTTTAAGAAGTGTCAATCAAAATTCAAATATTATGGTATTGCCAAAATGTTTACAAAATTTTAATTTGTAGCTTTATTTAAACATTTGAATACAATATTATAATGGTTTTGTATAACAAATCTAATTTATAATCTTTCATCACGAATAAATTAATCTATTTTAATATTTATATTTTTTTACGTTTACGTTTATATGTATTGTATATGTAAATATTTATGTATTATGTATATACTGTTTTATTTTTTCTTATTTTTTTTTTAGACAATAAAGCATATTTTATTGATTGATTTATTGTCCATTATTGTCTCGCAATGTTATAAAATTGTTAAGTTTGAAGAACTTTGCGTAAATCAGCAGGTGAAATATTATCGTTTAGAAGAAGAATTTTACCAATACGCCATAAAATAAATATATCCAAATCCATTTCTGAACATTTCTGTTTTTGTTTAAAACATAAAGAGATATGTCTAGCATTGAGAGTAAAATTAGTATTCTAAAAAATTAAACAACACAATCATACGAAGTTTCATTTGTAATATCGTTTGTCGTACTCTCGAATTTAGTTAGAGATGTAAGAGGCAAGAATAACTAATTTTCTTAAAGTTTTGTTTTAAGAGGAGCATTAATCTTATGGCATGATTATCACAAGAATCTCAATAACTTTCTAATGAATGAATGAAACGTAATTTATTCAAAACTGAAAATTGTACACATACGCTTTTATTAAGACAATTTTTATTATCGCTAAATATTTAATGCTGAAATATTATGGATGGAAGTCAAGAAATTTTCTCAACCTTCCTGAAATCTCAAAATGTTTCTCTTATTCGATATCTGAAATTGAAACGTAACGAAAAAACCCACTCCCATATTTCGTTTATTTTTCAAATAAAAGTCGTTTAGAACCCTTGCAAAAAATATACAGGTTCTCATAACACTTTTATGAGACGACCAAACTTGAATTTTTTTAAATGGAATAAACCAAATTTTTTTACATTTTTGAAATCTGTGTTTTTTTGTGATTTCAAATATATGGATATGTTGTGTTTTATCTTTTACTGTTTTTTATTTATTGCAATTTTATACTGCTAGCATCTGCATGCTTATCAGGTTAGCCATTAATAAAAAACAGAAGACAAGATAAAATATATACATATATTTGAAATCATAAAAAACACATACCAAAAATGTAAAAAATATAGGATGTTCCATTTAAAAAAATGCAAGTTTGGTTTGTCCCGCTTTTATGGAAAAATATTTTGTCGAAGGCTACAAAAGAGTTTATTTGATTCGCTATAAATTTTATTTGAAACATTTTTTTCTAACTCAAAAAATAAATAAAATATAGGGGTGGGCCCTTTCGTTGGAAACCCTCTAATATTAGTGCCAATAATTATACCCCTTAAACAGAATAGCATTTATGCATAGTTGGCAAAGCAGCGTTTAACATGTCTGTAACTTAACTTTCCTATCGTTTTATTAAATTTAGTAGCTAGAGCACATGCTAGTAATTTCTACATTTCCATTCGAGTTAACCACATTTTCCATTATTGTACACAATAACTATAAATTTTAAGTGAATATCTAATCTTAGAAATCGCCATTACAACGGCTCATTGACTATGAATTTCTGATTGCATTGGTCCTCCCTGCATGGTTATTGCACGTAATAAAAATAACAGTTTTGGTTCATAAAACTGATATTTTCATAACTGTTATTATAATTTTATAATTGTATATTTATTTCCAATTTACTAAAAAATTGATGACACGACAGCTGAGCAAAGATAATATCATTTTCATGCGGATTTGCAGTATTCTGTTGTTAATGTATAACTTCTTTCTACATTTTCATATTTCTATTTGCCTTTAGTGCATTTTAGTTTCTATTCTTCACTACGTAGGCACTTTTGGGTAAATTGTGTGACATGTAATATATATATATATATATATATATATATATATATATATATATATATATATATATATATATATATATATATATATATATATATATATATATATATATATATATATATATATATATATATATATATATATATATATATATATATATATTATGTATACCGGTGCCCTGTAGATTCTTGATCCATTTGTAAAAAGATCGTTGGGACATAAGGACACAAACTAAAATGTTCTAACCACAGTACATGATAAAGCTAATCGTGATATATTTCCCTCATAAATTTATAGTATTCTCTCTAGAATTTATATTTTTTAAATAATAAAAGAAATTAAATTTGCGCGGTCAAAACAAGAATTATCATTTTCTCGAGTT
Organism: Rhamnusium bicolor; assembly: GCA_029963845.1. NCBI lineage: Eukaryota > Metazoa > Arthropoda > Insecta > Coleoptera > Cerambycidae > Rhamnusium > Rhamnusium bicolor. The sequence continues at coordinate 941,606 of JANEYF010004339.1, read as the reverse complement.
CACTGCTGCTAAAGATTATTAATTTTTTCTATTATTTTTACTTTACACGAGGCGGCGACATTATATTCCGAAATATGCACCATTTTTTATTTATTTATTTATTTATTTAAATACACTATCCCACAGTAACGTGGTTACCAATTACGGAATAAGAACCCAAACTATAAACGAAATAGCACAGCAAATATCTGCTGACAGTTACACAATATCAGATCAACATTTAAATATATTATTTACTGAAACATAGTTTTAAAATAGCAGTAGGTATATAACATAATACAGAAACGACTGATGGACCAAAATAGGAAAAAAAAAGTTAAAAACAATTAAATTAACACAGAGTGACTAGAAGCTAATAATAAAAAAAGAGGGAAAAATAAAGAAGGAATTAATAAGATATTGCTAATTAATACACGAATTAGGTAAATTGCTAATTTTTTAAGAATCTGATCTTGATTTTCTTTATTTTACGATTGAAGATATCAATACTGTCTTTAACCTCTGAAAAATTAGAGCAAGCTTGAAACAGTGGAGATTCTTTTAATAGGTTAATTCGAGGAATGTGCAGATGAAATGTTTCAGGAGAATGCGAAACTAATCTTGATACATTAAAGTCAAGGTGCTGGAGAATTTGTGGATAATCAAAATCATATTTAATTATGTTGTGCAGAAAAGTGATAGAGTGCACGGACCTTCTTTCCTTCAGTGACCAAAAATTATATAGATTTAAAAGCAAATCATGTGGAAACTAATAGCCGGAAATTTCATTATCCTTAAAATACATATACTTAAGAAATTTACGTTGCATGTTCTCGATACTGTATATATATATATATATATATATATATATATATATATATATATATATATATATATATATATATATATATATATATATATATATATATATATATATATATATATATATATATAATATATTATGCAAAATATGTTGGACACCATGCTATGGATGCATATGGATGTGTTATACAAGAGTATCACTGTGCTGAGGTCAGCAAAATCATTACTATGTCTTATCACAAATCTAAGATCTTCATAGGCTACTTATAGTGCTACGTTAATATGTTCATTAAAAGACAGTTTACTATCAAACATAATTCGAGGATCTTTTATAATTTTATCTAGATCACGATGTTTTTTTTGAGAACTAATAAGTGAAATATTTGAGTTGCACCTTAAATTTGCCAAACGTGTATAAATAATTATGTCGTTTCTTACTTCATAAAATAAGCACAGATATACAGGATGGGCCTCCGAAAAAAGAAGCAGCCGTGTTTTTTTGCATTTAAACACACCGCCCGGACCCGTCAATTTTATTTTCAAGAGGGACACTTTCATTGCGTAGTTTCGATCGTGTCATTTCAGCACCTAATTGGTAGTAGAATCCACTCAAAAATTTGTCTTACTTGCTTCGTATTTATATATGTAAGCATCCTTACAAATGTAACATGATAACAATAATAACAACAAAATTTGTTTCGTTTAAGGAAAATATCGCAAAAGTTTTCTTCAGGGCTGATTTGGGATAATTGTAGCTAATAGAGAATGTATTTTTTTAGGTACATAAGTAAAGTCAACTCTACTCCACCTTCAGAATCTAAACAATTGACGCACCTTTTAGAAACACCCAGTACATACTGCATCAATAAACGATTATTATTCTTATTATTATCGGAATGATGATTTATATTTCCTGCAAAAAAATTTTTTTGACTCCTATTCACAATGTCCGTGAAATTTTCTCAGTTTATCATCATCAAGTATTTAATAAAATTTTAATTGCCCGTACTCCACATGAAACTAACAGTAGTTGCTTGCCTGCATAACGCATAACCAGAAGAGTTGTCTTTTTTAAAAATGCTAACAGGCTCTTGCGAATCTTTGTGCTTTTTAAATAATGTTATAAACCTCTTGTTGTCTCAGAGGAAAAAATAAAAAACTGACTCGCATCCGCTAACAGAATGTAGAAAAAGGGTACGATCTTTCAGTTCATTATGCCTTAATTGCAGTTAGACCGAAGAGTATACTGGAGTTGCAGTTTTACTACTTTTGACAAATGACGTCCGGAAGCATTAAAACAAAAGCATCTTTCTCGTAAAACGCTTTTATGTATGTTAAAATTGTAACAAACATTTCTAAGCTGAATTTAATGATATTTAAGTAATTACTGAGTAAATAGCGAATCATATTTCGATTTGGCAAAGGAAATTCGTCTCAAAACATTTGTGTTTCAATACACTAAAAAACAAATATATACGTATTTTATGAAAATACGAAACCTAGGCCAAGAGATCTCGGTTAATTGTCCCTCATTGAAATGTATTTTGATAAAGCTTTTTTATTAATTTAAAAACTTAATTTCTACCAAAGCTCTAGAACCAATTGTAGTGATGTAAAAGCCAGGTATTTAATTAAAAAAGCCAAGTATTTAATTTAACTTAGATTATTTAAGTCTCAACTTCACTAGCTTCCACTTCTTCCTCTGCTCTTTCTGTTTATTAGTGTTTACATTTTCAGAATGTTGCCGTAGAAGTTGACGGGTAATTTGTTACTTAGGTTACAGAGCTTTCTATATGAGAAACCTTAATTTTCTTTTTTTAGATTTTATTCAGAATCTTCCAGCTGTGCGACAAAATCTTTATTTTCGCTGCCTTTTCTGTTATTAAGTGACTTTCTTTTGGAGTGAATAAATCCTTCTCATCCAATTTTTGCAATAAAGATTGAGCCAACAGTTCAATCAATATTGTTCCGAGACTGTTCATTTCAGAATGTATAATATGAATCAACGGATTGGTAGATTCAAGCTTTGTTTCATATTCACTCTATCGGTTTCAATTCTTGAGACAACTAATTCGTTACTAATGGCTAATGTTTGTAACACAACTTTATTCGAGTGAAGACTCTGTAACTAAATAAATGACTACCTCAACGTGTTTTGCCAGCCAATTTTAAAGAAATGTTAAAATTATTCTCCTTACCAATTTTTACAAATAAAGCTTTGAGATGGTGACTGTTCTTTATGATCTTAACAACATTCGTTATTTGTGCCATAAAAATTTACCAGATTGGCAAATATATCATTGCATAACAAATGAAGCAGTTGGGCAATACAATCTATTGGCACAAATTTTTCATTTAGTGAACTAATAACTGCTTTCATGTTAGTAACATTGTCCCCGATGACAACCAGAAATCTTTTCCATCCTTTTCCATTACAGATTGCACTTGCTTTGCCTATTTGCCTCACATTATAAGAACCAATAAAATAGCAACATTTTGAAAATTTAGACTAATCAGAACAAACTTTCAGCGAAAATTGTATTCCAAGTGAAAATTTTATATAAAATTACAGCGAAAATTGCACTAAGCTTAACAGATTAAAACATCAGTTGAATCAATATAAAAATCGAGGATTTTTTTTTCAATTTTTTATTTTTTCTGTGAAAATAGCAGGTTTATAGAAGCAACAGGAACATAATTAATTACCTACTTTTTAAATATTTCCTGTTCTACGTTTTATTCTGGAAATAGTCTAATAAATATATTTCGTATATTAAAAATAATCTGAAAATTCAGCATTCAAAGCGGATCAGTTCATTTTGATGTGATTTTACTGAAAAAGTACTCTCGACTGCGTCTCGGGCATTTTTGTCAAATCATATCAAAATGAACTCAAGCAGGTTCTAGGCAACATGTTTTCATGAGCTGGATTTTCGATAATTTTTAATGCACTTAATATATTACTACAGATAGATATACAGTATCATGTATATTTCCCTTTGTTATAATAAAATCATCAAACTGGAATTTAGATTTGGTAATGACAAAGTTGATGATGGACTTATTTCTAAGATTACTCCACTCCCTGAGTACATACCCTACTAACATCACTAATTACAACAATATAACAGTCCATATCTATGAACTGTAATAGTCAGATGAATCTACTGTCTATGATTTAAAACGACTTTGTTAAAAAAATTTACACTTAATGTCCTGTTTTAACTTTTCAGTCAATAATCTCACTGAAATAGGAGAAATAAATTTTATTAGTAATAATTTGCCCATAAAATACAATGAAGGTGGTAATACAAAAGCAATAACTAATCAATGTTAACGTAAAATATTTTTTACTGTCTTATTATCGCAATTGTTGAATCAACATACATGTTTTTGTTTTGCAAACACTTCGCTATATTAACTTATTCTATGATAGAACCCATTTAATTATCAAAAGCTCTAATAATGTACAGTTTTCTCCTCTACAGCAAACATTTTTATTAATTATTTTTCCGAAAGGGACATTCTCTCCGCCTAAGTAAGAAAAGCAAATAAATTTTCCAGACATACCACATTTCATAACGTAACAACACTAGGGTGGCATGTCTCTTTACTAGTTAAGACCGGACAAAAGGGGGAGTGGATAAAACGGTATATGGTCACGCTAATACCGAGTTGTGGCAGCGGCAGTGGCAGCTTCGACGTCATCAACGTTCCTCCCTCTCAAACAAAAGGATTTTAACCTTTGTTATAATTCCGGTGGTCGATAAAGATATTAATATCTATTAACCTGTTCCATTTCCCGCTAGTCAACTTGTCAATATTTCTTAAGAAATGAAAACATTACGTACATGATTATATAGTAAATAAAAATAATACATTTCGTGTTCTAGTTTACTGGCAATAATTATAGTTCAGCTAAAATTATGCAATTAAATTTTTTAAAATTCTACAAATAATGCTTAATTTATAAATAAAAATAAATAAAAACTGTAAATTGCATATAAATAATATCAAAGTTGCCAAGGTATAAATATACTTGCTGTCCTCAAACCGGTTTATTAAGTACTATATTTAGGTTTTAGTTAGTAATTTAAGAATATAATGTGAGCTCTGCGAAACACAGTAAGTGCTGTAAAATAATTAACAGTGGAGTGTGTCCCATGGGAGGAGTTTGCGTGGTGTTATATCATCGTAAACTGAAATTTTAGACATGACGTATGATACGTTAGTGCACAACGACGAACTAAGTTTGACTAATTTAAATTGTTCATTTTAGTTTTCGAATCTAGTACTATTTATGGATAATATAGGTATTGATATAGGGAACACTAATCTTGAAAATTTCTAATCTATTTTTAAAAATTAAGAAAGTATGTTTTATTCACGTAGTTATTAATGCATCATCTACGACGGCATGTTACATTCTCTACTTTCACAAAAAAAATATTACGAGATAAGAACAGAAATGTACCTATCAGTATGATAATAATATAATATATACTGTGTTTATCTATGCACACAATCTGTGACAATATATACTTTGTAAATAATCTACGTAAAGTTTATTTCAAACTTATTTGCAACATAAAAAACGTCGGCTCCTTTGATGGCGGTAAAGGGATCAAAGAAGGCCGACGTTTTTTATGTTGTAAATAAGTTTGTAATAAACTATACAAAGAATGTAAAAAAAACAGAAGTATCAGTGAGATACTTGTACAGTTGCCGCAATATAAATGTTTCCAGATCATTTGTGATTTGAAAGAGAACATGTAACCTTTCTCTCTTCTGTAACGAATAAAATCTAAAGATAGGCAATAAATTTACTTATCTTCGCATAACTTGTGAATTCATACAAGTAAACATATACAGTTCAGCAGCCAAGCTACGAAGAAAGAATTTAAAATTTTAGATTGGGAACGTTTATGTTGCGGTAGCTGTACGTATACAAAATACCAGCGATAATTCAGTCTAGACAGTCTATGCTACTTCTAAACTGGCTTTAAAAATTTCTAACACATACATTTAAAATATATCTATAATACATACAATGGAAATAATAAAACGAAACAAAAATAATTTTCGAGTTATAACATGAATAATTGTAAGTAGACATTTTTAATTTATAGACATATATAGGCTATGAGGTGCAACAGATTTGAACAAAATGGATTAAAAATATTTTTTTTTTGAAACATACAGTCAAATAACATATAGATATAAAAAACATTGAATAGAAACAACTATTTTAAAACACTTAAATAAGATATTCAGTCGTTTTTCCTATCAATTAAAGCATGTAACATGGTTCTTTCATTTTTGAGCACATATGTAATGAACGATAGTTTAAATCTACTATTATTCTTTGTTAATTTAATTTCTAGAGGCAATTATATATTTTTAGTGCAAGATTGGAAGAACATCGTTGTCCGACAGTTTTTTGCATCATGGGGAAGTTTAAGGTATTTATATTCCTAGTTTTATATTTATGTTTTTTTTTTTTAAGGAATACTTTTATTTTCAGTGTGTTGTGTAACGGTAATGATAAGACCGAATAATTGTCGAATATTCAAACTAATGTTATGGCAACGTTATTTAGTAAACCACCTCAACATATTGAGTCATGTCGTAGATGAGATTCTACAAAAGCTTTTTACATTATTTGCAGTTGTTTGATGTTAAGTATTTCTCTTAGAATTCTAACAGTGAAATTATTCCACGTTATTTTTTTAAGTTTTTTTTAACATAGATTAGCATCCCAACGAGGATGTTGATCTATGTATATTCAAAAATATTTTACCGAATTGGCATAGATGATTACAAATTCCTCGTCATTTATCTTCAGATTTTTATAATTTAACAATTGAGGTCTGTAAGACATAAATGGTATGAAAAGCGTTTTCTCGAAATTTATGGACAAAAGTTTATGGTCAGGCCATTGTTTAATTTTAGTAAAATTATTTTCAGTTTCAATGTTTAAATTATTCCAGGTATTATCATCATAATAAATTACTGTGTCTTTAGCGAATCTAATTATATGACCCACAATTTCTACAAGAAAGAGATTGTTAATATACAAGATAAATAATAAGGGTCTTAGGATAGTACTCTGTGGTATTCCACATTATATAGCTTTTTAATCGCTTTTTACGTTAGCAATCCTCATATTCCTATTAAACAACTAATTTACCAACACATGCCAGTATCAATATATGAGCAACTATCAAAATATATGGTGCATGAGTGACTGTGACTGTGTGGCTTCTGTGATTATATTGATTTAAAACCACTGCCTGAACAGAAGTCCAAATGTGTCTCATGTAAGAGAGTTATTTTAGATTTATAATTTCAGTGTACAAAATATGCATACACATAGAATGATACTGTATAATACTAGAGTTTGTTTTTCCTCTGCCTTATCAAAATAAAGTATTTTCATAAATCATTACTATAATATGAATTGCAAACTTCGTTATACATAGCTTCTTATCTTTATTGCGTTATTATAGGTTACTACGATCGATTGATGGTGCCATTATTAAATATGTGGTAGCACTTGGTTTTTTACATTTTTCTCGTTTATTCGTATTTATTAAGTTCAATCAATACTGGTTCAATCCATATCGGTATTACGAAAATAGTAGCTAAAGCAATGTTGTAACAGTGAATATTATGATCAATCAATGATATTTCATAAAATTCTTATAATTCTAATTTCTAATGATCCTAATAAATATCGAACACTAGCGTATTATTAAATAAATATGAATGTGATATTAATGTTTAACTACGTACTGAGCAAGAATGATTTTAGTGACATAATTATTGCCACAATTATCAAAAGATTCAATTAATACAAAAAGCTGTTTTAAATAACATAGAAATTAAAAAAGGTCAAAATTAGGTTCAAATTATAAATTTTCTTATAAGTTTTTTATTTTCAAGTTTGATGACTACTGGTATCGACTGATTCCTAAGTTAATGATCCAATGCCATCAAATGGAAAATAATTATATAAGGAACATTAATTTCAAGAAAATTATAACTGTCAAATGAAATAACAAATGAAAAATATGCCATCAAAAAGAACAGATGAATATAGAGATAGCTGAAAAAAAGTTGCGAATTTCGGAAGGCACAGACTCAAAATAATGTGTTTCATGATTTTCCCTTTTCTAAATATTTTTTTGTAGACACTGTGTTACGGAAATTTTATTAAAATTACTATCCATTAAATACCACTCCAAAACACTGAAACCTACTTACCAAATAAAAATGGACCCCTCATATTTATCCCGTAGGGATACACACAAAATACAAAACGATTTCACACATATTACTCTAGAAATCTACAAGAACATCTAAAACAAAATTAGCTTACACAATGCAGCTTTAAATGGGACACATAAATAAGGAGCCAAGAAAATATTTTCTTGTGTAGACAGTGTAAACAGGAAAGCTAGGACTATAATAGAGAGATAAGGTCATTAGAATTAATAATTAGTGAACAGGGGTACTTTCCAACAAAGGCAGTAATTTAAGGGTGGGTCAGTATGAAATGTGAATGTCAGGGGAGGAATTTATGGTGTATAATGTTTGATATGCGTTTTTTATGAGACCATATCAGTGGTGTAGTTAAGAATTAATCACATACAAAATGAGATTAGTAATTAATAGGAAAAAATAAATATGACGGAAGGAGGCTACATTTTAAAGTCAACGGACACAAACTCTATATCTACGTATGCTGAAATATAATCTCTGTTTTCGAAAAATCCCAGCTTTTCCGGCGGATATATATTTTGCGACCTCAAAATCAAGCCAGGTATCCTTGATTACAAATGTTTAAATACCTTTTTTTAAGAGTTGCAGAAAAATATTACTTTTATAGAATAAACCAACTCGTCACCAAAAATAAATGTTCAAAATCTCAAAAAGTTGGCAAAAAAACGAACTTCTATTACAAACACTTGTTACAATTCGGTAATTTTCAGAAACCTAAACATATCAAAATATTATTGATGACAACACTGAATTAATATAATAAAAAAATATATTTCAAAATAGTCTTTTGTGACAGATACTCGAACATCAATCATTTGTATTATATTCTTCATGCAAATGAAATCAACCACATCAAATAACCGCATGTAACCCCAAAATTTCAACCCTTCCGATAAAGTTATGTACCGAATTGGCAATAAGAAACTACATAAAACAGAAATTTCCTGATTCCTGAAATTTATAGGGTTGCGTTAATTGATTTAGAAGTCAAGGTCGGGTTTAATGGAAATAAGGGGATGATTTATTGACAAAACCAACGTGTCAGTACAATACAAATGAAAGTGGTACAATACAGATAGAATGTCCTTCATGGGTCACGAACTTCTCATGTACTGAACACTGATCATTAACTTTTATTTTGTATCAGTAAACAAAGTTCTTGTCGTAGCTGAGACAAATAATTGAAAATTTATTTATTTGAAATTTGTTTCTAACCCAGGTGAGGTATGAAACAGTCGATGATTTAGATGTAAGTCGAACTCCATGGACTCCATAATAAACTCTGGGTCATCGTTCCCATTTTATCCAACACAAAATTTCTAATTTCCAAGGAATTACCTCGGTGGCTAGAAAGGATGTTAAGAAAACAGAAGTGAAAATGGACATATTTAGACAATATTTTCTTTTGAAAACGTAATTCACTTATTGGGTAATAATTTGAACAATAACAGATCTGTGGATACAGAAAAACTAAAAATAATTCACTTAATTTATCGAAGTTTGTTTGTCTATGGAAAGCAATCTGTATACTGAATAGTGACGAAAATTTGTATAAACTGCCTTATTAAACGGTATGTAAAAAAGCATATAATACCCTAGTATTATTACATATTTTACAATCTTACACAGTACGTATAAAATTTTTCACACCGTTTTTAATCGGCGTAATACCAAGACGCGTAAGTGTAGGAATTTTTACTGTTACGCAGTTGGCAAAATGGTGTGACCTAAATAGTTACAGGTTTGACGTTAAGTTGTGCAGTGTTTGGTTGGGTTCATTGTACCTGTTTTGTTTTTGTACATAGGGTACATAATGAGGAGCCACATAACTACAAATATATTGTTTCCAAGGTTTTATAGTTCAAGATTCCAAAAAAATTAAAACTCTAATGTTATGCATGCAAATATGCTGATGCTGAAAACAACGAGGACACTGAGAGTGAGACAAAAGATACCATAGGAGGAGGATGGAAATAAACAGACTGAAAGATATTATAACGATTTGGAATAAAAATAAGCAGAAAATGCAAGTTAAATCAGATTTAGTTGTTCAAATTTTTTATTGTTCTATTTATGGAAGTACGTTTATTACTGTCCTATAAATACTATATTTATTTACTATTTACCCAATACTTCTTAATAAATATGTTGTATTTAATATAGAAAATTTTATATATTTTTTTTCAGAACTGACATGAAAACGACTGACAGAAAAAAACCTGTTTTATATAAAAAAATATGGTATTATAAAGAGTGTCTTAACAAGAGCATACGAGTTAATTTTTTTAATAAAACGCATCATTTATTAAAAAATTGCTGATATTTTTGTTTCATTATAAAAAACATAAATTGCGACTAAGTGTGAAACGAAATATCCGACAAACAGCCGCCACAACTCTGCTAGCACACACTTCCTCTATTGACGAAATTTTCTATTACATTTTCACATAATTGCGGCTCAATTTCGCCAAGTATGAGTGGGATCTTGTTTTTTACCTCAGAAATTGTTGTTGGATGGTTGTCTTGGCTTGAGACTTTACAAAACCCCAAAGTCGCACGGTATCACATCGCACGATCTTGTTAACTATTTCTGGTCACTATTGTATGAGATAACATGGACAACACATTTATGTTGCAATAACTCCACAGTTTAGCGCGAAGTGTGACAGGTTGCCCAACATGTCTTCCAGATCCATATCGTCCAAATCAGGCCACATAAAATTTAACCGCAATTATGTGAAAATGTAATAGGAAATTTCGTCCAAAGAACAATAGTGTCAGTAGAGTAGTGGTGGTCAGTTGTCAGACATTTTGTTTCACACTTAATTACAATACGTGTACTTTATACTGAAATAAAAATATCAGCAATGTTCGAATAAATGATGCGTTTTATTAAAAAAATTAAATCCTGCGCTCTTGTTGAGATACCATTTACATGGGTTCAACATCAAAAAAAATAATAATACCATATTTTTACATCACTAATACTGAATTATATGAATTCATTTGTGTATCATCTTATGCTTGAGAACTTTACAAAAAACTCTAAAATTTACAAAAAAAAAACTTCCATATAGAAAGAAATGTACGAATGGCATATCATCTACTTATTAATAATACAAACTATTATTGTACAGTGTAAAAAGTAGGAGATTTTCTTACTTTTTACAACTACTGGATGTGACCTTTATCTATGTTGATAAAAATGAACTATATTCGAAAAAGCAATAAATGTCTGTTGTATCAGATGGCACGTGCATTTGCAAACTAGAAATTGATGACATATATTCTCGTAATATGGCGTTTATAATATAAAAACACGGAAATTTATATTTAATTTAAAACGACATGAGTTGATAATATGGACAGTGTGAAAAAAGAACAAAATGTTGTGAGGCTGGCGAAGTACATAGTTCTATAAAATCGAAAGTATCGATATGTTAGTAATAGTAATAATATTACATAAAAATAAATACAGAAGCATAAATTTAAAACAATTTCCCCTATTAATCAGCCTTATAAACTACTATTTTAAAGGATGCGATTCGGAATACTACTTTGTTGTAATGACTTTCTAGTCGTGACTATAACATAGGGTGAGAAATATGAAATCTATGGGAAAAAATTTCGGCATGATTTTCTAAATTCGGTATTGGAAATTCTCACATTAAAAATAAACACAACAGAACTTTACATTTTGCTTTTAACACATTTTTCTATACAACTCGGCAAGATTCATCGAAAATTTTACATTATTCTACAATATCAACTGGTTGGTTGGTTTCTATTGGATGGTTTTGATGACACATGAATCGATTTGTTGTAAACCGCAGTTTCTATATTGGTATATCTAAATGGCATTTAGTACAACGGGAACAAGATAGGAAGAGGAAGTGCTGAAGAAGAAACATTTACAAAGTCTGATAAACCCGTGAACTATTTTTAGATATTCTGTAATTCATTAATTTTCTAAACTATTACAATTCTGGATCGAAGACAGGCATTAAGGTGCAGCAGTTTACTATTATCTTTCACCGCAATCAATACAATTACAAACCTTTATTATATTATATGTTTCTATTTATAGTTCAAGAATATGAATCATGAGTCAGTCAGCGTAATGCTTTATTAATAATTTCAGTTGAAGCTTCATACACACTTCAAAATCAAGTGCATTATCTCACTAAATTTAGTATAAAAATCTAAAAATACGTAAAATTAAAATGTTGCATCTCACTGTCCTTTGTTTTATTGAAACTGCTATAACTCAGATACTTCGGAAACGGTAAATTTTAGCTTTAAGTACTGGATATCTTCTACTATATATTTCCAAAAAAAAGTAATTGTAATGATTCAAGGTATTATACTCAACATCGCTTGCAAAAAGCTACTTCTGCTACAAAGGATTTTATTTCCAATTATGATTTTGTGACTATCATTAAAGTTTTAAATTTAATTGGCAAATAAAAATAATTCTAAAGAAGACATAATTAGGAAAATAACCCAAAATTATTAATTAATATCGATACAGGATAACTATATACACAGTGTGTCATAATTCACTCCACAACCTTGAAGAACATATTGAAGGACATGCTATGTGGAGTTTACCAAATTTTACAGTAGATAGGAAAAACTATAACGTAGTTGTATTCACTTGCACACATAGCAGATTTTAAAGTCGTAAATAAATTCGATTAGGAACGATTTCACACACAGCTAGTTTTACTATAGCACGCAGAAAGACTAGACCTGGCACCTTGGCACCTATATCATAAAAATGGCAAAATTTTCACATAGCAGATTTTGACCTGACAGCGACGTTATTCCACGAGAAAAAAATGTAGAGGAAGCTTCGGAAAAACGCAAAATAGATACTTTTCTCTCCCAGTTTAATATATTCCCAAACATACCACCATTTTAATTTAATTATTTTCACTTTAATTATGATAATTTAATATTTGGCTTTGGCTACAAGAGAAAAATATTATTGCTGGAGATGTAATTCCTTGCAATCATACAACAATAGTAGATGTCCTTCATTTCGATAAAAATAACTTTTAGATAAATGTTTAAGTTTTAGAAGTAAAACGTTTTGATTTTTATTTCTCTTCAGAACATTAAAGCTTGATGGAGATTTGGATGGACGTGGATAATCGCATTCATGAAACAATAAGATAAATAAATGAAAACTTTTTAAATCTTATAAATAGTATAATTTACAACGAGATGAAAATACGGTTTTTTTTCGTGAGATGAGAAGCGAGTTGGGCAATCTCACGAACAAAAAAAAAACGTACTTCATCTCGAGTAGGAAACGCTATTTTTTCTACGACATTGCAATAAAACATTCACAAAACTTTATTTATTTTTGACAGTCACTTGGAAAATACATATTAGGTATATGTAATTAAGTAGTGACATATACGTCATTCATATTGAGTAGATAATGCTATTATTTTTTTTTATAAATGTGGAAAATACAATTATTATAATTATTGATAGTTGGATTTGTATTAACAGTGCTAACTTCTGTGGTACTTGTTGAGGATAAGTTTTCGTTTGCCGATTTCGTTGCTATAGGCCGATTTATTTATATGTTGTCGAAGTCATCAACATCAAAATTAACTATAGTTTCAGGCATATTTGCAGTTTCAGACGTACTTTCAAGAGATTGGAACATTTTCTGTCCTCCTTTCATTTAATTATTTATTGAGTCTTCTATGTATTGTTCTCCCACTGCGCTTGATTTCCAACCTCTGTGTTATTTTATTTCTGTTAGATTAGCTCCAATATCTACAAGAACAGTAGTAGAAGACCTTCTTAATGAATGGCTCGTATACAATTGAACATCAGGCAAATTAAGAAATGCCACAATTTGCTTTGGAACATTTACAAATTTATTGATTCTAATCACTTGTTGTGTAAACTTGCCATTTTGGTAATTGAGAAAGAATCGGGAGGTTGTATTGTTTATTCCTAATGGACGAAGATCTATATACTTCTTACAAATGTTGTACTAATTGGCTGTAATTGCAGAAGAACGTGGCGTGTGAGTTTTTGTATTAGGAATAGGTACAAGTAACGCTTTTTCCAGATCTTGAACATTGGTTATTTTTTAAATCTCATAACTCATGTGAACGGCAAGCTCCAGCAATGCCAAAAGTTAATGCTACCTATATAAAATGACTGAAATATACTTTCACACTAACAACATTAAATAATGTAATAATTACCTGTGTTTAATAGGAATATATCATCACATACATTATTAATAAATGTCTGAATTTGTTGTGTTGTTAAAACTTTACCTTTTTTTGCTTTTGAACCCAGTCGATGTTCGCTTTAGAAATGCTTTGAGTTTAGTGTATTTCGATATATCCACGTTATCTTTGATGTTAATTGTATTGCATAACATGGAATACATACTCCACACAGTAGATGGCTTTAAATCGTTGGATATTTTACTAATATAAGCCAGAAGAACGTTTTCCGAGAAAGAGTTTATCTAGTTATCATTTCTCCAATCCATGATCTCTTGTAAACAAATTCATACCTTTGTCGGGATTTATCCGGCAAAATGTTGTCGGAAGCAGAGTTTGCGGCTTCAACGATATTTAGGGGTGTACATGATTCACTGTACTCATTTCTGAGTCTGTAATAATCATATAAAATGCGATTAAATTATAAACGAACTGTCACAATGTTAATTGTTTGTTTAGTCGTTGCTATGGTAGGTAAAATAGATACGCAGGCTACTAAATGAAAGTGTTTCTTCTATTCATTATTAAAAACATAAATTTGACATTTTCATTTTCGCTTCTAGAAATGAAAATATTTTCATCTCTAGAGTAAAAAAATGTCACTTTCATATAAATAGCCAATGGAAAAATTATTATTTTCATATACCGGGTGGCCCAGGGACTAGGGAACCCCCCAAATTTTTCTACAATTTTTTGAGATAGAAATTTGAAATTTGTAGGGATGAATCAAGACAATAATTGTAATTTTTTGATCCACCCGCACCAAAAAAGTCACTTCCGGTTTAACCGGAAGTGACTCTAACTTTCTTATTTTAAATAGCACCCTGTATATTTAGGTGATTTTTCTGATGAATATTTAATTTTTCCTTTATAAAGCTTTTTTCAGATTTAAAATCGGTTCATAAATAACCCAGACAATTAAATTTGTTTGTTTCTTTTAAGAAGGCCATGAATCTAATAAACGAAATACATTATAAATAAAATAATTGTCAACACTCGTTGTAAGGGTGTCTACCATCATTACTGTTATGTAATTGTAATTATTTCTCATATCGTTTATTTCTTTATTTACGTTTGTTTATTTTTTTTTTCGATATGTTTATTTTTTACATTTCGTACTACCATAACTTGCTTATTTTGAATAGCATCCTGTGTGTTTTATGTGGTGTTTTTTTTCTCATCAAATTATTCTCTCCGATGATGTATGTATTTGTTATAATAATAACGTTATTAATGCACAAAATGTCGAACATGAAATATTCCTGATACTGTTTCCACTCTTTTCTATGAGTAGGCTGTGTACTCGTATACCTAGGTACGTGAAAATGTAATTTTTAAGTGATCCAATTGTTTACACTTATCAAATTATACCTATTGTAGTATAATAATATTAGTAATAACAAAAAGCATAAATTTATTTAATAATCAAACATGTACATCTACCCTACCCGACAAAATGAACTATTCACTGCAAATAAAGAAACTAGGAAGTAAGTTTTTGGAAGACCAGAGTTATAAACTAGAAAATAATGAAGAAATAGTGAGTACTATACATTGAACTAAAGTACAGAAACTTATAAAAACTGAACTAAATTAAATGTTAAATAACTAAAACCTTATAAATTTTATTCAAAATGGCCTCGGTTTGCTTGAATACAAGCACGAATTCTTTCTGAACGTTCTCTCATTACATTTCGTAAGTTTTGGGGATTTATGTTATTAATTGCCTGTCTCACTCTATCCTCGAGATCTTCTCTAGTAGTCGGCTGCTGAGAATATACATTATTTTTTAAATATCCCCACAAATAATAGTCTAATGGACTCAAGTCCGGTGATCTTGCACCATCTAGTTGGATCATGAGTACCTATCTAGTGATCTCCAAAACGATTATTTAAATATCTTCTAACCACAAATGTATTATGGGGTGGAGCTCCATTCTGTTGGAAAAATAACATTCTTTCTCGAGCAATAGGTAAATTCTCTAAAGTAAAACGTATTTTGCAAATAATTAAGTGAAATTTACAGAAAATGTTATTTAACATTTAATTTAGTTCAGTTTTTATAAGTTTCTGTACTTTAGTTCAATGTATAGTACTCACTATTTCTTCATTATTTTCTAGTTTATAACTCTGGTCTTCCCAAACTTACTTCCTAGTTTCTTTATTTGCAATGAATAGTTCATTTTGTCGGGTAGGGTAGATGTACATGTTTAATTATTAAATAAATTTAGGCTTTTTGTTATTACTATTATTATTATACTACAGTAGGTATAATTTGATAAGTATAAACAATTGGATCACTTAAAAATTACATTTTCACGTACCTAGGTATACGAGTACACAGCCTACTCATGGAAAAGAGTGAAAACGGTATCAGGAATATTTTATGTTCGACATTTTGTGCATTAATAACGTTATTATTATAACAAATACATACATCATCGGAGAGAATAATTTGATGGGAAGAAAAACACCACATA
Organism: Rhamnusium bicolor; assembly: GCA_029963845.1. Lineage (NCBI taxonomy): Eukaryota > Metazoa > Arthropoda > Insecta > Coleoptera > Cerambycidae > Rhamnusium > Rhamnusium bicolor. Next base: position 924,778 of record JANEYF010004339.1, on the reverse strand, counting down.
AAACACACAGGATGCTATTCAAAATAAGCAAGTTATGGTAGTACGAAATGTAAAAAATAAACATATCGAAAAAAAAATAAACAAACGTAAATAAAGAAATAAACGATATGAGAAATAATTACAATTACATAATAGTAATGGTGGTAGACACCCTTACAACGAGTGTTGACAATTATTTTATTTATAATGTATTTAGTTTATTAGATTCATGGCCTTCTTAAAAGAAACAAACAAATGTAATTGTCTGGGTTATTTATGAACCGATTTTAAATCTGAAAAAAAGCTTTATAAAGGGAAATTAAATATTCATCAGAAAAATCACCTAAATATACAGGGTGATATTTAAAATAAGAAAGTTGGAGTCACTTCCGGTTATACCGGAAGTGACTTTTTTTGGCGCGGGTGGATCAAAAAATTACAATTTTTGTCTTGATTCATCCCTACAAATTTCAAATTTCTATCTCAAAAATTGTAGAAAAATTTGGGGTTCCCTAGTCCCTGGGCCACCAGGTATATATGAGTAGAAAAAATAATTTTAAGAAACAACTTTAAAGCAAAGTCATTTTGCAGTAACATCAATTGTTTTTTTATTAATTTGACTCATTTGATAACTGTTAGACTACCGACACAAATGCCAAACAAACTTTTTCCTAATTATATCGGTCCTAATGACACTTGTTTAACGATTGACAGACTCTCTGTTGGAGAAAGCAAACATTCTATGTTATCTTCTAAAGTTGTTTTAATTTCTGTTTGAGTGATGTTTTAATTAAACTTTAGTTGATTTGTGTGACTAGCGAACTTATCGGATAAATAATGCGGTTAGGGGCGTCGATCACTGGGGGGTTTTAAGAGGTGCTGGTCGGCCTCAGGTACGTCTAAGTTAAATAAATTTTTGTGTTGATTCTGATATTACTGTATTCTACAGTTACTTACGAATTGATTAATGGAGGATCTTTATTATAACATGATTTTTAAAGAGACAAAGAATCGTGTTTATTTCACTGTTTATTACAACTTAAATACGATCGTCATCATTCGTTTGTTTACTTTAAGATACAGAGATCACGTTATGTTTTAATCTGCAATATCAGGGGTCTCGCGACAGTAATGACTGGCCGTCAGGAGCATTTTTCCATAATACTGTTAGGTTAGGTTAGGTGTTATGATGATATCTGTTTAGGCGATTTTTAATTTTTCTAAACTATTGATTTGTGTTAGAAATTGAGAAGCGATGGCAACAGTAATTGTATGTTAGGTTAGCTTAGGTTTCAATCCACGGTCCCGAACGTAGGTCGCATTATGTCGTAATATGTCACGCGCCAATAATAGAACTTTTGCCGTTACGAGCATTCTGTTATTTTAAATAATATTGTTAGGTTGGGTTAGGCTATTACGTTCATATTTTTTACTCAATCTTTACTTTTCTACACTATTGATCTGTGTCAGGGGTTGAGAAGCGATAGCAATAGTATGTTATTTTCATTTTATTTTATCACTTCTTCCCCGCCCAGCACCCCCATTTTATTCCACGGTTCCAAAACTTTCTTATTATTTTTTTTGTTGATCCTAAATTTTTTTTATAATGTGTTCTAAACATCTTGTACTGTTTGTTGCTAAACAGAAAACTTTACAATATAGGCGCATCTATACACGACCAGACCCGTATTTCTCAATATTGTTGTAGTTGTAAAAATCAAATATCTATGATACAAATTGAGATAAGTATAAATATATTATGATGAAGCAAACAGAAAAATTCTCATAAAATTCCTTTTATTATTGTGACCGGTTTCGTGAACAAGTAAAGTACTTCACATCTTCAGACACAGGACTACAATTAATTCAAGAAAATGAGTATGGTGGTTACATACATAAATATAAATATTAATAAGTTAATAAAACTTAAAAACAAGAATACAGAAGACAATTATTTCCATTTTTTTATGTACTAGTAAAAACTTATTGGTAAAAAATTGTTTGATAAAATTTGTGTACAAGAAAAATTGAAATTATTTAAATTAATAAGGATTACGTTGGTTCATATAAAATTTCTAACTGCTTTAAAAATATTTTTCATATCTCCTTTAAATCAACTAACTCTATAGAAAAGTTGTTTGTCAATGGTAAAGACCAAATAGATCCACTAGATAGATGTGGGGTTTATAAACTTTCGTGCAATACAGCGGTGCAGCGGTACATATATTGGTTGCACATATAGAAATTTTAAAACACGGTTAAAAAGAACACGTCCGGTGTATTAGCTCATCCTCAGGTTTTTCCCATTTCGCCAAACATCTAGTAGATAACAACCACACATTAGACAATACTCTTAAAATATTACATCTCGGTGACAAAGGCAATTTGATTAATAATCTTGAAAGTTTAGAAATCCTGAAAGATTCAAGAAATCCCAACACATTATCTCTGAATTCACAAATCCAATTTCAATCTTCACTGACTTTCTCTGTGGTTGTCTAATTTATTTTATTTAATTTCTCTACTGAAATCTATTTCCACGTGCTCGATATTATAACAATATAACCTCATTTTCTTAGAAGTGAATACTACCATCAAATTTAAATGCCTTTTCGCTGCTATCACCATCTGCAGTTGAATATAATGAACTCCACCATTGTAAAAAAGAAACCTGGTTTCTTCACACATAGTTTTCAACCTTAATTTTTAATTTTTATTTAACGTTAGTTTTTAGATAGTTCTATAGAGGGCACTATTTTTAATCAATTTTCATTATTAAAAAATATTTGTTTCCTGTTAGATTTTAAACTGTTGCAGTGTATGTATATGTTTAAAAGAAAAAGCACGTTAATTTTAAGAATTTATCAAAAAGTTAATTAGATACAAAAAAATTTTATCTTACATTTACTTACAATTTTGACTATTTGCAAAACTATTTTAATTTTAATTTTGACTACCCTGGTTTTTATTTATAAAAATGTAAGTATTATATAAAAATGACCCTCTTTTTTACACATTTCAAGTAATTAAATTTTGCATAATTCTATATTATAATTTTAAACTAACGTAATCCTTATTAATTTAAATAATTTCAATCTTTCTTGTACACAAATTTTATCAAACAATTTTTTACCAATAAGTTTTTACTAGTACATAAAAAAATGGAAATAATTGTCTTCTGTCTTCTTGTTTTTTAAGTTTTATTAACTTATTAACATTTATATTTATGTATGTAACCACCATACAAAAAACTTTCATGGTAAAAATACCTGAAAGGGATGAAGAAGGAGGTAGGATGCAGAGACAACAAAATGACACCATCTGGTATACTGACGGATCAAAAACGTCAAGCAGTACCGGAGCAGGAGTTGCGGGAGAACAACCAGGGACAGACATCAGCCTGAACCTCGGAAGTATCGCAACAGTGTTCCAAGCCGAAATCACAGCAATAGACGTCTGTGCACAAGAAATGATACGGAGGGCATACAAAAATAAGAGAATCCGCATCATCACTGACAGCCAAGCAGCCCTCAGAGCTCTGGAAGCAGTAGAAATACGATCTAAAACAGTAAAAGACTGCCTGGAGTCCCTGGAGAAACTTACGGAACACAACAGTGTACAACTGGAGTGGACACGAGGACACCAGGGAAATACGGGAAACGAAAAAGCAGACATGCTAGCCAGAAAAGGCGCTAATTCAATTCTAACAGGTCTCGAACCGACCTGCGGGGTATCTTATAGCACCGCAAAAGGATCGGTAAAGGAACTATTAAGACAGAAACACTACTCGCACTGGATAGAGATACCAGGAATGAGACAGTCACGCTTGTTCATCGGAGAAATATCTAGAGCAAGGACCAACGAAATGCTAAAGCTGAGCAGAAAACAGCTGAGGTGTGCAGTGGGAATATTAACAGGACACTGCACACTAAACAAACACCTAACCAATATAAGGGTGAAAGACAATCCAGATTGCAGGATGTGTGGTGAAGAGGAAGAAACTCCCCACCACATCTTATGTGAATGCCCAGCCCTAACGGTAATGAGACTAACACACTTCGAGGGACCACTTTTAACCCCGGAAGAGATAGCCAGAGCTCCCATAAACTGTATACTCGCCTTCTGGAATAGAACGGGTCTTATGGAGTAATGAGACTATGGGGTACAATAAGTTTAAGCTTCAGTACAGCGGGTAGTTTAAACCGCAACCCGTAAGGAAAAAAAAAAAAAAACCACCATACTCATTTTCTTGAATTAATTGTAGTCCTGTGTCTGAAGATGTGAAGTAATTTACTTGTTCACGAAACCGGTCACAATAATAAAAGGAATTTTATGAGAATTTTTCTGTTTGCTTCATCATGAATAATAATTATTCATATGGGATTAACCTACCTACGTAAATATATTAGTTTTTGCAAAATATCCTTAGTAACAGAAAGATAACTAAATTCAGTGGAAACGTTTTGTCTCAAAGGGCTATCCTTCTAAAATGCAGTTATTTATTTTATTTGTAAAATCACTGCGTAATCGTAATACATATGAAGAAAACCAATAATCAATCATACATAAGCCTGTAAAGAAAAATAACTAAAATATATATATCCGTCTTCTCTTATTCAATGTTCTATTTTTCTCCATTATCCCAATTTATCCACTTAATGAAACTGAAAGTAAGAGTTAATTTTCATCTAGACTAGTCCAACTGACCTTTATCCTTCAACCTACTTTCACTTTGTAGCACTCTTGGGACAGTGTACTCCATAAAGATTACTTTTGAAGAGATAGCAGAAGTTTGTGTTTAACCAAAATACATTAATTTTCAAACAAACCACATCAAACAAAATTAGAGGTATTAACTTTCACTAATTATTAATTAATCATTCAGTTTATTAGTCTATAACTAATATTTAACACTATTTGATATTTTCCAATTCGACAATTTTTTTGGAACCGAAGAATAATTATTTTATTTTATATTTTTATATAGGCTTTATAGTAGATTCTCTTTCATAATAGGTTTAATCTCATACATGTTTATATTTTATCAGACTACTTTAATTGCTTGTATCATGTACTTATATTTTGTTTATTACTTATAGCTTTGTGAAGAAAAATAAGAAAACAATAATTTTCATGATTTATTTAATGTGAAAACCTACTTAATTTTGTTACAGGTAATAATTACTAGAGTTGAATGTAATAAAAGAAATTAAATAGTAATAAAAGCAATAAACTGTTACAATTTATAACAATGTATGTTCAACTTACCCTCCTAAGCTTGGTTATCACAAACTGGAAAAGATCTGTAAAAACTATGCAGCATCATGTCTTTTTCTATGGTTGTCTCTGAGAGTAATGTTCGATGTAGTGAAAAAAGATTCTTATATTTTGAGAACGACCGTTCGACATCTATTGATGTAATGCAAGCATACTTAAAATAATCTTTGAACTCACTTAACGAATCTGCAGATGCACCATCAGTACCGTCACAAATTTTTCTTAATCTGGTGAAACCGGTGTCTTTCTTTAGCACACGTGCGAACTTTTCTCCAACGGGCTCATTTTTTGTGTCACCTATAAAGTGACTAAAAGTGAAACTGTTTTGTAAGTTTTTATGGCGTCATGTAATCCTTTATAGTTCTTGTGAATAGTTTTTAAAGCTGTTTCAAAGAAACATCTTCGAATTTTGTCTGGCTTTCCTTAATAGCTGCAGCCTCCTCTGGATTGAATTGTAGTATCACAGCTACAACCAGCTTAATAAAAAGCTTCCTTCAACTATTTTTCCCCAACGTGTAAGAATCGACTGTGGTGGTTCGGGAATACCGGGACACTTGCTATGAAATGCGCGAAGACGTTTTAAGAAATACTTTTTTTACTTGCTATTAATGCATCTACCTCTGGAAACATTGTCGAATAATTTCTGCCACAAGGTGTAAATCATGCACTTTACACGTAACATGTACCAACCTACAACTGTGTTCTTGAAGAGAACGGCCTACCAAACGCATTGTCTTGGGAAAATCGGTTACAAACATCAACACTTGACTTTTTGATAGGTCAAATTTTTCTAACGTCTCCAGCACTACCCGCGTAATTGTTTGGCCAATACACTCAGTTAATCTTTTGCTAGCTAGTAACAGTGGAAATATTGGTGTAAGAGAATCCAGTACACGTACTATAACATTTAAAATAGATTTTTTTACAATCTGTCGTCTCGGCAACACGTAATCACAGCCGTGTATTTTATAGTACACATTTGATCTTATTACAATGTCTTCGCCTACAGTTGGTACATTGTTACGCAACATTGTGCGACTTGGTAACGTCACCTTTGGATTGTATTCATACTAGAACTCCTGAAATGGTTGTTTATCGAGTATGTGCAGCGGAACATCACAGACAATCAGCATTAAGAGTAAATCGAACATAAACTATGTTGTCAAAGGCACGCAATTTTTTTAGTTTTATGTAACACAGAATTTATGTGACGTTCAGAATCACGTTTGTCCCAACACATCAGGTCTGTCTCGCACACTTTACAAATTATTATAGCACCATTGTAGAATATATCCGAGAATTCACTGAAAATTTATACACTTTGTCAGCGTATGGCCGTTTTTTTACCCATGGGCAGGTCTAACATACTTTATTATTAAATTAATATCAAGAATAAAATACAACAAGTAAAATTATCAACAATACAATAAACGTTGTACACACCACGAGACATAACAATATACCAAAATCAAATATTAGTCTTTGCTAAAATAGTAAATTAGTTTTGCTTACGTATTTGGGTATTTCTCCACCTAGCACCGCCCATGACTTGCGGACCGATTTGCCAACTCTAATAATTACACCTCAAATATCCATCCAAATGTAAAATATTTACAGAGGTGATAAAAATTCTTGAGCTTTCAGACTTTATACAGTTTTATTAAATTAAATTGTTGCCGACGTTTCAATAACAATTTCTATCTTCAAGGCAACAATCTACAAAATAACTAAATAAATAGTAATAATTCTTCCTTTGCTTGAACAAAATGAATTAAAATTAAGGCTTGACATAATTTTCAAAAATAATACAAAATATATACAAAAACCATAAACATCTGTGAGCGATTGGTGACAGGATGGCGGATCCAATATGGCGGCAAACATTTTTAAAAAAATTTATTAATAAGTTCAAATTGGGTATTTATATGTTTTTGAGCTCGCTAAATTCGAATTCGATATCAAAATATCGAAATTTAAAATAACGTATGTTTAATAATGGATTAATGTTATAGACATTACATATAAAATTAAAAATTGATAAAACACAGATTTTTAACGTGATGATTGAGAATTCGAAATTAAAATTAGAAATTGCATAATGGTGGATCAAATATAAAATATTTACAGAGGTGAAAAAATTCTTGAGCATTCAGACTTTATACAGTTTTATTAAATTAAATTGTTGCCGACGTTTCAATAACAATTTTTATCTTCAAGGCCACAATCTAGAAAATAATTAAATAAATAGTAATAATTCCGCCTTTGCTTGAACAAAATGAATTAAAATTAAGGCTTGACATAATTTTCAAAAAGAATACAAAATACATACAAAAAACATAAACATCTGTGAGCGATTGGTGACAGGGACACCCAAAAACGAAGCTAGTAAAGAATAGATAATTTGCTAGTAAAGTGTATAAAGATTGAATATATTTTGTTCAAAATGTCGAGATCGTATTTTTTAAACAATGCTTTAATAAAAATTCAGACTTTACCTAACAAATCGGAAATAAGGATAGTCTTACGTGCTTTTACTGTTTTCCGTGTATTCATTTTTCCCTTAAATTTGACAGTATACTGAAAAATAAATCAAAGAGAGACGCGCAATCATCATCTTTTGATAGTAGCGATAGTTCTTCGAGTAGTAGTTCTAGTAGTGCTATACTCTGTTTAACGAACAAATAGAATTATCATCGTATTTTTAAAACTCATATCACCAGATAATCTTAACTTGATAGCTTCTTGACTGTCAAATACGTTTTGTTTTGGTGTTTTGTGGACATTACAGTTATTTGTTGCAATTCGTTGTTTCTATTTGCTGTTATTCACATTTACCTAATAAATAGTGCTTTTTAACGCTAAACGAATATTGAATTTAATTTAAACATTTATATGACTTATACTGAAGACAACCCGGATAAACCTAGGACAGAAATCGTCGAGTTTCTTGCAAAGGTATTAGGTAACTTTAATTTTTGTATTTTATGGAGTTGCTCATCAGTGCATCGAACTATATTTTTACTATAAAGGTATTTTTAGATTGTTTATATTTATCATAGTTTATGTTTATATTATTATGCATATTAATTTAGGTGTGTGTGCTGCAAGCGTTTAAAATATTCTTCGTGAATTTAAAAAAACACACCAACTTCATTCACTGAAAGTGTACCACAAACAACAAACAATTTTGGATAACATCGATGATGGAACTAAAAGTGCTCTCAGACGTTTGATTTATTCACTTTTTGAAAGGAACGAACCACCAACTCTAAATAAAATGTGAGCGATGATGCATGAAGATGAACATCTACTTCGATTAAAACTAAGTACTTTGAGGACACTGATAACAGAAATTGGTTTTCGATGAGTAAACCAAGTTTTTATTTCTACATGTTGTAATGTAATTATTGTGTTTGGCACTACAGGTTTGCAAAAAGGTCACGTAATAGTGTCGTTAGGGAAAAGAATGAGATCGTCGCCGACATTTCCTACGAGAGATCAGGAAATACCGGGAAGAAGGCAGGACATTGTACTTCTTAGATGAAACTTGGGTGAACTCTGGCCACACTGTAAGTAAAGTATGGAATGAAACAACAATCTTGGCTTTCATCCTCAAGAATTAACGATGGGGTTAAAGGACCCCCATCAGGCAAGGAAGTCGTCTTATAATCCTCCATATAAGAACCGAGGACAATTTCGTTAAGGATGTTTTACTATGCTTCGAATCAAAGAAAACTGAGGATTACCATGAAGAAAGGACTGGTGAGGTTTTTGAAACTGATTGACTCACATTTTAGGATGCTTGGATGAACATTCTGTGGTTGTGATGGACAACGCTTCCTATCACAGCTGAGAAATGGAGAAGATCCCGAATTCTGGTACAAAGAAAGCGAACATTCAGGCCTGTTAACAAGTAAGTCAATTATTTACAAAGCAGATATGGAGATGAACTCCTGGATCTTGTCAGACAGGCCACCATTACGCTTAAATATGTGATCTATGAGATGGTAAAACAACAGATACGTACGGTTTTGTAATTGCCCCTATATCATTGTAAATTTAATTCTATTGAATTAATATAGGGGCAAATAAAAGGGAAGTCGCAAAGAATAATAGTACGCTCAAAATGAAAGACCTTCACTCATTATTTGAACAAACGTTGAAAACGTTTCTGCTGAAAATTAGAAGAATGCCATCCGTCATGCGCAGTCAAGAGGAAAAAATGTGGCAGATTGACATTGTAATGGACATCGTAGTAGAGCCACTGAACATTTATGTGGAGGATGAACCTTTTTCGTCCGAATCTGACTCGGACTATGTACCTTCTTCGTCCGAATCTGACTCGGACTAAAACCCAGTTATACCTAATGGCGTTCGAGTGGATTATTCGAAGATATTGTTACTATGTTTGATAAATATACATGAATTAATAGGAACACAATTCACAGGCCTTAATTCGAAACTGGACGGTGATATATTGCAGGTATTTTAAATTTTACTACGATTTTATTTACAATGTAAAAAACGTTTCTATTTCAGATACCAATCATATTGCAACTGGTGGATCAATAGGGGTCGAGTACTTAGTAACAGAGGTCGAGGTTTAGTATTTATTTTCATACAGGGTGCAGCATGCACATTTTTTGTTGTTTATGTTTACTCCATCTATATTTTCTTAAAACGCAAACTGATCTTTCGTAAGTTTCTTCTTGGTTCTTTGCATCCCACATTTTTACATAAGCAACTTGATCAACTTCTATATTAGGGGACCAATATCACCTTTCATTTGGCTATTTTATAATTAATATCCATATGAGGATACCCATAAATCTTTCTAACTCCTCCTCCTTGGTAGTATGTGAAACGGGGATTTGCAACCGGAAATTCAATATGCTCCTCCCCAATTCTATCTGTTCATTAAACGGATTATAGTGACAATACTTATCGTCAAAATAAAAGATTACGGCGCCAAGTAAAAATATTGAAACGGAAATTGAGTGATAAGTCCAGTGCTTATCAAGGAAAAATTGACAGTGTGACAGTATTTAGTGAAAACTGATTAAACAGTATTGATACTAGGGGTGATTTATTCGACCGGGACGAAATAGCGTATGTGTATTGTATGATCAATAAACTTAGAGTTAACGCAAAAACATGGTACAATAATCAAGAAAACCTTAATATCTATTAGAAAGAATGGAAGGACAAGTTACAAGAAAGTTTCCCGGAACAGTGTTTTCAGCAAATTAAAGGATTTAGTAAATATCAAGCTGAACGAATCCCAAAAGTTTAATCGATTTCTTCTATCAAAAGTTATCCCTTGGTCAGTACTGCAATCTTCAGGACAGGATAATTGTGGAAGTAATGACAAACACCATGAACGATCCGTTTGAAGTCAGGTATTCGAGCCGCTGGTTGAGTAATTACAAAACATTTATTACAATTTTCATTTGCTTATAGTGAGCAGATTTCGAAAGACAATCATAAGGTAAGCTCCACTCATAGTTTTAAAGATAATCGACCATACGAACAATCTTATAATAGACATAGAAAAACACTAACATGTTTTTTCTGTGGTCGTGAGGGGGTATAAAAACATAGATTGTTCAAAATATGTGACTGCTTGAAAAGATAAAAATTGGGTGAAACTTCGAATCGCGAATTAAAACTATTATCCAGTGGTAAACCTAACGCGAAAAATGATAAATTTTATAAAAGTGCTAAAATAAATGGAGAAACCCTTTCTGCGTACATTGATTTCGGTAGCAGCTGTAATACTATTAAATTAAATGTAGTGTATAAACTAGGACTATAGATAGAAACTAATACCACGAATAATGTAATCGTAGGTTATGTAGGAGCTACAATAGAACCTTTAGGTTGAATAGAAACAAAAATTGAAATAGACGAAATTACTGTAACAACAGAGCTCTTTGTTGTGCCGGATATTTTGCAAACAACCAATAATTAATAGGTTATCCGATTACAGACTACAATAGTGTATATGCTTATAAAACATCGAAATATTTAAAGTTAACACAATCAAACATTATTTTACCATGGGACGCGGTAGAAGAAAATGATGTTAAAATAAACACACAGGAAACTACTGTTATTAAACCTGAAATAAATGTAGTCGTTGTAACATATGATGTAATAAATTGTGAGTTACGCATTTTCTACTTGAACAAAATATATTCAATCTTTATACACTTTACTAGTCAAGTATCCATTCTCTGCTATCTTCGTTTTTGGATGTCCCTGTCGCCAATTGCTCACAATTATGTTTATGTTTTGACTTCAATACCAGATTTATGATCTTAGATTAGCGACAAAAAACCCGCCAATGTTCATAATGTTTTATTTGTCTATTAAGTTTCGTGAGTTATTTTATTTAACAATCGCCCAATCCTTGGAGCGTCCTCGCGACTTCGTCTTCTGTGGTACACTAGACTACCACATTGAAGTCCAGTGTATTTCTGTTACGGTCCAATGCAAGGAGGAATAGTCCAGTGAACTATTCAAAGTAGGTGGTCCAGTGTACCACGTTGAAGTCCAGTGTACTTCTGTTATGATCCAGCGTATCCAGGAACAACAGTCCAGTGAATTATTCAAAGGTGCTCTCCAATATGCCACACAGAAGTCCAGCTAGAAAAGGACGTAGTATCCCTCAAAATTGTAGTCCAGTGTCCTACAGAAGACGAAGTCGTAAAGATGCTCCTACGTCAGAATTGACCGATTGTTAAATAAAATAACTCATGAAACTTAATAGACAAAGAAAACATTATGAACACTCGCGGGTTCTCTGTCGCTAATCTAGGATAATAAATCTGGTATTAAAGTCAAAACATAAACATATCTGTGAGCGACTGGAGATGGGGACACCCAAAAACGAAGGTAGTATAGAATGGATACTTGACTAGTAAAGTGTATAAAGATTGAATATATTTGTTGAGGTCGTATTTTTAATATTGCTTTACTAAAAATTCAGACTATATCTAACACTACCTACAAATAAATATAAACAACCAGTTAAACAATCGAAATCCCACAAGACATTGTAAACATGCACTGCAGATTAAAATATTCTTTAAAACTATAAAGACATTTAAACTTCGCCAAGACACGTCGACTTTTGTTTCAACGAAGAACTTTTTTGACGCTTAGGCAATGATGATCAATTCACCCTCTAATTCCCAGCACCACCAACTTTAAAATAGTAAATGGAACCACCCTACTTGTCATACATCATTTCAAAGTTAATTCTATCGCGATACAACGCTTCTGCAGTTTTTGAAATCGGTCAAAACTTGGGGAAGTTATGAGTAAAAAACAAATACGACTGGCTCTTGACAATAATGCTTTAATAGTAAGTGTAATTGTAATTTCGTTTTAACCTTTAAAAGTTGCATCAATGTAAAATTGTACCATTAAAATCTTTTTTTAACACGCTTTTATTAGCTTCACCTGTATGTTTGCTTGCTTGTTTGCTTGTTTGTTTATTTGTTTGTAACCGACTCTTTGGACTCGATTTTGACCCACTTTAAACGGACAGATTGAATTGAAACTTTATACACTTACGAAGAACCGGTAACAACACAATAATTTGATAAGTTTATATCATTATCCTGATCAGGATCGCCAGTCCTTTCCTCACGTATCCTCTGCGTGAGAGCAAAGGCTTAATATGTAAGTACATTCTGTAATTGTCAGTTAGGTCGGTGGTCGAGCGGGCTAAGGCAGTCGACGCGAAACGACAGACTCCTCGGGCGTGAGTTCAAATCCCATGGCTGAAATAAAAAAATATTTTTTTTCAGAAATATCTGTTGAATCGTAATATGTTATAATATCAGCATCAATAAGCAATATAAATATTGTTTAAAAAAAACTACAAAACACGCTTTCATAGCACATCAAACTAAAAAGTGAAAAATAAATATAGTTTAAAAAAACTAAAAAACACGCTTTTAAAGCACATCAAACTAAAAAGTGAAAAATAATTATTAATATAAACTGAAAACAATAATGAACGAAAAATACTAGTATTATTGTGAAAAAGGCGTGGGTTGCTCGATATACGAAAAATATGGCACAAATCGCCCCACGCTTTTTTCACAATAATACTAGTATTTTTTCGTTCATTATTGTTTTCAGTTTATATTAATAATTATTTTTCACTTTTTAGTTTGATGTGCTTTAAAAGCGTGTTTTTTAGTTTTTTTAAACTATATTTATTAACAGTTAAGTTCCGAAAACGAGTCTAAAAAGCAAACGATTAATAAAAAAAATAATGTTTCTTCTTTATCTTGAAAATTGTCATCAATAAATAGCAGGTCTAATCACAATTTATAAGCTAAGAATACTTATTTTAAGACCTACTCATCCTGTGTTCTTAACGATTTTATTGAACAGCTGTGATTTATACTTTAGAGGAGAGAACTTAAATAATCATTTTATATGGCAAAAATAATGAATGTGTTAGACTAATTGACCGTGAATTTAACTGGAGACATTCTGACAAGAATGTTGCTCATCCATATGTGACTTATTTGATACGGAAATTTTTAGAATCTGGGAATGCTGAATTTAAGAAAGGAATTCACCTAGTGTTGGACTCAAAGGCTTTAGTGAGAGAACTTGCTTCTTCAATGAATGATAGTGTAGTGCCAAAACCTTGAAACTACACAATAGATTTCATCCATACAATTGCTTCCCGTCCAAGAATTATACAAAGATGATTTTGATCAACGATTATAGTTCTGCGATATCATGACTAAAGAAATTAATAAACACGAAATTTCTTTAACAAATGTCAGCTTTAGAGAAGGGTGCACCTTCACTTCATGTTTTCCTGAATTTGTCAATAGACAGAATTGCAGATTCTGGGCTACTGAAATTCCACATTTATATCGTGAGGTCCATACACAGAGACCATTAAAAACAAATAGGTAATTTGGGGAATTCAATGATTGGTCCTCTTCTCATTAATGAAAACCTTACGGGTCCATTATATTTGGATGATTTATAAAATATCATTGATCCGTTGCTCACGGAAAGTATAGAAAATCAGCAAGATGTAGATGGTACTCCGCTAATTAATGATGGTGCATCAACACATTACATTTTGCCTGTAAGGTAGTGGTTAAATGCAAAGTTTCCAAATAGATGAAGAAGAGGTTCCATAGAATGGCCTGCTGGCTCCCTATATTTATCTTCCCTTGATTTTTTCTCTGGGGTCATCTAAAATAAACTATCTACAAGGCACCGCCTAAGGATATTGAAGATCTCAACAACATAATAACTCAGGAATGTCGAGGCATCCCCCGTGAAACTGTTCTTAAGGTATGATCAGGATTTATACAAAGACACCAATGGTGCTTTAAAAATTTAATAAAATATTGAAAACGCTAGTTGATAAATTGTAAAGTTTAAAAAGAAAGTACACCTACTATTGAAGAGTTATTCTCAAAAGCCAGTTATGTTTTCTTACCCATAACTTCCCCAAATCTCAACCGATTTCAAAAACGAAAAAGTCGTTGTATTGACGATAGAATTAACTTTAAAATGATGTATGACAAGTGGGGTAGGTGGAGATCCATAACAACATATTTAGTATTAATTTGACTTTCAGGAAAAATAAATTATAATTTTCTTTATTTTTTTCCGACCGCTGTTTAAATATCAGCGAAGGGAGTGGCCATCGCCATGCACATCCACCTTCGCAACGACCATGAACAATGACATCAACAACAGCAATAACCCAACAACCATACATGTTATGAATCCAACCATTATAGCTACCACTGCGATACAGCATTTTACATAAACAACATGGTGATACATTTTTGATACAAAACAATGAACCAGTTCGTCACCTTAATATAACAAACTAGTTTGATATTATTGTAAAATAGTTGAAGATAAACTAAGTTATTTATTCTATAAATTATTCATTCAAGTATCGTACATAATATTTATTATCCACTACATTATATTCACTCCAGTTTCTTTTCAATAAATTTTCAAAATACCTTTATAAATTCCTTATCTCTCTACTAACACTTTTCGTGCAAAATTCCTTCCCAACTAAATTACATACAGGTACTTAAATTCCATAATGAGTAAAGCAATTAAGTAAGGAAAAGTAGTATGAGGGGAGGCAACACCTGCTCATAATAGCAGGTTTATTTTGCAGTCTTCTGGCTTTCATGGCATTCTATTTCACACAACAGGTCCTAGTTATAGCTGTGTTTGTTTGTAGAAGTGACGAGAAATCGAAAACTTATTAATTTGCTTATTAACTATTTTTTTTATTAATGAGGTGGTATCTTTAAGATTGTTAAGGTTTTTTGCTCTCGTTCACTTTCTTTAAAATTTAGAATTTGGCAGTTTGGTAGAATTCTACAAGATGATCTATATAACTTGTCTGATGGAATTCTTGTCTTCATCATTAAGTTTGTAATAAATTGAAAAACGTTTTAGAGGAATATCTATAGATATACAGGGTGGTCCAATTTCCGAGGCACTAACTTTAGGAATGTGTAGAGTATATAAAAATAATAGGAGTTTCTTCTATGAACATAATTCGAAAAATGCACCATAACTTATGTTTAGGTTGTTGAAGTTTCATTAAAAAAAGTTTATAATTTAATATCTAAGACAAGACAAAATCTATCGTTTTCAAATTTGGCATACCGTCTTTCTATGTAAAGCTGCATTCATATTTCTAATCAAAAATAATAACAGAAAGCCATTGACGTAGATACGGGGCACACCCCTTTTATAGAAATTAATAGTAAATACGCTACTGGATGTTTAAAAATTAGAAGAAACTCCAATTACTTTTACATACTCTACACATTTCTGAAGTTTGTGCCTCGGAAACTGTACTACCCTGTAGATCATGCTCTATAATTTCAATTGAGAGAGATTTTATTTTAAATCCCTTATCATATTATAAATATATCCATAAAGTTCGGGAACATTCCATCGCTATAAACGACGCAATTTTATGTTGTTATCAAAATTTAATTTATTATAATTACATTTTATTCCATAAATTTAACATTTTTGAATTATTAAATATCCCATTGACTATAAAATGTAGTTACCATATGAATTCTACTTTGCAAAATTCATATTGCTTTAAATTTATTTTTGCAAAATAAATGAAATATATGAATTTTTGAAAGAAATAGTAATCAACGAAAAATATTTTATCCTCTTTTCCACCTCAGTCGTGGACAGTATGGACATACTACAAAAGAATAATATTAAATAAGGCAAAATGTTTAGAAATGTTGTTTTATGTTTTTTACGGAAAATAGATTGTCGCCTATGAATAGACATGATATTTTAGCGATTATTTATCATCATATACAGCACGTTTATCCAAAATTTTTTTCCGAGATATGTGGTCAATTGTCAGTACCTAATGGTAATGGTAATGGTGGGAGAGGCTGACGCCTGGTAAGTAGGCCACAGACGGGCCCTTTTTACCAACCCCCAGCTGTCCCCTCAGCCATGTGCTTCTCTTGCTTCCTCATCGAATCTTTCCGACCTTCTGATGAAAGTCAGGATGTCACTCATTACGAGAGAGCTCATCTCCTCCCTTAGATGCACCTCAGAACCGAAGATACTGTGTCTCAGGCGCCCAAACGCTTCACATTGTCCCAAGATGTGGTAAGATGTCTATTAATCACTCCTGCATCTTGGACATGTAGGGTCTTCCTCAATACCTATCAATGCTATATGCCTCCTAAGTCTGCAGTGGCCTGTCAGAACACCGATTAAGAGATTCAGAGTTTTCCGACTCCGTCCCAGCAACCAGGCCGATCTCGATTTGTTCGGCCCCGTCACAAAATCTCGGGTCTACCTGCAGGCCCTGTTGGTCCTCCAGTGCGTCCTCAGTGTCTCGTGGGCCCACTCATTGAGGACCGTTGTGACCTGCTTTCTTGAAATACCTAACATAGGCTCAGACAGGGTTCCTTGGCTCCGAGTCTAGCCAATTCATCGGCCTTCTCGTTGCCTGAAACTCCCATATGTCCCGGGACCCATACCAGTCTCACTTGTTTATGCCTAGCCAGCTCTTCTAGGGCATCCCCACACTCCTGGACAACAGCTGATCTCGTCCTGGGGGAGCACACCGCTTTTAGAGCTGGCTGTCGGAGCAGATGTATATTATCTGTTCCGCCCCGTTCCTAACCTCAGCCCTACCTGCCACCGCTAGGATGGCGTAAACCTCTGCCTGGAAGACCGTGGTGTACGAGCCTAGAGCAAGACTGTCCTGTACTTCTTTGCCTTCCAGATATATTCCCGCCCCGGAAGATGGTCTAGTGGCCACCCGAGATCCGTTTGTGTAACACACAGTCGGGGCGGAAGTCAATTCTTCCTTCACTCTACTCCTCCCTACTGGGAAGACTGAGAGTGTAATTCATTTCCAACCTTAGCTGATATTTCGCTTTTCTCACCTTCAGGACAGAGAGAGGGATTTCCCTCTCAATCAGTCCAGTAATTGCTGCGTGACCTTCAGCTCTGCCTGAACACTGCCAGCTCCCAGAATCCCGCATTCTCAGATAGGCCGCCATAGCCTCCCTCTTTATCCACGAGGGAAGCGTTGGCAGGCCTAGCAGAACCTCCAGAGCAGCTGTCGGTGTCGTCCTCATTGCGCCAGTGATCCCTAGGCAGGCTAGTCTCTGGACTTTTGCCAGCTTTCGAGACGTAATCGCTCTGTCCACGCTCGGCCACCAGACCACCGATCCATACTGGCGCCTCGGCCTGATGACCGCCGTGTACAGCCAGTGTAGGATCCGTGGGTTGAGGCCCCAGTTCCTACCTACCGCTCGGCGCAATTGCCAGAAGGTTGCAGTCGACTTTTTGATGGCGTTGTCGATATGCGGCCCCCATGACAGTTTGTTATGTAGGGTCACTCCCAGGTACCTAACTTCCTGCACAAGCGCGAGAGGTTTACCGTACATGGTTGGTGCCCTAAAATCCTCTATTTTTCTTCTCTTGGTGAATAGGATCATCTCAGTCTTAGATGGATTGACTGAGAGACCTGTCAGTACCTAAACAAGAAGGTAATTTTTTATTCTTCGCGTAGTTTAAGAAGTATTTTTTACTTTTCATTATTATTGCTGATAAATTGCAGTTCGCTTTACAATAAGTAACATAAAATTAAGACACTAATACTAATAAATAATAAAGAAAATTTTGTTATAACTGCGTTTTCCACAGATATCCAACTTAAATCTATTAATCGCTGTTAAAACTTATTTGTTAGTACTATCGAAAATCTAAAACATACACCTCATCCTAAATACCATATAGATTTATCATATAAAATTATAGGCAATACTGATACGTATTTTCTTTTATTAATAAAAAATACGATTCATAAAGTGACACCAAATAGAATATTCGTATTTCTTATTAATAAAAAAAAATACGTATCAGTACCAATTTTATATATTAAATCCATATGATATTTAAGAGTAATCATGTTTTCATTTTTTGTGTTCATCAATAGAAAAATTTTAACAGCGATTTGAAGCTTTATGTTGCCTATCCTGATGACGAGAGCGTAGTAACACCACCTTAATATGAAATATGTTTAATTAAGCAAGCAAGACCAATAATTAATTAAGTAATATAGCAACATGTTTTATGTTTATTACGAACATAACGTATATGAAGCTTACTACAAATCTTTCAGAATAATGTAAGCAAACGATCGTTAATATAGCTTCCGTGTAAGTATTCCTATAAAAGACTTCTCATAGGCATACATAAATCTAAGGAATGACGAAGTAGAGAGGTTTGAAAATCACAAATTATAGCTTCAGACAGCTATAAGTTTTTAATTGGCTATAGTTTCAGAAGAAGTTGCCTACTTTAAGATAACAGTTATTTGTAAAGGTAAATATCTAAACACTCTATTCACTGTATACCTTAGGGTATACCGGGTGGCCACGAGACTAGGGCCATTTCTTTCAATTATGAACCGATTTAGACGAAATTTGGTACAAAGATATTAAACCTAATTTCGGATGGACATGCAGATATAGTCAAAACGGCCGACTTCCGGTTTCACTGGAAGTGCGTTTACCTTTAATTTTTTAAATATATCACTCAGTATATTTTGTGTTTTTCGGAATCTACACTTCAAATTGCATAGGATAGCGTTGCCAAATTTTCATTTTAATCAAGGAATTTTTATTTTTTTCAAATTTATTTTTTACCGTAAAAGGCCATGATTGGGAAAAGATCTGTTCAAGTAGATTCTCGTAACTCATATTAATAGTGATTTCATCAATTAAATCAATAAAGAAAAAAAAAT
Source organism: Rhamnusium bicolor (assembly GCA_029963845.1). Classification (NCBI taxonomy): domain Eukaryota; kingdom Metazoa; phylum Arthropoda; class Insecta; order Coleoptera; family Cerambycidae; genus Rhamnusium; species Rhamnusium bicolor. The sequence goes on along the minus strand of JANEYF010004339.1, from coordinate 905,184 downwards.
TGAAATTCGACTAAAAATAAAATAGTTATTGGGGTGTGTTACCATTTCAAGTGAAACATACTGTATATGTATATTTTCGGTATATTTATATTCACAAATTAATAAATGTTTGTTGTGATGAAATTCTTAATACATCACGTAAGAGTAATATATTTTTTTATTCACTTAATTATTAATAATTTTTTACAGGAAATGAAGGCTCAAGTAATGCAAATATTGCAAGCAGCGGGACTTCAACGTCTTCAAACATCAATTTTCCTCAAAATTGTCAAAAACGAGCGCCAAGCACACTTTCGTCTGCAAGTTTGTCAACATCTACTGATTTATTAGTTATCCTTAAAATAAGGAAAACAGACGCACCAACTAGTTTACAAAACTTTGTTGTTCGAACACCTACAGATAAAAGGCAAGAAATTGACAAATAAATCGCAAAACTGTATTTGCAACTAATAGTAGCTTTAGGTCTATGGAAAATCCGCAAGTGAGGTAGGCGATCGAAATATTAAGATCTGGTTATAGACCCCCTTCAGGAAAAACAATATCTACAATCTATTTACAACAAATTTATAAAGAAGAAAAAACAAAATGTTCTGGAAGTCTTTCTGGACAAAGCGAGGCATATCTATCGATGGTTGGTCTAATGTCCACAATGAGCCTGTAGTTTGTGCCACAATAACCACTGAAGATGGACACGCATTCTTATATGAAACAATAGACACAGTTGGAAATCCTCACACAGGCGATTATTTAACTGAGATTGCTTACAATTTAATTTTATCTTGTAAATCTAAACACAACTGTAACGTGAAATCATTTATAACAGATAATACACAAATTATTAAGTATTTCAGAAATAATCATCTGGCTAGAGCAAAATTCAATCAGGCCGATTAATAAACATTAGTGTTTCCGAGTGACGTGAGATGGAATTGTGTGGCAGATTGTTTAGAAGCATATGTAAGTCAATGGGAGAAATTGTATTGTATGTGATGAGAATAAAAAAGAAATAGACTCAACAATATACCAAAAAGTTTCAAACATTGGTCTGAAACGAGCAGCTGAAGATTACCAAATATCTTAAAGCCTATAGCTGTGGGACTTGATAAATTACAGAAAAAAAATGTTTTCCTATCTGACGCAGTAGAAGTATGGAAGGAATTAGAAAGAATATTTAAGGAAGAATCATAATTATCCTTGTCTCAGCTATATATTTTTAAAAAACGATATGAACAGGCACTTCCACCCTATCATTTTATAGCTTACATTTTGGATGTATTAAAACCAAATTTAAATTGACTGCCGCAGAAAAAGATCAAGCATATCATTCAAGAAATGTATGAAAATAGTGGTTTACTATCACTCATTATAAAACTTCAAGAAAAATGGAACCTTTTGCAGCAGTTACATTTTCAGAAGAGGTAATATGCAATGTTAGTGCCTTACAATGGTTGGTTTCACAAAAAAAACCCCTGATTTTAAGAAACTTCTTCCTGTACTGAAGCAATTTTTATGTACTGTTTCTTCATCAGCTTCGGTGAAAAGATAATTTTCTACATTTAGGTTCGTTAACTCCAATTTACGAAATAAATTAGAAGTGGAGAAAGCAGGACAATTAGTGTTCGTATACAAATTTTATAATGAAAATCAATGTTAATTGTTTTAGAAACTACCTGTTTTGTACTAAAATGTTTCTTATTTACCAGGAATGTTAATGGTTGATTTATATTTTGTAATAAATAGTTTTTTTATTTTCAGAATTTTCTTTTGATTTAAATCATCGATTAAAATAAAAAAACGCTTGATTTAAATCATGATTTAAATCAAACGATTCAAATCGGGCGAACCCTGGTCTGTCATTTCATCCATTGTTTTCCAATTTGTTTATTTTTTTAAACACTTCAGTTTTCTTCTTATTAAGCTTTTTATATGGTTCAGTTTACGATCAACTGTTCTTAACGGTAAATCCCAATTCGCTATATATGTTTCCGAAATGCTCTAAACTGTTCTTTCTTCAATATGTGTAGTGAAATATTACATACACAACACATAAAGTCGCATACAATTTTGCATACAAGAACTACTTTTTTTTTTATTTCGTAAGTGTGTTTTATTTGTCTTTTCCAGTTAGAAGGGCCTGTCGATCCCATATCGTTACATTGCATACCCGAGAAAAGATCGATTTTCCATTACACTTTATATCTTGATATTTGTCAATACTATGCTTAAAAATGTAAGATGCAAATCTTAAACTGGCACACTGGAATACGGCTAGCAGAAATTTCAATTACATCTGCCGCATAGCCCACATATGCACATAGTGTTGCCTGCGTACATAATGTCTATGACCAGGGTTAGATTTGCCACGATTTAATAATAAGTTTTAAATCTATAGAGATGGAATTTCTAATTCTATGAAAAGGAATCTGCATTCTGCACGAATGGTGAATTACTCTTGACATATTTTCAATTTTTCTTAATTTTGAAACTACCCTGTACGGTATATCAAAATTTTTACATCAGAATATACAAAGCTTTTTATAGAGAATGACTTTTTTACCAAAAATTAAAAATAAAGAAATTTGCAAGTATGGTGAGGCCCATCCGGCGACACACATATATCCAGTTTACTAAATTTGAATTTTCGTAAAACAGAATTTTTCTTTTTCGATAACGATTGATAGAGTTTTCACGAAATGTATTTTTGATATACTGAATGGAAATATATGAAGATAATTTATATAAAGTATTTTAAAAACTTGTTTATGAAGTCTTCAAAATCAGTTGATCGACTGGATACATGGAAGCTTATGGACCTACCGATTTTTTTTTTAATTTTCGAATAGGTTATTCTACGGCTCAAGAGAATTAACTCATAATATGGACATTTTTGTGTGTATACCCGGTGACTCAGAAAATGTACTTCAAAGTCTACATCCTGTAATTATAAGAACGCTATTTGTCCTACAATATGCAAAGTTTCTCCACAAAATAATATTGTGTTGACTGTGTGATGAATGAATCCTTAAAGCTCCCTCTAAGAGTGTAATTAAACCAGTGCTTCAATGGTGTAGGGGTGCACACATAACGTATTTGAAATTATTGTGTTAGTCTGTGATTTGAATGTTTTGATGGCATATTGTCTTTTTTTATTATTTTATTTTTACTAAAGGCGTACGTGATGTGTACATATTTGAAATAATTGAGTAAAATAATTTGCGTACTATGGGTATTCATAAAACCTCGTAACTATGTAAAAACTCATATAATGAGATCTAATACTTACTAGGCCTTACCTAAAATGAGAGCTTTATAAGTCTGATATCTACTTTAATTAATAGTAGTATAATAACTAAGGACTACTGAAATTAACTTATCAAACTTTTATGCTTTGCTGCTTAAGTTTTATTTTCATCTTTTTTATTTGGTATCTAGTTAGGTTTTATGTTGTTTAATTCATCGCAATTATCCTCCTATTTATTGCGTTTTTATAATTCAACTTTCATTTACTTAATTTAATAATTTTTCTATTTAGCCAATATATAAAAAGCAATCTTAGGTAATAAAATATATTTTTTGTTTTTTCAGATACAACTACGAATTTATTAAATTGATGATATCCTCGAAGCTAGGAAAAGAGCATTATGTTATGTGCCTCCCCGTACGCCACTGGTAGAAAGTATCAAGAACATTTTTTTTTAATAATTAAGTATTATTGGTTGGAGTTAAAACTTAAAAAATGTAAAGATATAATCTTTTGGGTATCAAAAAAAAAATAGATATGTACTTTTCATTTTATGGTATACACCGTGTACACCATAAAAGCACTGGTTTAGGTGTACCCTTAGAGGTAGTTTTAAATCCTCACTCATCACTCAGTGACACAATATTTTTTTGTAGAAAAACTTTGCATTATTTTAGAAACAATAGCGTTCTTAAGATTACAGTGTGTCTAGACATTGAGTGCATTTTCTTGGACACTCGGTATACACATACAAAAAAGTTTTTTTATAAGTTGCTTCTCTTGAATAGTAGAATAATATATCCAAAAATTGAAAAAATTGATAGGTCCATAGGATTCCATGTATCTAGACCATGTCATTTTCAGAAACATCCAAATTAATTTTTTTTTTTCAAAATAATTTATATGGAGCGTACTATAATTTCTGGTGCTCTCTCAAATGGCAATATCTCAAATGACAGTTGTCACTTTAAAAAAAATGAAAATTCCGATAATTTTACAAAAAATTCTTGGAAAAACATTTTTCTGTAAGTCGACTTGTAAGGATTTTATCGAATTTATATAATATTTAAGGACGCACTGTATGCATATTAAAAAATAATTGTCTATAACAAACTGAATTAAATACTCTTACATTAAACTTAAGATATACCATATAGTCAGTTAATCTTTGATTATTCCACTACAAAGGCATTTTGAATGCGAAGATCTGTTAAACTGTAACCTAGGTAACACAATAAGGAAGGGTTGGCAGAATATGAGCTGACGTCCACTTATTTCATTATTGGTTGAATATGCTAAAGCAAGCTAGTGCACCGGATATTACTGACAATATTAGGACTGCTAAATTTATACGCCACAGGGTTGAACTTAGATACAGAGATACGAATTATAGAACCGTTTAAATAATGAATAACTCCTGGATATTTAAAAAATACAGTTAGTTACCCAGTATGATACTGGAAAAATAAGCCTCTGCGCTCTGCGCTTGTGACTTTACGTCAAAATATCAATCAGAGGTCATACAACTAATATAACGTCCCTTGAGAGCAGAAGTATCAAGAATTCCCGATTATTCGATTTTGTGTTCAAAGTATACATCAAATAGTGCCTTATTTGTCGCAGAAACATTTCATCTCCATAACATAAGGTAATCCCCAAAATCTTATTTTACAAAGTAGTGTATGTTTTCCGAGCTCATTCTATTTAATGCACATATATTCCGAGTATGACTGTGTATACTCTCTCCTGTAAAATTTGCATGTTATGATTTTGTATACTTTTGCTCTCAAGGAACAATAAGACAAAAGAATAATAGTATAATTCCCTAACATTTCAAAAAAGGAAACATATTTCATTTCCAAAACGTCAGGGAATTATATTATTATACTTTTGTCTTATATTGGTTGTCAAAAAAACCACACTGACTGATCTTTTAACATAAATTCGCAAGCGCAGAGGCTTGTTTCTCCAGTATCATACTGAGTAACTAACTAATTATATTTTTTTTTTAAAAAGAAGAATTATTCATGTGGTAGTAAGCCCCAGAAAAAATAAAGTATTATATTTCAAGGTAAATGTATTTAATTACAGTATTGTTAAAAATAGTTCAAAATATACACAAGTTCAAAAGAGTATTCAATTTCAATCAGAAAATTTTTAAATTATAGATATGATGTATTATCCTAGTAATCAGTTAATCCACGATGAAAGAGACTTGATCTAATTACAGTTCTCTTTTTGAATAAAAGTAAATTTCAAACCATATTCGTAATTCACGTTTATTTGTGAAAAAATAATAGTCGAGGACAACCTAGAAGTAATTATTAACATGACCTTATAATCAAGATACCAGATATAGGAAAAAAGTTCATGGTCAAAAGTATACCCATTTGGCATAGATTATTGGCACATCAACTTGGTGAATTTATAATGATATAATAATATAATTATAGTAATAATAATAAATTTATTTATTTACAAAAAGTTATGACAAAAACAAAATATATTATAACAAATGATAATAAATAGCAAATAAATATAGTTAGACACCAACAAGTGGCTTAACACTTGTTTTGGACAGAGTGAATAATGAATGTGTGAATAATGAATGTGTGAATAATGAATGTGTGAATAATGAATGTGTGAATAATGAATGTGTGAATAAAACCAAATATGTATAAATACAAAACAAAATTTTAAAAAATTAACGTTAAAAATATCATACATGAAGAGGCAAAATACAAAGTTAACACTTTTCACACTCCTCCGGATTTTATAATTCAGTCATGATAATAAGAACAACAAAAATATAGACTACAATGCAACATTAGTAAGTATTAAGAATAATGGTAAGTATCAAAATATTATTCTTTAGTATTAAATATTATTGTAGTTTTATTTAATTAGTTTTTTAAGTATCATTAATTAAATTAATGGGTTTTCTAATAGGTACCAGGTGCTCCATTACATTTTGACCGTCTTTAAACCTAATATAATTTTTGAACTAGTTGAGATAATTAAATGCGGTTTTCGCCAGTCTTCTTATAATTTTGATGTTTTTTCTGAGTGTCAACCTTTTTTTGATCACTTCCGGTTTAACAGGAAATGACATAACGTATTTTCGGAGATAGGGCAACTTTGTTATTTCAAATGGAGCATCCTGTATATTTTCTCACAGTTGAAAGCCCACTGTTTCCCCTTTCCGAAAATTTCATATTTGTCATGGAAATTATACAGAGTGATGGTTTTATAAGCTTTTAAAGTGAATATTGCGTTTTATCGAAATACTACGAAAAAAATAATGATTCACAAAGTAGACTATGGAAATAAAATACATCACTTGTAAACATCAAATTAATTTGTTAACAATTGCATGTCACTTCAATTGCTAATATTGAAATTGTATACATGAAACGCGATATAACAAAGTGTAACAGGATATTTATTAAACAAAAAAAATAAACAAAATGATACACATTAGTTATAAAAGATGTTCAACATGCTGCCCATCAACTTGGATACATTTATTTATTCGCTTTACAAAGTTATCATAGCTTCTACTTAACTGTTGGGGAGTAATTTTGTTAAAGACATTTCGAAAGTTTTCTTTAAGCTGTTCTAAATTTTGTGGCACAGGGCTATAACACCTGTCTTTCACATACCACCATATGAAAAAATCTGGAACTGTGAATTCTGGAGATCGAGGGGGCCATGTTGTAGGATCTTCCCTCCCTATCTTTTCCAAAGATGACATTCAGGGAATCTCTAGTTATCATAGCATAATGAGGCGTAGCACCGTCTTGTTGGAAATAGACTGTCATCAACAAATTATCCTGTTCAAGTTGCGGATAAAAGAAATTTTCTAACGTCCAAATATTATGGGGGCATTGACAATTGGATTGTTAAAAAAAAAGTACCAAACTGTAACTTTGGAGAGGATCTGAAAATCTGAAATTTCTAGGATTTTCTGATGCTCAAACTCTACAATTATTCTTATTCACCTTGCCATTTAAGTGAAATGATGTTTCGTCTGACACATAGACATATATTCTATGTCTATGGTCTGACATGATTAACTTATCAAGAAAATACCTATCTCTTCTACGTAAATTAAGAATTTTTCTACAAAATTGTGATTGTTTTGAAAAATCAGTTACCTTTAATTCTTGATGATTCAGAATTTTATAAGCATTCATCTTTAGAATATTTTTCATAACAGTATGAACATTAGTTTTCGGAATACCTGTTGCTGAAGAAATTTTTTCTTATAGAAGGGGAAGGATCATTTTGTGTCATTTCCAAAATTTCAGTTGCATTATTAAGCCTATTTTCATTATTTGGAATTCTTTTTTTACAGTCAATACAACCCGAATTCCAAAAGTTTCTTTGCCATTTTCTAATTGAAATTTTTGTTAGAGGTTCCTTGTTAAACATATTTCTAAATCTTTTTTTGTGTTGTTTTGTAACATTTAGTGTCAGCAAAAAAAGATTACACACTTAACTTTTTCACTTACTATAAACATTTTTCTTAAAGTAACTCAATTACTGGAGTTGCTAATAAACTAATTTGACGTTTACTAGTGATGTTGTCTTTTATTTCCATAGTCTACTTTGTGATTCATTATTTTTCGTAGTATTTCGATAAAACGCAGTATTCACTTTAAAAAGCTTATAAAACCTCACTCTGTATAATTTCAATGACAATTATAGAATTTTCGGAAGGGGGAAACAATGGGCTTTCCAACTGTGAAAAAATATACAGGATGTTCCATTTGAAATAACAGAGTTGCCCTATCTCCGAAAAATACGCTATGTCATTTCCGGTTAAAACGGAAGTGAGCAAAAAAAGACGGATACTCTAGAAAAAACTTTTCAAAATTAGAAGTAGATTGGCGGAAACCGCATATCATTATCTCAACTAGTTCAAAAGTTATATAGGTTTAAAAGGGTCAAATATAATGGGACACCCAGTACATGCTTTTTTTAATAGTTTAAATGAACATGTTTTGGTAATGTTTTCTAATTTGTTAGGTAAGGTGTTGTATATCCTTGGAGTTAAAACAAGTATCCTTTATCCAACTGTTTTTGTCCTGAATGGTATAATATGTTTTTTTTCCAATATTGTAGGGATGGATTGGTGAGGAATCTGTATTTCTAGTGAGTTGGTATTTTATATTTAAATTATAACAGTATAATTGCCTGATATCAAATATCTTTGCTTCTGGATATATGTTGGATACATAGAGTCCTTTGTCAGCATTATTTTTAAAAATATTTTTTGCAAAGTTGCCAATGAATTTAGAGTTTTTAAACACCACCCCAGACAAGTATACAAAAATTTAGATGACTTTCTATAAGGGAGTGATAAAGTATTTTTAACTGACTTCTAGGAAAACTGGTTGCAGTTTATATATATATATATATATATATATATATATATATATATATATATATATATATATATATATATATATATATATATATATATATATATATATATATATATATATATATATATATATATATATATATTTATTATTTGTTTTTCAGGTTTTCGCGGGTGGCGAATGTTAAATTCGTTTTTCGGGTATACTCCTTTTTCAGTTCGAGTTACCAGAAGCCGCAGTAAGCAGTTATCTGTTAGAACCTGAAGATGGCAGATGAGATTCTGCCGAAACGTCGTTCAGACAACCACGGTCCCTCTCGGGGCCTATCACCTACGCGGGAGTATACCCGGAAAACGAATTTAACATATATATATATATATATATATATATATATATATATATATATATATATATATATATATATATATATATATATATATATATATATATATATATATATATATATATATTCAAAGAAAAATTGTATTTCTAGACGAATTTCTACGAATTAGAAAGAAAAACATGGTTTAAACGAAACAAATTCTTTTTAGTATCTGTTTTCATTACCAAGCACGGGGGAAAATTACATATTTTGCCAATGATACTGATATCTTCTATAAATATCAAATATTTAGATATTTTGATAGAGTCCCACCCGAAGTAGGATTTACATATATATATATATATATATATATATATATATATATATATATATATATATATATATATATATATATATATATATATTAGGGTTGGACATTAACTATACATGAAAAAATGAATACATTTTTTTTTCACGCCGCCCTGTAAATGTGTTTCACTTATTGAGAAAATAATTCCTATAAAATCTGGGATCGATCACATAACGGAAAGACGTGGCACATCCCACATATTCATGAGAAAATAATACTTTTCTAGAAACTGAAAAATACCTACCAAGTATTACAATTTAGTCAAGTATTCTGTTTTAGGTACTACATCTTGTCATATAAGACACAGAATATATTTTTGTTTTTTCATTAATAAAGCCAATAATAATTAAATATTTATATATTAAAATCTTAAGGATTAGACCTAACATGAAATATTCTATTAAAAGAAATCAATTCTCTTATGTTGTAAAAATATAATAATACAGAATAATACAGATACAGAACATTCATTAGGAAACAGAAATGTTAATTAAGTATAGTATAAAAAGAAATAAGTATATTAAATACGTAAAGAAAAAATGAACAGACTTGTACAAACAGAATTAAAATCAAGTTTTCATCAACGTAGACTTTTTCACATCTGGATACTGACGTCGATACTCCGAAACAACTTGGAGGATAAACTGTTTCTCGTCTTCTTTTCTTGACAAGATATCATTGTAATCTTGCATCAGTTTAACTCCTCTCTCTTGCTGAATCGTTTATAACTTTGAGTCCTTTGACAATTTCCAATCCTTTTTTATAGCCATCGTCATCTTCCCATTCTAATGGATCCTTATACAAAAAGTCTGTTGATATCGAAAATCTTTCGAAGAATTTTTCGTGAATCTTTATAAATGAACTGATCGATTTCCTGGCCCATGTACTGGCTGACGTCCTTAAGGGAGAATTGCCACTTTTTTATAGATTCGTCAGAGCTCTCGTTTAGTTTTAAAGCTTGTACCATCCGCTTTTTAGTGTCGGTTGAAATGTTTTTATCGAAAAATGCCAACGCCGCTGCCTCTGGTGCTAAATACCACAGGTGATTGCAAAACTTATTTAATGCGACACTACTTATGTCTTTGTCGATGTGACGGTAGGCATAAAGGTTTTGCAAAAATTGCAAATCTTGGCGAGGAGCTTCTGCAGCAACAGGTGCGTGAAACCAAGCTTGAAAGTATAATCGTGCGAGAAAAATGCATATATCGCGTATTCCCTTTTCTTCTGCGGTTTCCATAACGAACTCTTCTCGAAAAAGAAACATTTTCAAACAATAAAGTGCCTTGGCCATCCACCTAGCGTGGTGGAAGGCTCCTGGAACTCGAAAAGAGATCCCGCGGGGAGGGAGTTCCACCGAGAAAACAAATTATAAGTTCGAGAAATTCGCGATAATCTTCTCTAGGCTGCTTGTCCTGCTGCAGACTTCTCAACGCAAACTGAAGCATTTCTGTGACATTCCCCAGTTTCTTCCGAGTATATTTGTCTTGAATTCCGGATTTAAAGTTTGACTTATTTATTTTTAGACCAGGCCTGCTGAAATCTCTTGAAATTTGGAATATTTGGGCCCGAAGACATCGAAATTTTTTTCTCGAACACAGCCCTTAAGACAATTTCATAAATATGATGACGACAGAGTAGATAGAGGATGTCTCTTCCGATTAATTGCTCAAGAATGACACAGGCGCCTTGCAAACGTCCCGTATTTGACGCTGTGGTATCACAAGAAAGTGCTTGTACTTTATCAGTGAGATTCCATTCCTCCAGCAAATTATGTACCGCAGATGCTTAGTCTTCTCCCGTCCCAGAAGAAATTGCAGGAACACCAAGCAGTTGCTCTGTTTCTCTGCACGTTATTAGGACTGGCAGTCTGTCAACTTGTTCTTTTTCATCAGGGCAGGTAGCATCTTTCCGTCCCAATGAACAGTAACTGCTTCAAACTCCATTTCGCTAAACCTTTTACGTAGTTTTTGCAGCATGTTTTGCCCGTAATTTTGTCCGGTAGCGACGAATAGATGTTCGGTTAATTATTAAATCTTCCAGGTTGTGACCAAGAGCTTGAGCAGTTGCAGCGATAATTCGAACTGCGTCGCGGTCACTAACTTTGCATTTGTCAAGGGTCGCAACGAGTTTAGTTGTAATGACCTGCTTTCTACTTCTTTTTTCAGGTTGGTGGGGTCACTTGATAGGCGAGGTCCATCTTTCTGTTTAGCTGTGATTGCCTGACTTCTGCTTCTTTTTTTCGGATTCGACATTCCACTTGATGGACCAGGTTCTTCTGCAAGATTTTCGAGAGATGCTGTGTTACTCATTTCTTTTTTCATCTATAGATTTCTCAGACTGCTCTGAACTCGAGGATGATTTTAACTGTACTACTTCTTCTGCCAATTTCTTAGAAATCCGAGATTTCTCCCTTCTCAACTCTTCTTGTTCTTTACGAAAAGCTTGTTTCGTCTCCCTTTGTAAAGAAACGTGATCGGTTCCAAGCATCGCGCCAGGTCTCCCCTTTTTCCTTTGATTAAGAAGGAAAATCTTATCTTCTTCAATTTGTATCATATTTAAAGCATTCGAGTGGGCGATGTCGAAAAGATCGTCACATTTGTTCAGAAACTCATTTTCCCGTCTTATTTGAAGTTCAGATCGCCGTTTGCACGTTTTTTGCAGAGTTTTCCATTCACCGTATAGTAATTCTAACTTTTCTATAGAACGTGATGATTTTCTTATCGGAATTCTCGCCTTTCCCCAGAAAACTTCGGCTTCTTTTATAGCTAAATGGGCACCAGAACGCAGATTCATCTTCACTTTACGTAAATTATGAAACAGAACTCGTAAAACCTGACCATTAGACGGTAACTTGGCACCAACAATTTGAGAATCGTCATGTTCTATTAAAAATAATTTTTCACCACTTCTAGTTTCCATTTTGCGTTTCAATTTGACGAAGTTAACACTCCCAATTCTCAGCGTTTACTGAGAAACGAAGGCAAGCAGGAGCTTGCACTAAGCGGTATTCTCTTATCTGTGGGTGCCATGCCATGTAGTGACGTCATGTGTAAATAAACTCTAGTAAATATCGTTTTCTAGTAGGTTCCTAGTAGGTCCTCTTCTCAGCATTTAAATTTAATGGTTCTCAACTCCTAACAAGTACGCTCGCCTACATTGGCTGTTGTTATTCTTTATCGAACCAATATAGTAGGTAATAAAATTGAAAAAATATCATGACAATTATTGTTCTCATGGATAAAATTTACTATTAAATAACGAATTATTAAAAATTTTAACCATAAATGTGAGAATTAAGTTGCTTCTTCTGTTAGCGGAAAATTACTAAAATTCGAAATTTCAAATTCGATGTGCCACGTCTTTTCGTCTTCCGATTGATCTGAAATTTGACAGAGGATAATTTTTTCACAAAATGGAAAAAAATCTAGAGGGCGCGTAAAAAAAAACGAAGGTTCGAAAAATAAGAGTCCACCCTAATATATATATATATATATATATATATATATATATATATATATATATATATATATATATATATATATATATATATATATATATATATATATATATATATATATATGTAAATCCTACTTCGGGTGGGAGTCTATCAAAATATCTAAATATTTGATATTTATAGAAGATATCAGTATCATTGGCAAAATATGTAATTTTCCCCGTGCTTGGTAATGAAAACAGATACTAAAAAGAATTTGTTTCGTTTAAACCATGTTTTTCTTTCTAATTCGTAGAAATTCGTCTAGAAATACAATTTTTCTTTGAAAATGTATAACATTCTCAACTGAGAGGTGTGAATGCAAAATAAAGTTGTCCAGTAGCGCTACAAAAATGTTGTAGTAACCTCCTAAGGCCTAACTTATTTCAGCAACAACTATTTGCACATAAAATTAAATCATTCTATTAGTAATTACAACGCGATAAATTTTAATGAAATATTATTACTGGGAAAACATATTTAAATTATCAAAGCAGACCCTACATATTGAAAACTATACAAAACATATATTGTACATGATTTCCTTACAATTTAGGATGATTTTGAATGGCATTGAAAATGGTGTTGTATGACAAACTTTATAATCGCATTCCGGCACCTGTCATCGTTATGTTCATAGTTGGCAATCTAATAGTACACCGTGACTATTTTATGCTCAGTTCAATTTGTGAACAAACCCTTGTGTTCTCGAGAAATCTGTTCTAGGCTCAAAATATTTATCGACCTGTACCATAAATTTTACATTTGTTTAAAAATACCAATCGCCTCATCATACACGCTAATTAAAATTAAACAAAAGAATTCCCTATGAAGGAGTGAACAAAGACGTTCAAGTATACACTGCCATGTCGGATTTTATGTAGAAGAGAAGAGGATTTTTTTGTCTCTGGAGACGTCCCCTCCAAGATGGAGAGTGGAAGGGTTGAAGTTTATCTTTATTTCTACATCGTTAAATCGTGTGATTGTTGATTGGTAAGTTTTCGCCCTCGTTTCATCTGTCATGGATAATCACTCTTATTCCTTTTGATGCAGCATTTGTTAACTATTGTTTCTCCAGATTCATTTTACAACCTTCACCATCGTTATCATGCGATCTTTATTTATAATTCAGAGAACACAAATAATCTTCCAATTCTTAAGTTTTCAGACCTTAAGAATTGGTGATTTTTGAGACATTTTTGAAAGTGGTCCTAGTAGTTTACTTACTGAACATTCTCTTCGTGACATTTCGTGAAAATTGTTCTCATTACATTTTCAGATACTGGTAAGGGGGAAATACTTTAGTAAATCTCAATTTATGTTCATTAATATCATATTATTAATGCAAACAACATTAGTACAACACTTTTTTATACCTCAGGAGTTCAGTACATTGACAGTACGTCTAATCGCCAGAGTTAGAATTTAAATCCTTCTTTTTCTAGAAAACATTTACACTAAATAGAATAAAACAAATAGTAAAGTAACTAGTTTAGTGAAATACTATTACAATACATCATATAATCTTTTTTTAAAAAGTCTGTTGTTTTTTTCCAATATCTTCTTGCATCCAGTTAGCAGAAGTACTTGTTTTAATAGTTTCCACGATAAAACGTATTTTAAGTGTTGTTTTAATTTATTGTCTACTGAAAACATTTATACTGGCGCATCAGATAAGAATAATAGTGTAAAATATTGAAAACTATAGGTAGTTTATGGTTATCATATTAAGTTTGAAAGGATGCATACGTAGTACCCAAAAAAATATTTATTTTTTTCTAAAAATGCATAATACGAAGGAGATAAAATGCCAAATTTGTGAAAATACATAAAAGACAGGCTTGTGTACAGTGTGACCTACTTGATAGTGGGACACCCCTATCAAATATGTAATTATTATCGTTCAACTTTTTTTTGTATTCGTGCTTTAAGCACGAATATAGGATAAAGTGTCACATTTTCTTTATAAAAGTATTTTTTTTGGGTTGAGAATTCAAGGAATCGTATTCGCGATTTATTTGTGAAAATTATGAGCACACCACTGAATTAAGCATGCCTTGATATGGGCCTGTACCATATTTTATAAAAAGATATTGCATAAGGATAATTCTGTGGCTAAATTAAAAATCACATTATTCTTGTGAATTTATTTCTTCTAATCAAGTAACCCATGCAATAAAAAATGAAAAGCAACTTAAATGTCCCAAAGTGAGGAAAGAAGAAGAAGAAGAAAGAAAATTCAATTTGTGGGCCCAGGAGGAATATCTGGGACATAGAAACTTTTTGAAGGAAATTTTGTTTAGTGACGAGGCCACATTTACTAAAATGGGGTTGCGTTGTCTCGAAAATCCTGAATGGGTCATAAACGCAGAGAGACAGTATTTACATGAAATAAACGTGTGGTGCCGAATACTTGATAATAGAGTTATTGATCCATTTTTTCTTTGAGGGTAATTTCTAAATAAATCAGTTTTAAACACACTATATGACTTACCAGATCAGGTGCTCGCCTGAATTTGAAATTTCGATTAGATGGGTGTCCTGTGCATAACGCATATATGATCAATAATTAATTTACGGAATGGCTGATTGAAAATTCTGAAAATCGGTGGATAGGTCGAAACAATTCTCCTTTTGAGTGAATGGTAAGATTCCCGGACTTGGCGCCACTCGACTTTTTCTTTTGGGGTACACCAAAGCAAACAGTTCACAAGTCAAGACCGCAGTCAGTAGAAGAATTACGCGCTAGTTGTTTTTCACTTTTCATTCCATGGTTCACTTAATGAAAAGAAATAAATTTATAAGAACAATGTGATTATATGTTTATTAATATGCAGTATTTTTTATAAGTTTAGTACTGGCCCATTTCAGGTGGCGCAGTGGTGTATTTAAATTTTTTGTAAGAAATCGCTAATACGATTTCTTGAATTTTTACCTCCAAAAAATTATGCAGTAGGCCTTGGTTTTTGTAAAAAAAATGTGACACTTTGTCCTAAAGTACACTTTTTTCACGTTCTACAATTTAAATAAAAAAAGGTAGTCAAAATCGGATGATAAATACAAGTTTTAAAGTGTGTCCTGCTTTCAGGTGGGTCACACTGTAGGTTAGGTTACTTGTAGATGTTATGAATGTCATTATAGTTAACAAAGTTACAATCAATTTATCAGTTTAAAAGGTCAAATATTTTTCTACTTTAAAATGACGTGTTCGTGTTTTTGAACCCCCAATAAATATGAAAAGAATGATAGAACGTTGTACAATGATCTAGTGGGATTTTTTGTTTTTGAATTGTAACTGGAGGACCTCATTTCTTAAATAAAAATTTTCTTTATGGTGTAAAAATTTTTTTAATCTCAATATTTTTTTGCTTCAAATTCTACTATATGAATATAGTTATTTAATATAATGATCAATACCTCGTATGTGAATATGTAAAAGGCATTCAAATATGAGGTATTGACTCTAAGCCATCGAAATATCTTCTTCCATGTAGTTAAGGAAAGTAGTTGTTTTAGTAATTTCTTGGATAAAATGTTAAAGGTAAAGGTAAACATATCGGTATATGTCTACACTATCCGGTAAATGTACACATTTTCCTACTCAGTTGGTAAAAGTAGAAATAATCCACTTAATCAATATTTTATGCACATTCGCCAGTTAAATTGGAAAATATGCACATTAACCACCAAGCCACGGTAAAAGTTTTGTTCTATTATGCCGTAAATCAATTAAATGATATACATTTTGTGATGTAACTAATCCTCTCCTTGCCCTAAACTGTATTTTTTTTTTGATTTTTGAACGTTATGAGGGTCACAGTTCAAAGTCAGTGATCAAAAATGAAATGTTGGACAAGGAAAATGAAACGGAATAATGACATTTTAAAAATCATTTTAGACCTTTATAACATTCAAAATTACAAAAAGGGACATTTTAAGGCAAGGAAAATTAATTTCATTACAAAATGTATGTCATTTAATTGAATTACGATATGTTATTTTCATACTTTATATTTACTTTTCCCAAAGCGCATAGGTAACTGTGCATATTTACCGGTTAATGTGGGCAGAACGCTTAATTTTTAAATTTCTTTCTACATTAACCATTCAGCTTGGTAAATATAAACATTCATCGGATAATGTATACATTTACCAATTACGTACTTTGACCGTAACATATGTTAAACACTTCAGTGTTGTGTTTAATTGACTGTCTACCTAAAACTTTTATACTAACTCATTCAGATAAGAATACAGGTATACAGGTACATAAGAAATTACAGGTATTTTATTGTTTTCATATTAGGTTTAAAAGGATGCTTTTGAAACATCCAAATAATTAATTTTTTTTTCTAGAAGAACTTAATCCCATTTAAATTTTATTTTACATGGTTCTAATAAAGTTTCTACATTATACATCATATATTAACTCAGATCATAATTCCATTCATATTGACTTAGTAACAACTTATTTGTAATATCTTCTCCATATTTTCAAAGGCAAACAGCTGTCAAATTTTAAATTAATTAATATTTTACCTCACTTGCATCTTCTATAGCATAGTAAATGCGCTATAATAAATTGTGGTTTTGAAGGCATAAACATCATTACCTTGTAGATTTTAATCCTCTATTCTGTTCTAAAATGAGAGAACACAATATGATGTATGTGATATTGAAATTACAACATTTAGTGCATGAAGAAATTTAGGTATAAATTTAGTGAATAATTAATCTCTCATAAAAAATAACAAGTGATTAACATTTTGATCTGGATGATTAAAGGACACACCAATTTTTTGTACTTATTTAGTAAAATAAAGTGTTTTTTAATACTGAACCGAGTTAAATTACTTCCTCACCCCTCAAAGTGAGCAAGTTATGTATTCGTGAAAAAATTTTTTTTAAATTTTTATTGCATTTCTGGACGAATCTCGACGAATTACGACGATACACAAAATTTCAGACAGAAAAAATTTCTGTCTGTGTGTCTGTGTGTATGTCTGGTTCGCGATAGCAGCTACAGTTTTTGAGATAAAGCTTTCAAATTTGGTACACACATTCTAGAGGTCACGGAAGAGATTGAGGTCGTTGATGAGCAAAATCGGTCCCAATGTCTAAAAAAACTATTAGTGACATTCCACCTATATGACTTTTTTTGAAACATCGAAATGTGACTTTTTTGAAACGTCAAAGTGACTTTTTGAAACGTCAAAATGTGACTTTTTTTGAGACGTCAAAACATGTGACTTTTTTGAAACGTAAAAAAATTACTTTTATTATAAACTCCACCACACGTCGAGTTTTACTACGGTGAGGAAGTTCTGTTCCCCAAGTAATTGGCAGCGGTTTTTTAAACTGTTTTAGTATTATTGCTTTATTTATCTCGCAAACATCATTGATATGAGAATTTTCAGCAATTAAGTCTGTTTGAATGGGACAGAATCGTAAATTTATGAGAAGCAGGCATTTAAAGCATCGACTAGTGTCAAGAAAGTACAAAGTATTCAGTAATAAATCCCGATTCTATTTGTAGACTCACGATGAGCACAGAAGAGTTCGCTGTCGACAAAGAGAAAGGTCAGATGCAATAGCATAATGATTCGGATTCTCGCTAGGACCATTAACGCATTCAATCACATGGTGTTGAAATCAGTTAGTTACCGTATCGTCAAAGGGAAGTAAAATTTCATTTTCCATCAGGTTAATGTCAAACCCCATACTGCTGTCATAACCAGACTCTTATAAGGTGCTAATATAAACATTCCTCTATGGCCGCAGGATCACCTAATCTTTCGCCATTCGAACATGTATCGGACTTAATAGTCAGGCGGTAGGTCAATTACCGATCCCACTAATGGACCTTCAACGTTTACGACAATAGTTGCAGGTAGCTTTTGACACAACATCTCATGACCACATAATCCGAAGCATGCCTTGCAGAGTTGGAAAGTGTGTAAGGTTGCGTGGAGCACCAACTTGTCACGAAGTGATTTTTCTGCTATTAATTTTCCGTTATTTAATACGTAATCTGGACCGTTCTTCACTTTTGTACACCCTGTATACAACAATTTGTATTTAATATTTATTTTAAGTAACTGTGTGTCCATTGGTTAAAATTGGTTCCTTTTTCATGGTAATCTTAAGCTATTTTATTTTCATAATTATTTTGTTTACATTGAGTACCGCTCGTAGAAAACCAAATAAGAAGGATCTTTTATTATTAGTAGATATATTTCTATTATTTATAAATAATCTACAGTATGAAAGATTAAGTAATTTAGTTCAAATATTAATCCATAGCCATTTTAATTATTTTCTTTTTGGACACAATTTTAAAATTATGAGAAAATGATTCCCAGTCTCAGAATATTTAATAAACATCTGTTTATGTCAAATACGCAGGGAATTTTTTTAAACGTATTTCGCTAAGCTTGCTTAGAGAAAAATTGCAAAATTGCTCACATTTCTGTATTTATCTGCTTTTAACCGCTTGTATTATTTTTTTTGTATTTTACCGTTTTTTTTTGTATATATGTATACCTGCTAAGTCCGAGCGGTTAGATGATATATTGTGGTAGTTTCGCGATTCAGTAATTAAATAGAGTTATCTATTCAGAAACACGCTCCGGGAGAATATCGTTTCCATTTGAAGTTTCTATGTATGGTATATACACCGATTGGATTCTAGTGTCACTCGTTGAGGATAGAATCCAATTCCAGTGTAATAGTAATGAGAACTACTTGTCAGATTTTTTAGTATCACTTGTTTAATGATAAAATCTGACCAAGTGGTCCGGAAATTAATATCTGATTACATAGGTCAGCTCATGTTCGATGCGATAACCTAGAGTTTAAACCTATAAACTGTTACCGTCGATATATTTCGATATATCGAGTCACCATGAATATCTCAGGCCGGACGAAATTAGGGATATTTTTATCGTTTGATTTATTTCACTTGTTGTTTAATAAGGATTAAGGTGCTATCTAGTTAAGACACCTTTCGGAAACATCCGGTTTTCAATTTAGATTGTATTATACTAAACACCGATTGGATTCTAGTGTCACCCGTTGAGGATAAAATCCAATCCCAGTGTTATAGTTAGGAAACACTACTAGTCAGATTTTTAATGTTACTCGTTTGAGGATAGAATCTGACCAGGTAGTGCGCGAATTAAGCCACAATTGTACCCCAATAATGGGAATAAAAGATAACCTGGCAATATAACTTCCGCTGAAGTAAACGCTAGACGTCCTTCGGGATAATCCGAGTCATTCAGTTTAGGTTTTCGGATACTAAACACCGACTGGATTCTAGTGTCACTCGTTGAGAATAGAATCCAATCCCAGTGTTATAGTTAGGAAACACTACTAGCCAGATTTTTAGTGTCACTCGTTTGAGGATAGAATCTGACCAAGTAGTCTGCAAACTAAACCATGTTTGATCCTAGTAGAGGCCATAAGGGCTAACATAGCTGTATACTAGCGATTAGACATTTCTCAAGTAACCAGCAGTCGCTAGATTGATATCCTGCCGTAGTGTCATGCTTGTATATCATAACCACTTGCACCTGGACCGTTTTACACACACCACCTGTTGTAATACCGCTTCCGCACTAACTGCTGTAAACACATTAACCGCTTGCTAAATACCAGTAGAAAAATATTAGTTTCTAAAACCTAGCTGCATTTGATTTACCTGCTTATATTACCATTACACATTTCAGTAGTAATATATTCCGTAACTTAGCTGCATTTGATATACTTGCTGGCATTATCACAACCTCTTACTTGGCCTTATTGGCCTACTTTTTCTGTTGTCTGTATAATTGCTTATCCTAATTAATATTTATTGTTTTTACTTTTATGAAGTCAGTCTTAAATAAAATAATGTTAGTAAAGTTGAAATTCTGTTTTTTATTTAGTGCATAAGTAATCAATCTGGTCAAACACCGAGAATCTTTTTTTCGGCAGGTGGGGTGAACTTGTCCATTACTACGCAATCGAAAACCACACACATAGACCGCTTGGACATTCCGTTTCTTCACTGAGTTATCCTAGCTTCTATCATCACACTGATAGAATAAAGTGGTGGACCTACACTTTAAAACAGGAACTGGCGCTCGAGATCGTACCATACATAAAAGTTCAAAGTACCGCAGCTGTACTTAAGGATGCCAAAGTGATCCATAACACAAAATAACATTTTGTTACGTCACAAACTCACTGTTAAGTTTGAGATAGATATCTAATTATAATGAAATTTTAGTCATTTAATACTCTTCCTAAGCCCAATTATTTAGCAAAAATCACTAAAATATTCTAAAAATTACTAGGTGTAAAATTTTCTGTCTCATATAGTATATACAATAGTACAATATACAGAGCGTTCGAAAAATACATAGGACAAATTCAGGAGCATATTACTGACGTTAAAATAAGAAAAATATTCCAATGAAGTTGGGATATTTACCGGACGACTAAGTATTATCAACATTTATCCCAACACCGAAGAAGGAAAGCTCAGAAAATGGCGGACGGTAGCGAAACATAACCCTCATGAGTCATATACGCAAATTATTTTTTAAAATAATTCTCGGTCGGATTTAAACTAAAATAGAACTAGAGAATATTGTTTAGTCTTCAAGTCCTAATACAGAGATATCATGATGTAGACTGTGATATTTTGACTTACTTTATTAATTTTAAGAAAGCTTTTAACCACCCAAGGCACCTAGTCAAGTCTTCAGAAATTGTTACATAATTTAGGAAATCAGGTATTGACGACAAGAATAAGAGATTTTTGAAAATATTTATATGCAACAAAAAGAAAATGTACGGATTGAAAACTAAACATACGAGTATTTTAGCTTCGAATGAGGAGATCTAAATAGGTGTGTATATTTTCACCTGTTTTATGCAATCCCTACTCTGAGCATCTATATCAAGTTGCTTTTGAAGACGTTATTGAAGGTAAACCGAATAATGGACAGAAACTCAACAACTTTGGATAAGCAGACGATACAGTGCTGTTTGCCAGTACTGAACAGGGACAACAAATTTAGTTAGATCGTTTAATACGAGGATGTGGTGAGTATGGTATGAAAATAAACATTGACAAAACCAAAGTTTTGGTAATAGCAAATAGACTAATACGACAGCCTAAATACATGTAGGTCAAGCAATACTAGAGAAAGTTACAAGCATCGTTTTTCTTGGATATACCTTAAATCAATATTGTGAAATTAAAATTCAAATTGAGAGAGCACGTCAATACCAACTCTTGTAAGTCGTAATATAGGACAAAGTGGACGATAAAAGAGGACCAGCGGGTATGGTACTTTTGGAAAACTATGTAAAAAATAAATATAGTTTAAAAAAACTAAAAAACACGCTTTTAAAGCACATCAAACTAAAAAGTGAAAAATAATTATTAATATAAACTGAAAACAATAATGGACGAAAAATACTAGTATTATTGTGAAACAAGCGTGGGTTGCTCGATATACGAAAAATATGGCACAAAGCGCCCCACGCTTTTTTCACAATAATACTAGTATTTTTCGTTCATTATTGTTTTCAGTTTATATTAATAATTATTTTTCACTTTTTAGTTTGATGTGCTTTAAAAGCGTGTTTTTTAGTTTTTTTAAACTATATTTATTTTTCACTTTTTAGTTTGATGTGCTATGAAAGCGTGTTCTGTAGTTTTTTTTTAACTATATTTATATTGCTTATTGATGCTGATATTATAACATATTACGATCCAAGAGATATTTCTGAAAAAAAAAATATTTTTTTATTTCAGCCATGGGATTTGAACTCACGCCCGAGGAGTCCGTCGTTTCGCGTCGACTAAGACTTGCCCGCTCAGCCAACGACCGAACTGAGAATCATGGCATATACTTACAATATTAAGCCTGTTGCTCTCACGCAGAGGATACGTGAGGAAAGGACTGGCGATCCTGATCAGGATAATGATATAAACTTATCAAATTATTGTATTGTTACCGGTTCTTCGTAAGTGTACAAAGTTTCAATTAAATCTGTCCGTTTAAAGTGGGTCAAAATCGAGTCCAAAGAATCGGTTACAAACAAACAAACAAACAAACAAACAAACAAACATACAGGTGAAGCTAATAAAAGCGTGTTAAAAAAATGGTTGGAAGATCGTTTTCGAGAATATCGCCAAATGTGTTTTTGAAACCATTTCCAAAATTTTTTTGAAATTTGGCATTATTTTTTAGCACAAGGATACCACCGTATTGAATCTGAATTTAATATTATTTATTTCCATTTTGATACGTCTTCGAACCCTTCGATTCATCGATCCTCGAAATAGAAACTTGTTCATTTTCTGATAGCCCATCATCACCCTGTATTTTGAAATCAAAGCGTTGTTGGACCCATCTTCATAAGAACTTTTTTCTCATTTTGACGTAAGAAATATCCTCCTGAACCTGTGCCGTGTAATTTTTGAACAATTTAATCGTTGAGAAAACCCTGGCATTCTAAAATTTGAAACAGACCACATATTATAGTATTTATCAACATACTAAAGTATCTTCATATACGAATTACATCTCATATTTAAAAATTACTTTCGTTACTGTCAGTATCAGAATTTTGAATTTAACTCATAATCTAACAAAAATGTTAAGATTGATTTGTAAAATATTTTTACTTATTTAGTTGGTTTGTTACAACATAACAAAGAAATGCGAAATTTATAAATTCGAGGTTATTTTAGTAATTTGTGCCTCATTAATTAAAGTTTTTACAATTTCATATGCATTTTGGAAAAATAGCCGTCAACACAGTGGTTTTATTTATACAGTGTGGAACAGCCAAATGGAATAAATTCAGTATCTCAATTATTGTCCATATTTATAAAAAATCCCGAGACGGCGATTTTGGATTCGAAAATGACATCCTGCAACGTAAAAATTTAATTCCTAAATTAAGTTTAGCCCCTTCAAGTGGCAGTTACAGCCCCTAAATTTTTAAATAGGAATTAGCGATTTGTGATAACTCATTTGAAAGGTTTCTTCAGTCTCTATTCAAAAATGTTATGGTTTTAATTTTTATTGCAAAAATTAACGGTTTACTTGACGAAATTCGCTACAACAAACGAAAAACATAAAAACGTACAGCGTTTTGTTCTTACAGGCTAGCAAAAATAATTTGTGTTGTTTTTCAACATTAGCAACTAAAATGAAGACATAAAAATTTATCAAAATTGTTCGTAGCTGGCATTTCCAGTTTTATTGAATACGCCGTAGCTACTTGCTATTTGATTGACAGCGATAAATAGTTGTCAGTGTTTTGCGAATTGTTTTAGTTTTGCTAACTGCAATTCCTAAACATGGTTTATTTAACAGAAATGCATAATAAAACAATTATATAGATGGTTGGTTATGGAGATAGAATGCGATCACAGCCGAAGTTGTTCGCGTATTTCAAGAAAAATTTCCTGATTTGCCGGAACAATTAGCAAAATTGAAAAGCAGTTTCGCGAAAATGGACATGTACGGCAGATAAAAAAAACTTCCAATGCAATGAATAATGATACCAAATTAGATATACTGCTTGAGTTTGAAGAAAACCCACATAGTTCAAGTCGACAAGCAGCTTCAGCATTGAATGTTTCCCATTCCTCGATTATTCGCCTATTAAAAGAAAATAAAATGCATCCCTATAAACTGACCCCAACTCAGGAACTTAGTGAAGACGATTTTGTTAGAAGAATTTATTTTTCTGAACAAATGATGCAAAGGTTAGATAATAATGTTATCCAACTAGAAAATGTTTTGTTTTCTGATGAGTCCACTTTTACTCTTCACGGCCATGTTAATTGTCAAAACTGTCGCTACTGGGCTAATGAAAATCTTCACTGGATGAGACAATTACATACGCAAAGTCCTGAAACGGTTAATGTTTGGGCAGGGATAACTGGAGACCATGTCCCTGGTCCCTTTTTCATTGATGGCAATTTGAATGGAGATAATTATTTAGCTCTGCACCAAAATAATGTCGTACCAACTTTGGCAAACTTATATCCTACTCAAGCAAACCACAAGTTCCAGCCGATGTGATATGGTTCAAGCAGGATAGAGCACCACCGAATCAATGTCCGGCAATACCTCGACGTAACATTTCCAAATCGGTGGATAGGGAGGCGAGAATTGCTAGTATGGCCAGCACGTTCTCCTGATCTTACACCCTTAGATTTCTATCTATGGGGATATGTAAAAAAATATGGTATACGAAACTAAGCCAAGCGATATAGCTAACTTGAGAAGAAAAATAACGGTTTAGGTAAGGTCGGTCACGCCTCAGATGTTGGAAAACATTAGAAGACATTTTTAATTAAGATTAGGATGCTGCAAAGATATTCAAGGAAATCATTTTGAACATCTACGTTGAAATTAAGTTGTTTTTTTTTTTTGCTGTAACGAATTTCGTCAAGCAGAAGAATTTATTTTTTTACCATTAATTTTTGCAGTAAATATTAAAACCATAGCATTTTTTAATGGAGAATGAAAAGACCTTTCAAATCAGGTATCACAAGCCCCTACTTCCCATTTAAAAATTTAGGAATTGTAACTGCACTCGAAGTGGGTTAAATTTAGGGATGGTACATTGCAGGATGTCATTTTCGAATCCAAAATCAACGTGTTTCGGAATTTTTTATAAATATGCACAATAATTATTAAGATACTGAATTTATTCCATTTGGCTGTTCCACACTGTATAATTTAACTCATTATTAAAAATCTGATGGTAAAATATGTTTTTCTGTATTTCTAGAGCATTAAATTATATACAAAATATATCAATCAAATCAAATCAAATCTTTCTTATTATTAATTAAATAACAAAATAAATAGATTAGATAATTATAATGAATATAATATATCATGGAACATAATAAACCACAATTAGTTTGTATTTTGTTCCAATACATTTTGTAATTAAGGTATAATTGCAACAGAAAAAGATTTGTAAAGAAAAAAAATAAATCACAATAATTTTTTTCGCATCAATTAACGCCGTTTTACACGATGCAATAAATTTCACAATAAATTGCGCAATATTTTACTGCATCGTGTAATATCCGAAATTGTTGCAATTTTAAGTTGGCAAGAAATTGTGCAATAAATTGCAAAATTAGAGAAGGTTCTATTTTTCTGGCAATTTTTATGCAATTTCAGTGGTACCAACAGTGAGGCTTTAAGATAAAATTACAAAAGCAAGTGACAGGACAAAACGATTAATATATTGCTTTTTAATTTATTTTTGTTCACTCCTGTTCCCGCCTGGTGTTCCATTTTTAGGTTATGTTAATACACTTCTGTCTTCTGTTTTGTTTAGTAGAAATAGAAAATGGAATTATCAGTTGGCAGTATGAAAAATTGTGCAATAAATTGCATCGTCTAAAAACCCCAAGGTCAAACTGCCAGGTTCACAATTTCTTGCGACAATAAATCGCACAATTTATTGTAAAATTTATTGCATCGTGTAAAACGGCGTTTAGAGAAGTAAAAAAATATTGGAAGAAAATAAGCCCCTTTAGATAATATCTGAACAGAAATTATTTATTTATATAACAAGAAATCCCCATAATTGAAAAAATCTTATACACTTTTGTTATTGAATGAAGAAGCACTAAATTTCAAAATTAAGTCACTCGTCTTTATTTATGCACTTAATTAAAAC
This sequence comes from Rhamnusium bicolor, assembly GCA_029963845.1. Lineage (NCBI taxonomy): Eukaryota > Metazoa > Arthropoda > Insecta > Coleoptera > Cerambycidae > Rhamnusium > Rhamnusium bicolor. The sequence continues at coordinate 878,649 of JANEYF010004339.1, read as the reverse complement.
ATACATTTCCTAAAGCGATTTCATCCTAATTATAATTTCTATCAGCATTAATTTTCCTGTAACAGAACTAAATTTTAACTCTCCTCTCGAGTTAGTTATATATGTGATTTTAAATAATATGCTATTATTACGAAACGTTTAATTTATACAATTGCGTTACCTCAAAAGTTATAATAATATAATTAATTAATTATCTATATGTTCTCAAAGTTGTATTATTTAGAAGTACAACCTTTCGTTACATATTTTACAGGGTGTTCCAACCAAAAGTAGGCACCCTGAATAACTTTGGAGATAAAAATTTGTTGAAAAATTGGTGAAACACGTCAACCTTGTTTCCAAGGGGGACATATTTTAATGTAATACTTGTATACCTATCATCATCTCTCTACCCTACACGGCCAGCCCTCAAATAATTCAAATGGTAAGGGGGGGTCGAATGATACATCTTTTGAAAGGTCTTTCAATTTCCTACATAACTGTGTATTTTTTTTAACATTTGTCGATTCGTTCTTAAGGAAAATAGTTTTATTTTTGATGATTACACACAATCGAAATCGTTTAAGAAATCTAAAATGCACGGAACTGGGTATTGGAATTTATAAAAAAACTACATTTTTTAGTGCTCTCAAATCAACACGAGTTTTTCGACAAAAAACACATTACTTGTCTGTTTAGTTTAAGAGTAATAAAGGACTAATAAGTATTTGATAGTCCTTGAACTTTAATTTGTTCACAACCAATTTTAAATCGAGATACATTTTACCAGAGTGAGTTTTCAAAATTGTTTATACCCTTCAGGAGAGAATAGAAATTGTCAGCATTTATTTTAAAAACGATAATTGTGCTAGAGCTACGGAGCGCATATCAATAGAAATCACCCAGATGGAAGGGTTGGTTCTCAGTATGTGTTACAAATTATTGACAAAATTTATGGAAAAAGATTCTGTAGGAAACAAAAAGCATGACCCTCAGCGACCGATTAGGAATGAAGCAGTCGAAGTGGCAGTTCTAGGTCATTTGCAGATGGATAATACTCAATGTATCAGGAAAGTAGCTGTGGCTTCCGGTGTATCACGAAGCAGTGTTCATCGAATTGTAAAGGCCCACAAATATCATCCATATAAATTTAAATTGGTACACGAATTAAACAAAGATGATCCTGATCGTCAGTTGAATTCTGTGAGATTTTTAGTGAATAATTAAACGGTAATGCCAATCTACTGTACAATACGTGTTTTTCTAATGAATCGACATTTGAGTTAATTGGGGAGGTACAGGCACAATTGTAGGTATTGGAATGAAACCCATCCATATTTGTTCATGAAAACTCATACCCAAATGCCTCAGAGGTTAAATGTTTGCGCTGGTATCTTAAGGGATCACATTGTCGGGCCGTTTTTTATTCCTGACAATTTAAATGGCGAAAGTTACCTCGATCTGTTAGAAAATAACATCGACCCAATGATTACCCAAATCTTCGAGGACGATAATCTTTTAGAGGGGCGAACTGTTTCTTCAGCAGTATGGGGCACCCCCACATTTTGCTATAGCAATCCGTCAATTTTAAGGATAATCGGTTTGCTGAACGATGGATTGGAAGAAGAGTTCCTGTGGAGTAGCCCGCTAGGTCATCCGATTTAACTCCCTTGGATTTCTTTCTGAGGGGATATTTGAAATCGAAGGTATTTGCAACAAAACCCGCATCTCTGGAAGAGTTACGTGAAAGAATTGTTCGAGAATGCCGTTTATTGACTCCAGATGTGTTCAGAGATGTTCGTAAAGAATTTCAAGACATTATACTACTGTATGGAAATCGGTGGGGGTCATTTTGAACAATATATATGATAATTTTAAACTGCTTCTTGTATTTTTATTTCCCGAACCTAAAATAATGAAACAATTATGTCTCAGGAAAGAATCGATAAAAGTTTTAAAAAGTACACAGTTATGTAGAGAATTGAAAGACCTTTCAAAAGATGTATCACTCGACCCCCTTTGCCATTTGAATTTTTTGAGGGGGTGGTCGTGTAGGGTAGAGGGATGATGATAGGTATACAAGTATTACATTAAAATATGTTCCCCTTGGAAACAAGGTCGACGTGTTTCACCAATTTTTCAACAAAATTTTATCTCCAAAGTTATTCAGGGTGCCTGCTTTTGGTTGGGACACCCTGTATAATTACCATATAAAGCATTATTGCTTTTCGATATTTCTTTCATGATTCTCTGCTTCCGAGATGCTACGCCCAATTCATTTCTTCTTTATTATAACGACTATCATTAATAACGTGTAGGATCAAAGGAAAAAATTCAGTTTATAGAAGGCGAACAAAATATAAATCAGCCCTCTTTTCAACTACTGATAAAAACATTTGAAATTTTTTGTACCATAAATTATGATAAACACAATCAACATTTGCAGATTTTAATTAGAGTCAAATGTTCATATACGAGTACAAAGCGGCCCCTGCAAATTTGAACCAGCACCCCCATTATTTCATTCATTATTAACATTATTAACATTAACATAATAACGTTACATTACATGCGACATTTATATCATTTTTCTTATAGATTACGAATGTGTTATCGAAATTTTCAACATCTTTAAACCAAACAAGGGATACACTTTTTTTAATGAAACATCCTGTGTGTTTTTGAATATATAGATAATAATACAATGAATACAATAAATATAATGATATGCCGTATTTACATACAGTTTTGACATTAGAATAACTGAGATATTAATTAATAAAAGGAAAGAAATTTGTTAGTAGTTGGCAAAAATGCGCCGCAGGACATATGCTTACGTATCATAATAAGTATAATAAAAGAAATTAACTAGTAATAAAAGCATTAAACTGTTACAATTGATAACAATGTATGCACAACTTACTCTTTTAACTAGCCTTGTTATTACAAACTGGAAAAGATCTATAAAAACTTTGCAGCATCATGTATGTTTCTACGATTGTCTCCGAGAGTAATGTTCGATGTGGTGAAAAAATATGCTTATATTTTGAGAACGACCGTTCGACATCTATTGATTCAATACAAGCATACTTAAAATAGTCTTTGAAATCACTTAACAGATCTGCAGATGCACCATCAATACCATCACAAATTTGTCTTATTGTTAGTCTTGTAAAACTGGTGTCTTCCTTTAACACACGTGCGAACTTTTCTCCAACGGGCTCATTTTTTTGCGTCACCTATAGAGTGTAACAGTTGATTTACTTCGTTCAATATTTGCCGCTAACGACAACGTACTGTTTTGTAAGTTTTGTACGGCGTCATGTAATCCTATAGAGTTTTTGTGAATAGTTTTTAAAGCTATTTCAACAGAAACATCTTCGAATTTTGTCTGGCTTCTTTAATAGAGCACCTCATCTGAATTGAACTGTAGTATTACAGATTTTATTTGTTGTAAATATTCAGCATAATAAAAAAGCTGCTTTCAACAATGTTCCCCAACGTGCAAGAATCTGTGGCTGTGGTGGTTCGGGAATACCGGGACACTTGCTATGAAATGCGCGAAGACATTTAGGAGATTTAAGAAACACTTTTTTTGTACTTGCTATTAATGCATTTACCTCTGGAAAACCTTGTCGAATAGCTTCTGCCACAAAGTGTAAAGCATGCACTTTACACGTAACATGTACCAACTACATTTGTGTTTTTGAAGAGAACGGCCTACCAAACGCATTTTTGCGGCTCCATCGGTCACAAACATCAACACTTGACTTTTTTTACACGTCAAATTTTTCTAAAGTCTCCAGCACCACCCGCGTAATTGTTGGCCCAGTACAATCAGTTATTCTTTTGCTGGCTAATAACAGTGGAAATGTCGGTTTAAGAGGGTCCAGTGCATGTACTATAACTTTTAAAATAGAATTATTTTACAATCTGTCATCTCGTCAACACTTAACCACAGCGGTGTATTTTTTAGTACATATTTGATCTTATTTACAATGTCTTCGCTTACAGTTGGTACGTAGTTACGCAACGTTGTGCGACTTGGTAACGTCACCTTGGGATTCTATTTATTCCAGAACTCCTGAAATGGTTGTTTATCGAGTATGTGCAGCGGAACATCACAGGCAATCAGCATTAAGAGTAAATCGAACATAAACGATGTTGTCGAAGGCACGAAATTTTTTTAGTTTTATGTTGCACAGAATTTACGTGTCTTTTACAATCACGTTTATCCCTGCAAACATCAGATCTATCTCGCACACCTTACAACTTATTATAGCACCATTGTAGAATAAATCCGGAAATTTACTGATAAACTTATTCACTTTGTCAACGTATCGCCGTTTTTTACCCTTGGACAGGTCTGACATACTTTATTATTAAATTAATATCAAGAATAAATTACTATAAATAAAATTATCAACAATACAACGGGGAGGAATAAATTACGTTGTATACACCACGAGGCATAACAATAGACTAAAATCAAATGTTAATCTTTGCTAAAATAGTAAACTAGTCTCGCTTACGTATTTGGGTATTTCTCTACCTGGCACATCGCTCGTGACTTGCGGACCGATTTGCCAACTCTATTTATAGCTTACCGAAATAACAAAAACTATTAAAAACAACATGATAATTATTTATATTGTTAATATGTCCTCCATTGAGATTTCGCCGTTATTGTAAATAAATGTCAAATTTTATCTTCCAAAGAAAATAGTCCTGTGGATTCAAATCTGTTCTTGGAGGCTAAAAACATTACATGGTCTGCTACCTTAAAGCACTGGGGAAACAGTCATCTTCATAAAAAAGCACTATTCCATTTAGATATGCGAGACATGACCTATTCCTCAGCCTCTAAAAAGTCTTGATTTATAACCCAGTTGACATTTTCTTTGATAGAAAACTTTATTTTAAATACTTAGAATTAGTCACAATAAATGTTATTTTGTTTATCTCATTTTACAGCATTAACAAGCTAATACCTATATACTTTTTCCTAACTTTCTTCAACATCTAAGTTGTTAAAAAAAAACTGTGTTATTTATTGTATTTAGAATGAATTAAGGTCGATTATAGGATACTAAAATATACAAAATAATGTAATATGAGATGGATTTATTTATAGCGACTATCTTCACTCTGCTTCATCAGAATTTCCATTTCTTCTGCTTAAAAATTAAGCCAAACTGACAAATAAATCTGAAAATCGGTTGACCCTGCAGGCCATCCCTGAAACTTCCCGCTATTTTCGAGCTTAAAGCTCTCAAAAATATACGTATTAGTTAATTTTTGAGCTCTCCGAGCTCAAAATATTATACACATACATTTTTGAGCTCTACGATTAGGTGAAAACCTCGAAGTTATATTAAAAAACATTTTTTTTGTAATTTTTGCACTGCGATATCTTTTGAATAAATTAACCAATCGAGATGTAGTTTGCAGCATTCAACGCAGTTTTTCAATTACAAAAAGTTATGTTTATACCAAAAATCAATCCGACAAAAATTTTGAATGTTATTTCAAAGAAACACTTTTTTTGCGAATTTTTCGTATTCGATATCTCTTGAACGAATCAACCGACTTTGATGCGGTTTGCGTCGATTGAAGTTGTTTTATAAGGAAAAGAGCTGATTAGATTTTGGAATTGATCGGTTCAATAATCTAAAAGATATTCCAAAAAAACCAATTTTCGAAAATTTTATTGAGGTTTCTCAAAATCTACCAAACCAAATCGGTTCTAATTCTCACGATATCTAAGTTGAGTCAACCCCTTTAGAATGCCGCAAACATTGTTTCGATCGGTCAAGCTGTTCAATAGTTATGAGAGGTTTACATACACCGTACACACATACAAACACACATACATACAGCCATACAGACACCATCGTGGGAATAGTCAGAATAGCTTCTTAGGACTTCAAAATGTCGAGATCTGACAAAAACTTGATTTTCGAAAATCGGGGTGAAACCAATAACTTCCCGATTTCTGAAAATTTTCAATTTTCTTAGCGGGAAGTCAAAAATTAACTATTATTAATACAGACTACTGATTCAACTGTATTAACTTTTAAATTAGCCTTCATAATTTGGACGCATTTCAAAAAATGATAACATAATTGAGAAAATATTAAATTAAATAAGGGAAACACTTGGATTCACTGATTTATGGTTTCATAATACATATATCTGCTATAGCTTTTTAATTGGTGCTTTTCTTATTGCTATTTACATGTTTACATAATGAATGAAATGAAAATGACCCAATTTAATATTCCTGTAAAAATGTATTCAAATGAAATGTAACTATTTGTACTGTTCAGTTCTGCTAGTCCTTTCCTGAAAACATAGAAAGGATACGAAACTCAATGTTGGATTGTGTAAATTGCCTCTCAAGTTAGATTTGTAGCTACTAGAGATTAATGTGAATTGGTTGTCGAGAGGATTGGCAAATCAAGTTTCACACTTCAACAGTTTTATTGTAACTTAATTCGTCCCATTGTTCCCAGTTTTAATGACTACTATCATATGAAATTGGAATAAATCCGAATGTTGTAGTTAAATTATAACGGTTTATATTAAAGTAATATGTTCTTTATGTAGTGTGTTAGTAAAACAATTTTATGAAAACGGATAATTTTCCTCAATTAATGAACCAAACAAAGAAAATGCACAAAAATTCGATTCACACAGCTCTGCACTTCAATGTTAGAAAAATTTCTCAGTACTATATATTTGTGTGTCTGTCGACCATTTCTTGCCAACATGATAAGAATTTAGTGCACGCTCGCAGTAAAAATAGTTCATTTACAATTACTAACACCAAATTTCTAAAATGTAGTTGTGGGGGTCGGCATAATTCACTTTGCAGTTTTAACTTGGAATAAAATATTTATTGGAGAAGATTATAGAAGTGGGAAAAAACTATAATATTGTAGATGGATGGGAATATTTTTAAGAAAAAAATTATATGTAATAGGTGACATCCTTCTAATTGTAATTGATGCCTGAAACTAGCCTAGAGCATGTGACGAGAATCGCATGAATTTCTCAATTCAGATATATCTCTCGGTGTTCTTTTATATGCTCAGCTCTTAAACAACACCACATGAAATAGTCTGGTGCTGTGAGATCCCTCCCGCTTGGATATTACTGATAGTACTGTTCTGTGGGAACAAAACTGAGGTTCTTGATTTTGAATTTGAGAAAAAATGTGCAGCATTTCACAGTATCTCCTAGACGAAACAGTTATTATACATTCATTCTTGTAGATAATTAAAACTGCCACAGTTTTATATATAATGTCAATTTGGTTAGAGAAATGCTCACCACAAAATGAGCTTCATCGAACATAAAAAGATGGTTTTCAATATTGGCATCTTGATCGGCTTGGAGATGTGAGTGGTGGCGAGTGCTTCCACCCAAACCAAGACGATGAGCGGACCTGTTTGCGTCACCATATTTCGAAAGGGATGTAAAACTATGAATTCCATGAATCTGCGATGTAAGCACATTATCCAATTGCTCAACTATTAGACCAATGAAATTTTATATTTCTTTCAGAAAAGTTCAAAGCTTATGCGCATTAACTGATTCGTCTTCTTGGCCTAACCAATATTGCTTGCCTCACGAAATTTTCATTTTATTTAATACATAGAAATAGCCGACAACCTGTATGTTTACTGTTGACAGCAGGTCCTCTTGTCCGCCAATTTTCAACCCAAGACGTGATTGTTAGTCGTCAAGGAAAATTTCTAACATTATAAGGTCTTCTAAAATCACGTAAAACTTGAATAACACTATTACTTCTTGCATACTCATCAGCACAAAACATATATATATATATATATATATATATATATATATATATATATATATATATATATATATATATATATATATATATATATATATATATATATATATATATATATATATATATATATATATATATATATATATATATATATATAAATATATATATATACATATATATATATTTAAAAAAACTGGTAGCCGTAGTGGATGACTAGTTAAAAAACAAACAGCTTATTTTTTATTAATGAGGATGCGGTCCAAATTTTGTTGGGTTAATAAAGAATACTCTTTTCTACTTTGCCAAGCTTTCGAAAATGTTTCATTTTCTTTCTCAAGACTACAAAAGAAGATAAGAAGGGTCCATAATTACATGTAAAAAAATTATAAAAAAACATTTTTTTTACCTTATGCCAGTAAGTTGAGGTTATAAGTTAAAACTAACATCACGTTACACATTAAAATTTTTCACTATGCAATGTTGACATCTACTTTGTGTTATTTAATACATTTTAATTGCTGCATAATGACCAAATTAATCGAATAATAAACAGGGGGATTCAACTCCATAGTGGATGTGCTCCACTACTCTAGTACATGTCAACTGGTAATTGGTTCAAATGCAAGTTACTCTACACCATAAATATTTCATACCAACTCACCAAACAATCCAACCAAAATATAACTAAAAACCGCGGGTATTTTTCAGAATTCTACATTTTATGAAAAGTTTGAATTTATTCAAATTTTATCTTCAGACAGGTGTGCTTGAACTCGGTGGAGTCCACTCACGGGGCTAAAGAACTTCCTATATTGTCATTAAGTTATCTAATTCCTGAGAACACTCCCCCGAATAGAATCAACCCTCGATCTGATTTAATTTGTGAATTCGCAATGTAAACTTGGCCAGTTTTTTCCTTTAGGATCGGTGCTACGGTCTCCGAATCGAACGAATTGTAAAGGACCACCCCCATTGATTGTCACAGGGTTAATTCCTGGTAACACGCAGAAACCAAGACTGAAACAACAAACCGAAACGGAAAAAACTGTCAGTAACTCAATTTATTCAACTAAAAGGTGAAGCCTTCGTTGTTGGAAATAAATCAAAAGGTGTATTCAACCCCTATAATTGTCACTGGGTCTTTTTTGCCCCTTGCTTACTCCCCTCAACGTGTCTTTCACCTTTTGTTTTCTTTCAAACACAGAAGTAAAATATATTATACTTCCTCTTCCCTATGTATCTAGTTAAAGGAATGTAAAATAGAATTTTTTTCCTTTTGTTGTTTATTAGGTTAGTTTTCCCTGAACTCGGTATCGCGGCTCCTGACCAGACGTCCTGTTGGGATTAAACCTCCCAATGATTATCACAAGGCTAATTCCCAACATCACGTCAAGTGGTAAGGACAGCAACACCGAATTCAGCGAAGCGAAACCTATCCATATTATTTTAATTTAATTATTAATTGATAAATTAAGTTAAGACCAAGAAGAAAAAATATACTATACTTTTTTCTGTGGAACTAGTTCCGAGAAAGTATCACAATTGCCTATAAGAGGCACGGTTGGATTACAGTAGAAATTCCACCCTGAATAGTGAATTGTCACTGATCCCTTACTCAGTGTGACACTCCACTGCACCACCCAAAGTGAAAAAAATGTTTTAAAATTATTAGTAAATTGTCAAAATTAAATGAATAACAATTTTTGTTCCCCCTCCCCCTATTAGTTTCATCATTGTGGAACCCGTGTTACCAGGAATTAACCCTGTGACAATCAATGGGGGTGGTCCTTTACAATATGTTCGATTCGGAGACCGTAGCATCGATCCTAAGGGAAAAAACTGGCCAAGTTTACATTGCGAATTCACAAATTAAATCAGATCGAGGGTTGATTCTATTCGGGGGAATGTTCTCAGGAACTAGATAACTTAGTGACAATATAGGAGGTTTCTTAGCCCCCGTGAGTGGACTCCACCGAGTTCAAGCACACCTGTCTGAGGGAAAATTTGAATAAATTCAAACTTTTTATAAAATGTAGAATTTTGAAAAATGCCCGCGGTTTTTAGTTATATTTTGGTTGTATTGTTAGGTGAGTTGGTATGAAATATTTATGGTGTAGAGTAACTTGCATTTGAACCAATTACCAGTTGGCATGTACTAGAGAGTGGAGTACATCCACCATGGAGTTGAATCCCCCTGTTTATTATTCGATTAATTTGGTCATTGTGCAGCAATTAAAATGTATTAAATAACACAAAGTAGATGTCAACATTTCATAGTGAAAAATTTTAATGTGTAACGTGATGTTAGTTTTAACTTATAACCTCAGCTTACTGGCATAAAGTAAAAAAAATGTTTCTTTATAATTATTTAACATGTAATTATGAAACCTTTTTTATTTTCTTTTGTAGTCTTGAGAAAGAAAATAAAATATTTTCGAAAGCTTGGCAAAGTAGAAAAGAGTATTCTTTATTAACCCAACAAAATTTGGACCGCATCCTCATTAATAAAAAAATAAGCTGTATATATATATATATATATATATATATATATATATATATATATATATATATATATATATATATATATATATATATATATATATATATATATATATATATATATATATATAAATATATATATATATATATATATATATATATATATATGTATGTGTATATATATATATATATATATGTATATATATATATATATATATATATATATATATATATATATATATATATATATATATATATATATATATATATATACATATATATGTATATATATATTATTGTGATAATAAGGATTGTTGTATTGTTGTGTTTTTATTTATTTATATAATTTGTAAAAATTTTGAATTGTTTTATTAAACATTTATAGAATTAAAAATTTTGTGGTTTATTAAAATTTATGAAAATTGGCGCCTTTATTTTAAATTTGTATTTATTTTTTTATTTATGCCCTTGTATACCCAGACTAGCTCATATTTTAATTTACAAGTTTTACTTACTTTTTATTTTCTTTTACTCTCACACAGGATGCAGATTCAAATTTGTTCTTTCTATAGTATAATTTCAAAATTTAAATTCACAAAATCAGTACACATAAAAAAAATTAAACACTTTCAGAAAACAATAAAGGAGTTGTTTTTAATTTAATAATTCTTTTAACATTTTAACAAATATATTTATAATTTTAACTTAAATTACCCCAACCAAAATTTTATATCTCGAGATTTTACCTTGTTTTCAATCCTTACAGTTGGCCAACCTGTTGTTTCTTAGTTCTCAGCTGTTACCACACTTTAATGTTCAGATATGGCCGCTCCAATTTCCTACTATACTTGTGTAGTTTATTTACTTTATTTTGTGCTTTGTGTCCAGCTGGATTTCTTATAACAAGTAAGTACTTACAAAAATTTTTTCTTTACTTTACTTCTCTGGCTTGAATTCCTATTTTACAACCTTCTATTTACAATAGTTTACTCCTAACCTTTCTTTTCTTAATATTTCTTCTATTTCATTGCATTCGATTTCCCAAAATTTTCAAACTCCCTTTTTTCTATCAATAACAACCCACTATCCCTTGTTTTCTCTGCTTACTTTAATTTTGTATATAGTAAAATCACCAAATTTCAAAATTGACTAGTTGTGACAAATTATTTTTTTATGTCAAATATTTTTAATTTTGAAAATAAAAACTTTTATATTACCTTTTTTGTTGCCTTTTTAATACAATATAGTTTTCTTGATACTTTGAGAATTTTCTGTAAATTTGCATGTGTTACGTTCAGTATAAAAATTTTTATCTTTCACATCTCATTTTTTTAGAATTTTCTTAACAAGTGCCCTATAATTTTAAACAAACTCCTTTTTATATAACTAGAACTAAATAACTACTGATAACAAATCTTTCATATCTAGGTTAACATATCTTTACTCAAAACTAATATTTTTGTTTCTACATTTTGTAGGCTGTCGAAATTGGTTTCACCCCTTTTACCACACTTTCACTGTGTCTTGAGCTACCCCCACTCACACACGAAGCACTGAGTTTCTTCTTTGTCCTAATGGCATGTCTTTGCACATCGATGGATTTCCTGTTTAGTTTTTGAAGAAAATATATTTCAACTATGCTGTCACACATACAAAAATCAAGAAATGTTTATGTTTCAACCCCAATATTGGAGAAATTATTATGGCATTGATCTAAACACATTACTGCACCCCTGTTTGGTAAGTTTTATTTCAGTTTATATTCACTTTTACAGACCATGCACTTTTTATGTTTCGTTATGAAAGTTTTAAGATAATTTACAATATTTTCCCCTGTTTATTGATTGTTGCTTTTTTAACTTTTATATAAAGTTCAATTACATTGACTCTATACTAGATTTTCATAAATTTCCCCTTTTAAAAGTTTATACTATAACAATTGTCTCTTTTATAGGTAAAATCTTTCCCCCTGAAATTATGCAACTTTTGATACTACTGGAGTTGATTGGAGTGAATTTTTATATGGGACTACATTGGTGACATCTTTTCGATGGCAGGAAATACACAATAGGTCCCTCGTCAGCTCTGCCAGTGGAGATCCAGGACTTCGACTTGACACCTTTTTCTTGTTTTTTATTTGTTTTTCTTTAATTTTTATGGCCAATTTGGCTTTGCAAATACCTTATAACTAACTACATTTTTTATATGAACAATAAATACTTAATTCTTCTACACATATGTTAAAAACTAAATTAAAATTGTTTTCTGAAATTGTTTATTTTTAAATGTATGCATGCTACTGTATTTATTAAACCTTTTATTTTTACTGCACGTTTGCACTCTATTTTTGTACCTCTATTTATCTGCATTTCATTACTCAAATGAAAATAATTAAAAACCTTTTTTAAATAATTTATAATATTGCTAAATGTGATATAATATATATATATATATATATATATATATATATATATATATATATATATATATAAAAAAATAAAATATCTTAGGTTATGGTTATTTTAGCAAGGCGGTCACAGCCAAAGTTAATAATACAAAGAGGAGTGAAAGTATTGGTGAACGTAACACTAATACACATATGTATTTTTGACTATCGACCACAAGAAATATTTCTAATATTAATGTGTACCTAGTAAAACATTTGCCACCTTACAGCCGCAAGCATTGGTGGTTTCATTCCTTCTAATCCAGACGTTCTTGTCATTCTGTTCAAATTAATTTTTTTGTTTAATATTGTTACATCTGTGTGATACATTTTTTTCTTAGTATCGTTTTCGATGGCACCTAAACATTGATATTATATCCACTAATAAATACACTTTGAAAGTTTGTCTAAATAGTGGATTATCTAGTCTCGTCCACGATATATTACACCCAACCATTTTTTCACTAAATCTAAGTTAAAATTTGACTTTTATGACTGTTTCAGGTAATAGGTAATGTGTCTTTTATGTCTGCTCATTGCATGAAAACACATTTTCATGTGCTATTAAATTGCAACTCCGGGAAATCACTAATCCAAAAGTCCGCGTTATCCTCTGAAGGAACTAATAAACAAGATATTTTAAAAAAAGTTAACCTCCGCTGTCTTTAATTTAGCACTGTTTATGTATCTACGTGTTATTCACATATTTTATAAATATTACGTATTTAGATATATCCATTTTGAACTGGGAACAGTGAATGTAACATAATCGCCAAGCCACACGATCCACCTATATCTATCTTGCTTTACATTGCTATTGGACACTCGAAAATAACGTGCATTTCCTCGTCAAGATGACGGTCAGTAAGTTATTATTTTTTTATAGCTACAAGCTGTCCAATTACCTGATAAAAATTAATTCATTTTTATAAAGATAACAGATTTATTGCATAGCACATAAGAATACTTTATCATTTCATATTATTTGGAAACGTTTCATTAGGTTTCTAGAATACACACATAAAAGTCGTCCCTGGAAATTTATCACTACCTCCCGATCTCTAATAATATGTGAAGTTTGTATGTAGGATCAATTTTCTACAGAAACATGAAATTGTAAAAAAAAATCCTGCCAGTTCCTATATAAAATATTATGTGTTTAAAAATGGAGAATATTTGGTCTGTTTTGCTCAAAAATAAAAATTTCAACTATTGCACCTTTGGATAAAATTATAGTCGGATACTAGTGTTACAGTTATGTGAAATTTTATGTACAAGCCATTCGAGTAAAACCCTAGTTGTAATATCTTGCTTGATGGTGTCATAATTAGGGTAAATTTCACAACTTATAGTAATATCAGCTACCAAACCTGTAGTAACATTGATGAACATGCTTAATAATCCTGCTATGATGACCTCATTAAAATGTCTATGACTTTCGTCCCCTCACGAAAGATCTGCTTTACTCTGTACTTCTTTCAATTTACTCTAATCCCAATCTCAAATTGCAGCGTAGTATTTAATCTTATTAGAATAACGATCATCCTATAATAATTTTAAATGAAATAAGAATTAAATGTTAACTATTATTATATATATTATTATTAATTACAAATGCAAATCTCTTCCTTGGTAGAAGTTTCATATGCAGCAGAATAAAATACATTTTACTACAAAAAAACTAGTCAGTGGCATAGCTAGGATTTTTGAGCCACTATGCAAAAGTTCCTTTCTTGGACGACAAGGGTAACTGAGGTTGATAAAAAACAGTATAAACTTCCCTTATCGAAAATATATATTTTAGTATCTAATTCTATATGGAGATAACTTTACATATAATTAAATGATAAGAAAATAAATAAACCTAAAAATTAATTATTAACATAATAAATGAGAATGCATTATCCTGTAAGCATTAATTAAACACCACACGACAGATATCTTGTTCAGACAACAAACACATGCTCAAAATTGGAGAATTTGACATTTTTTTCTGCAATACTGTTCCCTAGTCCATTGTTTTCTTTACCTAGAACGCCACATTTTAATTTGTATGTACACATGTTTCTCTAGAAAGTTTAGTCAATAAATTATGTCTCTCACTAAGTTTTTTCAAAAAATTAATTAATGTATTTATTACTCCGAAATCTAAATCAGCTGTCTCTGATCAGCGTGTAATGATACATGCAAACGATTTGAAAACAATCGTAGTCGTGAAGTTTATTTTATATTTATACTGAAAACATGAAGAATGATAAACACTATTTAGTTTTACTCTCAAACTTTGTAATGAATACGGATACATGCTCCATTAAATCAGGAGAAGAGCATGCCACTGGCTAGCATTTATTTTCTTCCGTAGAATCGGACAAAGACAACAATTATAACAAACATGTTGGTGATTAGTTAAATTGAAGAGAACTTGTTGTCAGAGGTACAGGTAACAAACTCACACTCTAAATGTTACAAAACATCAAAACTTTATATTGTTTAGGAGAAGTCATCAATACAGTTACAACTTTAATGAAGTAATGACACTTCATTTAAATATTAAAATTATCAGGTTTATGACCAAGGGAAAAGTGATCAAATAATCTAATTAAAGAATCCGAAAATGTTCAGTAAAAGATATGTACACTTTGTACACCATATGCTATTTGATAAAAAATAAGACTCATTTATCCTTCTGGTTAGATACAGAAACTAAGTATAGCATTAATACATGTCGCTGCCGATTAGAAAATGTTTCAGAAATTTGTAGAAATAGAGATAGTATAATTTAAGCATTAGTCATCTAAGCTGCAAGTAATAAAAGTAGGTGTATATAAAATATAATAATAAAGTATGGTCCGTTGTGAAATTCAAAGAAAGCGGCTAAAAAAAACAAAATTAGTTATATTTGTGAATTTGACTTCATTTTCAAATTTGTGTCACCGTTATCTCAAAAGATGTAGGTTCAGAGTCACTATTTTAATGGCAACAAGATTATTCGATAAGTCAATATTTTACGAGCACTTGGTATTATTACTTTTATTAGCGCAGGAAATTAGATACCCGATATTTTTAGATGCGTCGATAATGACCATCTTATAAAACAATTTAAAATTAAAACACAATTTTTATATATTTATATACTAGAAGTTTATTCAAAACAATAACTGAATTGAAAACAAACTTAATTTTTTAAGTTGTTTTAAATGTGTGTATTATTAATTATTAAGGAAAGGCAATAAACACTTTATACGGAAATTATTCGTACGCTATTGAACCTATCGAGTTTTAACAAGTGCACCATTTTTGTGTATTTCTTTATGAAAAATGATGCACTCGAGTATTGTGTTCTAAGATAACAAATAAAAAAATTGGAATAGAGAGACAGCACTCTACTCCCCTAAACAAACCTTTGTAAATAAGATAGGGGACAGATATTCTCTGTTAATTAACAGAGACTGTAACTCTCAAGTCCGGGAGTTACACTGGAAAAATTGTAATTGCCCATATTTTAATGAGCTGTAATTGCTTTATACAACATCTAATTGCACTAGTTGATTAGATAAACGTCACTTATCTTTTAATTTAATTACCAAGTGAGGTTTGATTCACTCGCGCTAAATCACGTTGTAGACAAATTCTTGCTGTTTGGTTCCTTTAACTAATGATTTGGCCAAATTATACTAATAACGTAATTTTCTTGTGCAATTTTGAGGAATATCATGAACAAAAGCAATTGTACGTTTTTATCTCTCATATTAGGCCGATCTTTGAACAAATTGGATGAAACTATTTTGGGTGTTTTTTAATGTCTATGATATTTCTAGATACAATCACACTTTTGCACATTGACCTATCACTTCACTTCAGTGAGCAGTTAAAACAGAGCTTTTACTCAAATTCGAATTAGCAGCACATTATTCGTGATTAGAAATTTAAGGACCTACTAACGATTTTATGAAATTACCTGTTTAGTACTCTGACAAATAAAAACGAATATGAATTTAACAATTTTTCAAGTTTCGGAAAGTTTCGGAAATATTGTGTAAAATTACCTAAACGGTTTTACGTTAACTCTATTATTATTGACAATATGATTTTTGTGTATAACTGCAAATTAAAATTTCAAACATGTAGAAAACATGACACCACTGAAAAATTTTGGAGGTGGAGATGTCACCGTGTGACCAGGAGTGAAGTTTAATCCTGTGTGTCCTTACGGGACTTGGAAGTCCCACATATTTAAAGAGGTATTTATAACTTATTATCGTATATAGTATGCTTCAGTATTGACGGGACTGTTGGGTACTTATTATTCTATGCTCTTAATTCGGTAGAATGCCCGCAGAGAACACTTGACATCCGGAATTGTCAGTTGTGTCAACAGGTTACTTTGACATTGCTGTGTTTAGGAAGACGAGTTTTTGAGTTATGTATACTTGTAGTTATTTGATTTCAATTATTAGCTTTATGTGAAAATACTGACAAGTAGGATTGGAAAAGTGTAAATATAATACAGCTATATATCTATATGCAAAACAAAATAGTGTTTAGGGACATTTTGCGTTCTGGACTCCCGTCAGGGCTAAAGTGACTCTAGGCATCATTTGCGCTCTAGTGGGTAAGTAATTGCACATCTAATTATGTATTGGTTTTTTTGTTAATTTTATCCAAAAAAATATTTACGGTTATCGTTTGTTACAGGTGAGGTGCCTAAATATGGCTGGAATTAGTTGGCGATCTGGAGATTTTCTCAATGATGAGGAACTTTTGGCTGCAGCTAAGCATGCCGCAATTGAGTTGGAGGAGTTGCCATTAAACGATAATGTAGAAACCGAGGAAAAAAGCAGCGACGATGAAGACAACAATCTCGGTGGTATTCCCATTGATGTGTGTTTGGAACCAACTCCAGGTATTAGTACTAATAAGACTGTGATGATGAAGAATTCGAAGTTCCACCTGCAAAATCTAAAATAAAGAAAACCAAAGAAGTGATTGATAGGAAGTGGAAGGAGAGAGATTTCCAGACAATTATTCCAAATTACTTTTTGCCAGAAGACCCTATAGGAGAATGTTTTGAACAATGTCAGACATATTCTGAGTATTTTTTGGTTATGTTAGGGTCATCGACAATACAAAATATTGTATACCAAAGCAATCTCTATGGTACACAAAAAAACAAGACACAATCTGGAAAAGTCAGAACTATTTGCTTTTATCGAAATAAACTTTTTTTCGGATATCACAGATTACCTAGTTACAAACATTATTGGTCATCTTCAGAAGACCTGGGGGTTCCTATTGTAATTAGCACAATGACAATAAATAGATTTGAGCAGACACTTTCACTTCTTCATTTGAATGACAGCGCAACCATTCCTCAGGACAAGATTTATAAAATCAGACCATTTGTGAAAACTTTAAGTGAGCAATTTGACTCATTATTTAATGGAACTAGAGAACTATCTGTAGATGAAAGTATGATTTTATTCAAGGGAAGGTCAAAGTATACAACCCTATGAAGCCGATAAAGAGATGCTATAAGCTATGCTGTATTGCCGACCAAAATGGATATATAAAGAAATTAGACATTTACCAAGGAAAAGATGTGGTTACCCAACAAAAAATTCAGTTGATTAACCCCGATGAAGATATATCACTTTACAATTTCGTCGAGGTGTCAGGAGTTTTGTCATGACAGAATTATGTACTGCCACTGAAGCAAAGAAAGTTTGCTTACTAATAATTCCAGTACTAGCCAAAATCTAGTCCGCTTCAAGTCCAAGTGCCCACAATAGCCCTGCTCCCCATTATCTAAAAAAAGAAAATATAATTACAGCATATGTGATGATGTTAGGTTGGGGAACCAAGGAAATCGCTGGCCAGTTTTCACTGAGCTCAGAAGGAGATGCGAACAACGTTCATCTATTGCAATAGAATCACGTCCTCATTCCAAATGTTCAATGTGTGAAGTTTATTTGTGTTGCAATGAGAAGGGAAAACTGTTTTTTGATGTATCACAATGTTAACTACGATTAATGCTAGATTATTTTCAAAATATTTCTTATTAGTGTTTTTAATAATTTGAATTTTTATTTATTTTGGCCCTGAGGGGACTTATGAGTCCCGGATCCCCCCAGGGCCCCCTCATGTGTAAAAAAAATAAAAAATATTTTTATACTCTTTGATTAAGTATAAACCAGGCACCAAATTTCAAAAAATTTGATATGCCAGGACACAAAGGGTTAACGGAAAAACAGATATTTCCTTATCTTATTTGTTATTTTCTTGGATCACCCTCTATATTACCATAATAAATTCAACCGTTTATTTTTACAAATCGTTATATGTATTATTAATTCCAAAGACTAGAAAAATTACAGAAATCTTGTTAATAAAAATTAAATTTTCATTAATATTTTGAGTCACCCTATATAAACACTTATGAAATTACAACCATAAGCACCCTGTAGAAATAAAATTAGAACTTCAAAATTTGCGAAATTTCAAAGCTCTTATTTTTTTCTTCAATTTACGGTTACACACAAAAATCATATCTTGTGGTATGGCGCTAACGGAAAACTGAAAAAAACCGTTTCGGCAATATTTCACAAAATTTCGGAAATGTAAATTTTCATTTAGCAGAGAAAAATGTCAAAAAAACCACCAAAGCCGTTCCTTCCGATTTGCCGATAAAACACTCTAATATGACAAATAAAAACCTACAATCGTTTTTTTTATTTATGTATTTTCGGAACCAATAAAATTTTTAAAATTTTAAGGGTTCCATTGTGCACTCTGTATGCAGCGTCTTCTATCATAGTTTGATGTCGTGGTTAAGCCAGTTTATTTCCGATGAAATTTGCAAGAAAATCTTCAAACCGCATCTCAATACCTCCTATGGTTTTGAAGATATTTTTCTTCAAAATGACACAAGAAAATTATTTCATTTGGCCAGTAGTTTAGTTTACTTTATTTTTCGTGAATGGCAGTACCTCAGTCCTACGTTCCAGTGCCCATTTTTTACCTGAAAATTAAAAAAATAGTTTAGCCTTTCTCTGTTTCTAATTTTACTAAAATAATTAAATCAAACGAAATTAAAATTAATAGAGATATGGGGTGAAACAAATCCATTTGATATGTCCATTAGACATGTCTGGAAAAGTGGACTAGTTCGAGTTACTATCCAACGTGTAAGAGTATATTGCGCATACGCAGTAAATTTTGTAAATAGCGGCGGGGTTGCTAAAATGTGCAATTTATAGCCACATTCAAGGAAATATATATCTTTTTTTTGACGATAAAACTAAAAGAATTACTGAATAAATGTATGATAACTGTAACAATAATTATAATTGATAACTTAAAAATGTTATTTAATATAAAAAGCCATTAACATTAAAAACAAAATCCTGAAAGAGGGTTACCACTTATGACAATCTCTCAACACTTGTTTACATTTCGCAGCAACATATTTTTTGAAAATGTATTGAGTCTTAAGTAAAGTAGAAGTCAAAATCATGACAAAAAACTCGACAATGTAGAAATATTTTTGCCGAGGAGGAAATAATACATTATAGCAATTACTAGTCTAAGATTCTAGCTTGAAACTTGAGTTTGAATACGCAGAGGTCTAAACTACACCATTTCACCATAAAGCGGTTAGACTCGCCTCTGTCCCACACTAGCAATATTTCTTCATTCTCTGTACCGCCAAGTGCCAAGCTACAATCATAGTAAAATGGTGGGGATATCATAAATTGTTCATTTTACTCCTAATTTATTTAGGTTAACATTTTACAAATCTAATTGTACCAATTGCTATCTCTAAAATATATTTTTATTTTTGAGGTTAGGTCTAACTTTTACGACTACTCTGGATTTTTCCGAACATGTGGAAATGTGTCCCAATTTTACTTTTCCATGAAATTCACGTCTCTAAAATTAAATAAAACTATTATTCTTACTCGACTGTAATATAATAGTTAATTTTTATAATTAATAAAAATATATACAACATTTTTACTAATTTCTTTAGATTCGTTTAAAGAGACCTATACACTTTTACCTTGTCACCAGACACGATTTTAATCTTTTAATATACACAGATTGGACAACATACACTCCAATAATTCCTTCATATAACTTTTTTGACTTTTGGATGACTTATTTGATTGTAGGCTTCTATAAAATCGAAAAAATCATATTAATGCATAGTCGACGATTCTGATTAATTCCTTTATGTAAACATTCAGACACACATGACTGACAAGAGAAAATTATTAATATCGAGCTAGTGTTTGCCGACAACGCATCGTGGTAAAATAGTCCGATCTCTCTCTAGGCTACTTTTTAGAAATTAAAATTAACTTGTTGAAAAGATACTCTTAGACGTAGATAATTTTATCTCTAAACGGCATTTTTTACTAAATAGCACATACCGAACTATTAAAAGTATAACCAGAAGTTTTTATTTTTATTTATATTTATATAACAATTATAAACAGTCATCAAGCTATTTTATTTAAACGATATATTCCAGTTTGTTTAATAATGTCTCTTTTAATATTAAAGTTTTAGAATTTTTATTCATAAATTTAGAATAAAGTATTTTCCCCACATTTTCTGGTAATAAAATAACAGGTTTCCATTTCAAGAAATAAACTGACCTGTTGGTAAATTGTATATCTGATATTAGAATATCATTCACGCACTACTATCGAATTCTCATATATGTATGTTTGTGTAAATTGGATGTTTGCGTGTTCTTCTTAATTACGTTTCATTCTTTTCATTTCATTTAAGGCATTCTTATTAAAATTTCTAAAGAAATATTTGATAATCCACAATCATGATATTTTAAGTATTGTTGAAGGATAACAGAACATTTTTCACAAATTTAAAATGTCAGCTTGATGCAATACAATATTTATTTATTCAAAATGTCATAGCATCCACATAATATACGAAGTCACTCATTTATGTTTATTTTACCAACTCTTTCATCCTTTTTAAGAAAGGCAAAGTCATGTTCCCCAAATATTTAGAAACTGTTAAAAAAGAACTATTGTCTAAGTAATTTTGTTTGATTAATAACATTACTTTTTAAATAATGCATGTTGTCCGAGATGGACTTACGACTTTAATAATGCTTAAAACTGTTATATATTATTAGTTTCCCTTCTAATGATTTAGATGTCACATTACACTATTTCCAAGGAATGTAATAATACTATTTTTTATTATCTGATATTGTTTATAAAAAGTTTTACCTTAGAAGTAATCCAAGGTATGTTTAGTTTGAAAAAGTTCTTACATTAAATCTATTACCAAGTCGTCTAAATTTGTTCAACGTGCATGGAATGTACGAAATAAGAAACGTGGCTACCTGTTCTCGTTGTATTTTAATGACTTTACGAGTCATGTATAGAAATTATTTTATCATCAAAAAGTTAATATTTACATGGTTGTGGGAATATATATATTTGCATGTCATTATTCTATATAATATGCTTGTTTCCAAATTAATAATCTTTTCCAATAACTAATATCTGTATGACAATTTATTTATGGCTACTTTCAGGCTTTAAGAGTAAATTTTAATTAAAATTAAAAAAAAACTTAATTTATGAGTGTTTATTATTTATAAAAGTTAAACAATTATTTAATTAATCTTCATTTAGTTTTTCAAGTGTTAACGTTACGTATCCTATCCTACTTTGTTTAATTGCTCGTATTTCTTGACAAGCAGCGATAATTAGAATTAACATTTCAGTTCCAATAAATGTTGACTATAGTAGTGATTTTATTGCATACTCGACATAATATCGATGGTGTATAGCACATACATGTAGTAAGTGTATTTTTGGGCAAAAATGAGTTAAATACACTAAACCACAATTGCAAATGTTTGCACTTGTTTAGTGTATTTAAGGTGGCGTTTGCACTCCCTTGTCGCCAGGATAGGTTTAAATCGCTGTTAAAATTTTTCTGTTAGTAATATCGAAAAACGAAACCATACGGTTTATTCTAAATACCACCAAATGTGTACAAATACAAATGCATTGGTTAATTCGAAATACCATATACCAAAATGTGTACAAATACAAATGCATTTTGTAATCAACCAATATCTCCTCTCTCCCAAATCAAATACATTTTGAGCGTATCTACATTGATTGTAATATTTGCTTAATATGGATATTAATTTATCAAATTTTAATCACAAATGTAATTGTGAATTCCGTTTAATATACTAAAATTTCCATTTAGTTGACGCTTGCATCTCAGAACTTTCAGGCACTCAGTGAATAAATAAATGTTCTGTTAGCTTTCAACTATTTATTCGTATCAACTCAGTCCATTAGAAATAAACGGTTATGAATTATTTTGCAAAATAAACCATTTACATGACAAAAATTTGTATCCTTATTGTTCATACAATGTGGTCCAAAATGTTTGATATAAATGGAAAAGTTTTTCATGAACGCTTACTTAGAAAAATTTATTGTTAAAAAAAGTTGGTGTATGGTCTCAAATTAAATCCTAATTACACAAAATTATATTAGTCCTGTTGCTGATGCCAAACAATCGAATTATTTGAAGTTGACTCAAGAGCAAACTACCTTTATTATTTACGATATCGACACATTTTATATTAATGAATTGTTTCTCTTTCCAAGTTATGGCCAAATATGAAATATGGTTAACGACTTCAAAAAATGTATTATTTTGTTTTCATTGCTATTTGCTCTCCAACTAAACTGATGATTGTCATTCTCTTGAGAGAAATATTTTCGGTACTACCAAAAAATAGTTTAATAGTTTACTTTGTTACAATTTTAGTAAGTATTTTTAGCCCGTTATTTATTTATTTATTTATTTTATTTATTTATTTTTTTTTTTTTTTTTTTGGAAAAAAAGGCATCGTTTTTGTTCCACAAGAGTTTTCATTGCCTCTAATTTTAACCTATTCGATAAATAATGTGCAAATATTGCAAAATCCAATCCACTCGCTTTTAGTAGATTTAATATTATGATCATTTCTTTTAAAGCAGTAAATTTAGACGACCTTATTTTATCCAAATTTCCGTGGCATGTAAACATTGGCAATGCTAGAACTAAGTTCAGATGAAGGTGTTTTGTACCAACAAGCTTATAGTTGCTTATGGAGCAAAATGAAACTTTTTATATAAATTCTGAAAAAGACAAGGTTTAGTTTATTGAATTATAGAGTCTACCTACACTCTATAATTATACTTCATATTCCATTCAACGTGAAATTCATATTGTATCTAATTTGTATCCTCATTTAATGTAAAATGCACGTTAATTGAAATGGCATGTTTAAAAAAAACAATAAAATTTAGAAGTTCCAAACTTTTAATTGCCATCCAATTTTTGAAAACTTCCCTTCTATTCTCATCTAATCATTTCCGTCGGCTATTATCTCCTATTTTTCACTAACCAATATCTTGGATGGAAAAATTATCTACAAAACGTTTTATTCAACAGTGTTTTACCAAAATTTCAATACAATGTATAGGAAACAGGAAACGCCCAACAATGAACAGTATCAGATCACTTTAAAAATCTGACATTTTTTTATTTACTTTATATTTCTAGAAAAAATAATAAATTAATTATTTGGGTGTTGGATAAGCACCCTATGAAATATGGACTGTGTAACATATAAGAAACTATAGGTAGTTTATTGTTATCATATTAGGTTTATAATTGTGTTTATGTAATGCCCAAATATTTAATTTGTTATTTTTTAATAATAAATTAATTATTTGGATGTTACATAACTATCTTTTTAAATATGGACAGTGTAACATAAAAGAAATTACAGGTAGTTTATTGTTATCATATATATATATGTAATACCCAAATATTTAATTTATTATTTTTTGTTCCATTGTATTGAAAAGTGACGTTTTTTGGTTCGAATATTTGGATGAAAAAATCACCTTTTCATCTTTTTATTGTGGTTGCTTAGCGACTACATTTACCAAGAGATCGAGAAGTAAAAAAAACGGCAATCCAATTTGAAATTTGAGTAGCTCCTCAACCACTTGGGTAAAATTGTCGTTTCCAATTCTGAGGGATTCAGAGTCAGTGTACTTATTAAAATTACCTAGTAATTAGAAGTATTTGAGAATATTTAACAAAAATTGGATTTGCACACCACGGTAGCTAATATTTTAGATGGCACAACTGCGTATATGTTACGAAAAGTGGCTAGTCTTTTATATCGCATGTCTGTTGATCGTTTTATGATTGTTATTCATCGATCCGACTACCAGCGTACTTATTTATATAAGTCTATAATCAATAAAAAGAAAAAAAATACGGATATAACGGAAGTATAAATAGTTAGGATGTAAACGTATAAGATGAATCAACCATTATTCATCAGTGCTCAGCCATTGTCTAAGATACGCTAACCAGGAATTATCTTCAAACAATAATGTTATAACTGGCTTTTTATATTGTTCAAATTGTAGATGATTAGTATTTTCAATGATATTCCTACATTTTATCACGCTTGCTTAATATTAATATTTTGTTTAAAGGTGCAGCAATCCTCCTGTTTTTATTATCTTCAATTAAATCAGTTGAAATTGAATCATTCAGTAAACTAAAGATTGGCGTACTATTCCACATGAAAATTTTGCCGTCTTAAATCAGTGCGATTTTAAACGTATATTGAGGAACCTCTCCGCTTATTGACTTTGAAAAGTGTTCTAGTTTATAAACCACATACGTTTCTTAAGACAAATGACTAAACACTTATTTATGAAAAATATTTGGTTGAGTATAATTTGTTTAAGAATAAATAGGCTATGTTTTGTAGTATTTTTAATCAAATTTTCAACGTGATGTTTTAACCAACACTAAGCCGTCAGGAGACTATTCCCCTTCATTTGTACACCAACGACAGGAAATAAGTTCAACCTCCAACCTGAAGAACATTACCGATTTATTTGTGTTGAGTAGGGCTCTTTATCGTGTATCAATTTATAGACGTACGGAACGAATACAACGTTGTGACAAGCTAGTCCCTTAACGCACTAAATCTCTTCAAGTTGGTCACATTTGTCAACTAAAAAATTTGTCATAAAAATATTTGTATGTTTAATTTTTTGTACAGTGCTTTCATTTTATTTTGTCCCATTTTTTAATGGCTGTAAAATATTCACTCCTTAAGCTAGAAAGTTAATTAAAAAAGCGAATTATAGGGTTTTTCGTAAAGTTTTATGCTGTTGAGTTAAAAATATTATAAACTTTCAAATGTCAAAGTTACTGACATTACCCATATATTTTTAATAGGATACCTATATATTTTTATACTCTTACCCGAGCTTATCGTTTTGTTTGTCAAATTCCATTCTTGTGAATCATGTCACCTGGTATTTTTTGCTGTTAAATATAAAACTGTTTTATGGTTGATATTTATTGACAAACTTGTAGTATTACAATGGCGTTTAGAAGATATGGACTGGAACTTCCCGGTAGGAGTGTTTCATCTAAGTAAATATTTTATAAATTGAGCAGAAATGGTAGCATAAAACGGAAAAGAACTATTAGACGAAAGACCGATTTAACAGAGGAAACGGAAACTAATATTTTGGCATGATTCATTTCTACTGGCATTGGACAAATTGCTTAAAAACATAAATTTCGTCCTTTTAAGCCAAGAAAAGTGCAAAAGCTGACAACAGCGCATATTGAACAAAGGCTGCAAGTTTTCAGAAATATGTTACAAATTATTCAAAGGATGTTACATTTCTGGATAAACTATTGTGGATCGACGAGTCGTCGCTTTCTACTAGCAGAGATTGCCATCGATAAAATAAATACAATTGATCTGATGCAAATCAAAACCAAATATAGGAAATTCAGTTTCTAGGTTGCCAGTGCGTTAATGTTTGATGCGAATTAATTGGAGACCAAGTTTTAGATTCAATAATTTTTTATGATTCGCTGACTAGCCAATAATACTTAAACATATTAGGAGAAATTGAAGACAGTCTTGATAGTTTTCCGGTAGCGATATCAGGAAAGACGGTTCCCCACCACATAATGTTGCTCCAGTAAAATTGTGTTTATGTGGATAATATCCACAATGAATTGTGAAATCGGGTACTTATCGAAGATAGAATAATCATGATTTAACACCATACAACTCCTCCTGTAGCTACGTCATAGTATTGTGTATTCCATTCCATATTATTCTTTAACAAAGACTTAGAATTAAAAATGCCGTCAGTCATGCAAAAAACGATAGGGCCTATAATAATATAATAAGTACATCGAAAATGGGGGCGGCCACATGGAGCAATATTTATAATTTTAAGAAATTAATTTATTTTCAATATTGTTAAAATGTTTTCTGTTCGTTAATTAGATTTATTTTATTTTTAAATAAATTTGTTGTTTTTACATTTGCATTACCTCAGTAAAATTTCTTTAGTTGACAAATCATATAAATGTTTTTTTACGTCCCCAAATTAACTATAAAATTTAAAAAAGTAAACAATAACCTTTTATTACATTTTTGCAAAATTAATTTATATTACAGTACTGTTTCTGCTGCGACAAGAACATGACAAATTTATTTAACAAATTAACTAATAAAACATTTCGTCCTTCTTGGACACCCGCCTCCGTTACCAGCCGAACATCCGCGCTCCAAAAATGCTTCGTGATTATTAAGGGGTTGGCATGAGGGAAGGGGGCGCGATTCAAACTTAAAAACTAATTTATCTGAACAATAATAACTCCTAATACAATGTATATATTGGTAAGTAAAATTGAAAAAAGATCTATGCATATTAAAAATGTATAATATGCATATAAAGCGACTTAAGCTAGTGTATGTAAAATAGTAAAATTAGTGTATAATAAATAAACATAAAAATAAATTAGATTGCAGAATAGGCTGGAAAATAAAGAACTTAAAAAACCAGCTAAAAAATAATTCCGAAAACGAGCGGGAATGTCAGCTTCGCTTATTTTAGAGAAGAAAATGTTTAATTAGTTTCCTAAATATTTGAATTTAATGAAACGTTTGGTAAATGATATAAATTTGGGAAATAATTTAGAAAAACAAAATATAACAAAAAGAAATGAAGAGAAAGATAAATTTAGAATTTTTGTACTACATATAAACCTAAAGGGATTGCCGAAATATCGGTAACGCCTGATACGGTAATTTGTGTTTGATGCGAAAAGGCATGTTATGCTCTCTGATTTGGGTTAAGTTGGCTATTAGCGGATTATCCATCAGTTTTAATTGCGATATATTTCGGTTATAATCTGCTATGGGTTATATGTCGTCACAAAGTTGGTGTAATTCACTTAAGAGGTGTATCTGGTTGAGTTACTTATGAGGCGAAGGAATTTGTTTTCCAATACTTCCATTTGTGTAACGTCGTCGCGCACTCTGAACACCACACCTATGCAGCGTACATCATATCCGGCCTCGCAATGCTCCTATAACTTAATTTTTTGCTTGTCATATTTAGTTTGCTATTCTTGCCATAAGCGGATAGAGACTTCTGGACAAGGAGTAGACATTACATATAGTCTCGTTAATGTATTTCCATAAAGTTAGTCCTTTTTTCTAAAACAATTTCCAAATACTTAACGTCTGTCCTCGTCTGAATTTTGGATCCCCTGATCGAAATTGGAGTGATTGATGCACGGACCATATGGGCTTTCATCAGCTGATTTGCTGCCTGCCCGTTATGGCTGTGGCTATATATCGCGGTGTCATCAGCCTACATGGCCAGTTTCGTGTTAGGGAATTAGAAAAAAATCGGAGAAGTATATATTATACAATTTAAGTCTGAGCACTGACCCTTGGGGCACTCCTCCATGGATGCTCCGGGATGTAGAGAGGCTATTATTCACTTTTACCTGCAACGTTCTACCGTTTAGGTAGGAACAAATCAGTTTATCAAGAATGTCAGGAAGGTTGGTGTAGTTTATAAATGACGCCGGGTTTCCAGACGGTATCAAAAGTTTTTCAATATCTAAAAGTACCATAGTGGTACTCTCACCGAGGTTACATTGCACTTTGATATCATTGGTGATCCGTACAAACTACTGGGTCGTGTTGTGCCCCTTCTAGAATCCGAATTTGAAGTCGTCATTGATAATGTGCCGCAAATGGTCATCCTGATAGGAATTTAGCCTATGCAGAACGATCTTTTCTACGAGCTTGGAAAGTGATGACAACAAAGAAATAGGCCTATAGCTATTGGCTACTTTGACAAATTTATTCGATTTCAGGATGGTACCACCACCGCATCCTTCCACTGGACGGGCCAGTGTTACAAGTGCAGGATGCCAGTGGGATTTGGACGTCACTTCTGCTGCAAGCTAATATAAATTTTAATTTTTTGTTTTTAATAACTATAGCCCGTATCTCGGATGACTTTGACTTAAAAATCAGGATCGGCATTGAAGGGTAGTACGAAATTATAAAACTTCTTACCGCTTTTTGTTGCTGAATCAACTGGAGAAAATTATACGTAGTAATGGGTGCATCACTGTCGATATTGCTCCAGTTGTCTTATTTTGACAGTGCTGAATTTACTGAGGAAAGTGTCACTGTCAATATCACCGAATTTACGAACATCTGAGCAACTCTGAACATAATGTGTAGGTACTCCGGTCATTAACATTAAATAGATTGTCACATTACTGATCAAATCCACATAAATATAAGTATAAAACACATGTAGAGACCAGATTTAGGTCGAAGATAGCAAAAAATGATATTTGGGATTTGCAATATTTATTAGATAGATAGATGGATAGATAGATAGTTTATTTCCCAACATATACATAGTACATATATAGTATTTATAATATTAAATTATTTAAAACAATTATAGTTTATGGCTACGTATATGCTAAAAGCTCCTCGGAGCTGTAGAAAAAAAGAGATTACTTTGCATTGCCCTTTGCTAAATTTTGTTATAAACATTAAGCCAAAGCATAAATAATATTACGTTAAGGCGTTTACGAAAATTCACTCTGAGCGATTTGCAAATATCATTCTCTTTCTTTAAAACTAAGAATGACAAAGACAGAGATAGTGATCTGGGCACTCTGGGTAAATTTTCGTAAACCCATGACCTATCACATCACATATGACCTATCTTTCACCTATTTCGAGGGTCAGGAAAACTTTTTTTTATCTGTTGAAAAACGTAAACATCTCAATACACGTTCGCATGGATTTTCGTTGTGGTTTATAAGGGGTGGGCTAGATTTTAGTCAGAAAACTTAGAGAATCGATATAATACGATAATATAATTTGGATTTGTCATATAAACTTATAGCTAAAAATGCTTAGTTTTCGAGATTTCGCCAGAAATAACCACGATATTATTATGAAATTCAGAACGCGCAAGTTGCGTACACTCCGAACCATAATTTTCGTTTCTCCATTCTAAATTATGTTAGTGGAAAAATGCAAAACCATGTAATTTTTTTAAACTATTCTCAATTAACAGCTAATTTATTAATAGGTGTTAAATGATTCAAAAACGTTGCATCCTATCAAAAATTATAAGAAAACTTTTTATGCATGATAGTAAATTTCAAAAAAGAAAGAAAAAATAGTTTAGGTTAGTGGCGTCCCGTTATTTTGAAAAGAATATCTGATTTATTTGTTATATTATTATACGTCGTATTAAAGAAAAGCACGAATGACAATAATTGTTTTTCAAAGGTATAGAAATATATAGGGTCTCATTGGAAAAAAAGTATTGCCAATAACTTTGACATTTGATAGTTTATAATATTTCTGATATCATAAAACTTTACGAAGAACCCTACAATGTGCTTTTAATGAAGCTTCTAGCTCAAAAAATAAACATTTTACAGCCATTTAAATATAGGATAGAAAAAATGAAAGCACTGTACAATTACAAAATTAAACATTTGTACAGTGCCATTTTATATATTTATCAAATTTGAAATAAAAATTTTATATCTCAAATTATCTCATTAAGAAAAAACTGTCGACAGACCAACATGCAAACACAAAAACACACATATATAAAAGATGTTTCAAATTCGAGACTGACCATAGGTATCTCGCTTATTTGAAGAGACAGACGGGATAAGAATCTTCACAAAATCTTATCTGTCTGAAATAATTTTTGAGATAATCATGGAACGGCGAAATTCAGGATAATATTTTGCTTAAAAATTTTTAATTTTTAGGAATATGTAAAAACAGAAAATACTCTTTAAGGCAGTTTTTTTAGAAATACACTCGTCATCTCTTCTTGAGTTTCCATTAGAAAACCTATAAATGAATAAATACCACATTTGAATATTTGAAAATTTTACGGCTAGCTCGAAAATTATCATTTTTTCTAATCTGCAAAAAATTTAATGCTACTTGTTTATGTAGCGATACACCAATGACAATTTAAAAATAACATGAAAATGGTTTTCCTAACAACAGAGTTTTTGATTGAGTATGCAAAGAACTACTGCATGAACAGGAACTACACTTAAAGTCCTGAATGAGGATTACTGGCATCCTCACCATCATCAGTCAGGTGGAAATAATATTCCACAAAACAGTTTCTAAATTGAGAAAAATTAGTATAATGAATAGGAGGGAATGCCAGCAAATTTTAAATTTACAGTGACAAAAAGTTAAAAAATAGTTCGATAAATTAAATTTATAAACCAAAATTAACAAGTGGTCTACAACAACACGAAAGTTCTGAAATATTAACCCATTACCCGCCGTAATTAAGAAAAAAATATTTCTTGCAAACATAAAATTGTCAACCAATATTTATAATAATTATTTATTTTGTATAAAAAGGTGTAAAGCAAGCATCATGTATAAGACAGAAGTTAATACAATTTATCATCTTTTGTAGTTTTTGTGTTATCATTCAGATGCAAATTCTTTTTGATGTTTCTAAAACGTATTTTAGGTATATTCCAAAGGTGCTTCAACATCTGGATATTGCACCCAGTACATAACTTCTTGTGCAAGATTATAATATCCAGCAAATAATAATAGTCCAATAAATAACTTCAAATCATCGCGGGCGAAAGAAAATTTTGTTAATTTTTTAGCCCCGGATGCAATTTAGTTTATCCTATTATGTGCTGAACGAGATTTTGACTTAAAAATTCTTCAAAAATTGCAATTGCAGTTTTATCGTACAATACGAATACATTTTCAAACTTACTTTTTGAAGGATTGTCTGTGTAAGAATAACCTTGCTGAATTTTTTGCCAATCTGTAACATACTCTTTACATTTTTTATTTTTGCAAATTTTTTTATTTTAAGATTTCTCGCTGGTTGCACATTTTGAAGTACTAGGCTTAGGATACTCTCATCATATAATGTTTTTTCTCTGAAGATTTTGCTACATGGAGTTTTCTTTTTAATACAAATATAGGATCATCATCACTACTATCTACATCATGATTCGAAGAAGGTATAAACATTTCAAGGATACCTGCAGTTTCCTATTATTTATCGTCACTTGAGAGGTCGATTTACTCAAAATCTTCCAAATAGGTTTGTTCGTCATATTGGGGAGGAGCTATCATAATGTCGACATTGTTCAAATCGATGTTTCCTAAATCCTTGACGGTCATCTTTTTTCAAACAAGTTTTCTGTCTTTAACACCAAAAAATGGCTTTTGGACATTTCGTTAATACACAAAATTCACTAGCTACTACACAACAAACGAAATCAGAGTAATGAACTAATTGTAAAACCTAACCAAACTCTTCTTCTTCCACATTTATCAAACACCTTAGGCTTCTGGTCAACGTCCCATTTATGAAACACCAAAAAATGAACTATTTTTCACAAATTAAAAACAATTAGAAAATATCAAAAATTGTAGATTACTAGGTCATCATTTAGCACTAGAAACACGTGATATAAAATGCAATTGTTGACAAAAAAAAGAGAAAATGCACAAGTTGGATAAGCGATAATATAGTTTCTATATTAAAAACTTAAGATCTAACTATAAGTAGATATATATGTTACTGTAAAAGCTCGAAAATGAGTTAATTCTAGGATTGATGCGCTAAACCGAAGATTTGCCAATTTGGTGCAATAAATGTAGAAAAAATTGTATGAATTATTTTGTTTTGGGCTTTTGTTAAGCAAGAGCAGCCAATCTTAGGATTTACTAGTTCGTATTGGTAAAAGCAAGTTTATGACAATTTAGTAAATAAAGAATAACCATTCAAATTTGTCATTAAATAATTTTTCCTTGCCCTAATATCCTTTCTTTGTAATTTTGAATCATATTAAAATTACAAAAAAAAGGACATTTTAGGTCAAAGAAAATTAATTAAGGAGAATGACAAACATTTGATTGATTATTGTAGGATAAGGAACCGAGAGAAATCAATGAAATACATGTTGTAAACTAATAACATGGCCAGGACCGAAAGTGGCCGATCTGACTCTAGACGCTAGGAGAACTACCAATACGAACTGGAGAATCCTAAAATTTCCCGTTACGGCGTAGTATTCGGAGTATACTGGTTAATTTTGTCTAAAATACTAAAAGAAATGAAGTATTCAGGGTAAAAAAGATGCTAAAAAAATACTGAGTTTACCATATTCGAGAACCTGACTCCTAGGCGATATGAAATTCTCGTTGCAGTGAAAAAGAAATATGGAAAACATAAGATGTGGTCTGCTGGTTAACAAGTCTTTGTATGGAGTGATAGGGAAAACAACGAATTTATAATTAAGACAAGGAATGATTTATATACCACCGTATAGTATAGTTGAGGAATTACAATATAGTAAAATTTCTTCGATGTAATAATGTGTAGTATATTAATGTCATATTTTTGTAAGCAACAATTCAAGTTATTAACGTCTCAACTTAATAGATATGGTAGAACCAACATTTGTCTGGTACATAGTTCTACATCCTCATCCTCTATTTTTGTATTTTTTATATTTTTTGTTCTTTTTATTTGTGAGCATTTTTTGTGTTTTATTTTACTCACAATTTTTTTCTTTTTATTTACCGATTAATTTTAGTAGTATCTTTTGTTCTTATTTCTGGATATTGTTCCAATATTATGTAACTCTTTTATTGTTAGGTGTTTCACTTTTGTTATTTGCATTAAAATTTTATATAAATGTGAAGATAAGTAATAATTAATAACTTATGTTTATGATAAAACACATCTATTATGTTATTGCCATTATGCTATTTCTATTAATTATTATACAGGGACTTAATAAAGATACATACAAGACACATTTTTAAGTTTTTTTTCATTTTAATGTTACATCTCTGTTGCAGGCTTTGATCTTTTTTTCCGAAGTAGTAGGTGGAAGCTGTCATAATGCCATAGGTCTTTCTGAAACTTGGCTTACTCCAAATTTGCCCGACTATGGTATTATTATTCAAGAATATAAAATAGTTAGAAAGAATCGCGATAGGGGTGGAAGCGTAGCATTTTATATTAAAAATTCTCTCAAATTTTCTATAGTAGATATTGGAAACCTCTGAATTTGTCTTAAAATAGCAGGTAAAAAATTGTATCTGGGGACCCCCACATACCAATTTTAATATATGTTTAGACAATTTAGAAAATGTTTTTGTAAATTTATTGCCAGAATTTGATTGTGTTATTTGGAGGTGATTTAAAAGTCGATTTTTTGAGTAAGGATAATTATTTTATTTTATTTTGTTTTATTTCATTACACCACCCAACGGAATAAATTGCATTTACAGGATGGAAACAATACACAATATTAAATACAAGATATGAGAAATCAAATCCAAATAAACACGATACACTATTTCAAATTACACCTTATGATTTACTACAGATATTTACACAATTTAATGAAAAATTATAGTGTCTTGGTCATATTATATTATGGGCTAATTTGCTAGTTTACAAAAAAATGTCAACCTTGTAACCTTTCTCTGTTTAATGACCTATTAAATAAATATGGATTGAATCAAATTATTAATAAACCAACTCGAATTACTGAGTTGTCGCATTCACTTATTGATATTATTTTTCATCTTGTCCTGAAATTTCAGCTAAAGCTGAGGTGTTTAAAAATGGAAGATATTTCGGACCACTGCATGGTTAACTGCAATATAAAATCAATTAGACCTAAAAAACAGATTATATACAGAACATGTAGGGACTTTTCCAAATTTAATCACGATTTATTTTTACTTGATTTTCAATGTATTTGGATGGTACGGTTGATTTCTTCAATAAGAATGTCATGTTTATTCGATACTCATGCACCTCTCAAAACTGCGAGAATTACCAAAGCTCCAGCTCCCTGGTAAACTGAAAACTTAACTTATGATGAGATTGCGAGATAAAGCACGAACTCAATATAAGAAAATAATAACGGAAGAGGCACATGAGGAATACGAAAATATCAGAAATATGGTTAATATGGCAATAAAATCTGAAAAGAAGACTTATCCACAACATGACCCTAAAAATTTTTGGCGAACTCTAAAATATTTCAATATTTGCTCTAGTACTGATAATGATCAATCTTCTCTCTTATACATCTCTACTCCTGCTAATTTGAATGATTTTTTTTAATAATCTACCACAGACAAATGCAATCAACTAGAATTTTATTGAACATAATTATGCTAATTAAACTTTGCCTAATTTACATTTTACAGCGGATAACACCGAAGATGTTGATAAGTTACTACTTCATATTAAGTCTATCATATTATATTACTTTTATAATTAAGAAATGCCTATGAACAGATACATTTTCTAAGTTATGGAAAAATGCAAACATCACTCCTGTGCCAAAAAATAATAACCCTTCACTTATTTCTCATTTCAAACCCATAAGTATACGTATACTACCTGTTATGTTCAAAATATTGGAAAAAATCGTACAGGGTCAACTGAATGAGTATCTCAATAAAAATAAAATTTTATCATCAACTCAATCTGGTTTTCGCTGTCATCACAGTACTGCTACTGCGTACTTAATGTAATGGATGATTTGTTTAGAGCTTGTGACAGTAACAAAAATTCCTGTTTAAACTTGTTAGATTACAGTAAAGCCTTCAACACTCTCGATCATGCTACCCTGGGTACAAAGCTTAAATAACGTAGGTAGGTTGATCCCATATGAGTAATTGTTCATGATAAATCAAAAAGAAAAATTCTCATAAAATTCCTTTATTACTGTGACCGGTTTCGTGAACAAATTAATTACTTCACATCATCAAATTCCTGTGTCTGATGATGTGAAGTAATTAATTTGTTCACGAAACCGGTCACAGTAATAAAGGAATTTTATGAGAATTTTTCTTTTTGATTTATCATGAAAGCTTAAATAGTTTGGTGTCAGTGATATAGCACTAAATTTTTTTTAAAACTACTTAATAGGAATCAAAGCGTAGTTTTTAGTAATATATTAGTAGTAGTAGTAGTAGTAGTAATATTTAGTAATATAGTAGTATATTAGGTCCTTTACTGTTCTCTGTATATACTTTTGATTTAAGTTAGCACTTAGAAATTTGTCAGTCACACCAATACGCCGATGACACGCAAGTATATTATTATTTTATTTATAATGAGCTGGGTAAAGCTATTGATAATATTAACTCTGATCTTGATATCATTGTTAGATTTTCTAATTCACATGGCTCAATTCTTAATGAGAACAAGACCCAGGTTCTGGTGTTTGGTTGGCATCGAAATCTCATTCTCAATAACCCACTATTTAAAATTGTACTTAATAATGTGGTTCTTGAGGGAGCAAATGAATGTATAAATCTCGGCCTTAATATAGATGATGGTTTTAGATATGGTTCGCATGTGACCAGTCTAATTCAAAAGTCTTTTAGTAAGTTAAAACCATTATACATTTATAAAGATATTCTTAGTACCGATGTCAAGTTAAGGTTAACTGATTCCATAATTTTATCTCATTTGGCATATTGGCAAGATTGTTTAATGGCCAGCCTTATTATAAAAAGACATGGATAGCCTTTAAAAAGTACAAAATGCTTGTT
Organism: Rhamnusium bicolor; assembly: GCA_029963845.1. Taxonomy (NCBI): domain Eukaryota; kingdom Metazoa; phylum Arthropoda; class Insecta; order Coleoptera; family Cerambycidae; genus Rhamnusium; species Rhamnusium bicolor. The sequence continues at coordinate 841,839 of JANEYF010004339.1, read as the reverse complement.
TAAGGTTTATTTATAATAAAAGAAAATTTGATCATATTTCGGGCACTTAAATGTTCTAAGTGGTTTAACCTGAATGAACGTTTTCTTATTCACATGGCCCGTTTAGTTTATAAAATTGATAAACTTGCGATACCTCAGTATTTGCACAATAAACTTATCAAAGGTAGTGACATTCATGATCTTATGACACATCATCGAGATCTACTTAATATTCCTCGAGAAAATTCAGCAATATTTCAACGTAGTTTTAGTTATAACTCGGTAAAAATTTTGAATTCTCTACCAGACTATATCAAGGCAGCTTCCAACTCCTTATCATTTCGGTCTAAAGTTAAAATTTTCTTTAAAAATAATAGAGATATAACAAAAGAAAATAAAATCTTATTATTCATTTGGTTTTTTTTTTCTTGTTTAGAATTGCTACAGTTATTTATTAACTGAATTGGGAGGTTGTATGACAGATTTGTTGTATACCGCCACCCACCTTTACGATTTATTTGTAATATTTTTTATTAACCGTAAATAAAGACATGTTATTATTATTATTAAGTCCGAAATTATATTAATAATACAATTTTTCGTAGATTTACCACATCAAATTGGTAAATCCTCGGTGCAACGTGAAAATCATAGAATTTGCTAGTTTTCTGGCTATTACGGTAACATATACATATATACATCAGGTCATTACTTTAACTTAAAAAAATATATTTTAAACATATTGATTTACAGATGAAGGCTCAAAACTAGTTGTCACAGAAATAGGATATTGGAGGATAATAAAAAAAGAATACGGTACTAAGAAAAATAACACCCAGTATAACAATTTAGACGAAATTGCTACTGTATGAAGTCATTACATTACATCCAAATGATCCAGGTAAGAAGTTTGAGAATGAAAGCTCTAATTGTTCCACAGTTAAATGATAAAAATTGAAGACAGGTAAAAAACTGGGGTGCTCTCATCTCGTAAACGATGAATCTTGGAGAAAAAAAAATGTAACTCAAATGATGTACCCATATTTTTAATTTGTACCTTATAAAACGATTCACCCTATATATTTTGTCATTTGTCCATTTTACTGTATCCAAATTTGAATTCACGTGACAGGATTTAATTATTAAGAAACGCTAAGTAGCAGTAAGAAATATTTTATTACTTTGAAAGATCTTTTCAATATCATAAGATAGAAAGGTTTTATGGTAAAATGTTAAAAATTGGTCCAGTTCAGTGATTAATACCGGATTAAAAGTACGGAAACTTGATCAGGAAAGGTTAATTTACAGACAAAAGTGTAATATAAAGTAAGGACACTTTTCGATAAAATTATGAATTCTCCTAGAAAATTATCAAGCAACTTCATAAAACTTAATTTCTGTAAAATAAAATGCTGCGTCAATATCCTCATATTTTATTGAATCTTTTAAAATCCTTATGATGAAAGAGTTTGAAATTGCTTTTAACATTGCATAATGGTATCGTTAATACATTAATCATTTCATTGAAAACATCACCGCAAAGTGCATTATCTTTTTTAAATGTAGAACATTTTGCTGCATTTAGAATTCATTTATTATGTGAGTTTTGATATAGTGGAACTTCATAAAAAGTTATAATAGAATTTATCTTTGTCAGGGGGAGATAATAGACAATTGAACTAAACTTGAGAAATTTAAACTTACGTCTGGTGAATTGATATTCTTTTAATTAATTGGACTTCGAAAGGCTTAGGTTAATTAAAATTGAAAAGGAGTTCAGAGATGTATTTAAATCGAGAGAAATGAAAATTACTGTTTCTTAACAATTCTGAAAAGTTCGCAAAATTAGACATTGAGGATAACACATGATGTTATATTTCTCAAATGCATAATTCTATAATATAAAATAAACATGAAATATATAGAAAAAAATTTTAATTTTCATAAACCACACGAAACCCATTTGAGAACTGCTGTCTTCCATGTAGCCAAATAAAAGTCTTGTAAAAGCGTTCAGACGCCCTTAGTTGCCAAGAAGCGGTTTTTCTTCAACGAACTACTGATTGACTGCTTAAATTTTATCAGGTGCGAGCTCGTTTTTTGTGCTTTAAAAAACAAAAACAAAGGCGAGAGTAGGAACAAGTAGTAGTAGGTCGATCAACTACAAACTTGAGCTGAGGAGGGCCTTATGTGCTGCAAAATCATTTTAGATAAAACACGTCTCTGTTCGCTATTATGTTGTATTACTGTTTATTGTGATATTTTTTGGTAGACATATTATAAATCAGGAACATTGCATTTAAAATCTCCAACTTTTTATTCTATTTACACTATTCGTTGTCGAAAGATCCAATTATATAATAGTAATAATACAAAAGAAATAATAAGATAAGTGTACAGTTAATCCACAAAGCACTGATATTTGACAAGATATACAGGGTGGGGCAATATAAGTTCTACCATTGCCACAAATAAAAAAATACAAGTAAACTAGATAAAAAAGTCTATAACCGGAAATTATTTTCGAATATACAGGGCGGGCCAAGACAAAATTACAAGATCAAGTGCCTCTTTTTTTAATGGAATGCTATGTATATTAATACATTCTTACATTATTATTGACTATCTCCCAACCACTTGGTTGTAATGAATTTTGTTGTTGAAATAATGCCATCTGCAGACGCATATTGAAAAAAATCACCAATATCACAATTATGGGTTTTAAGAAGAACTTATGTGAATACTAGTTACGAAACATCTAATTAATGTTTTTGAATCATTTTTACTTCCTAAAAATGTACAGGGTAGCCAAAAATTATTTTACAATTTAAGAACTTTTTAAATTGAATTTTCTCATTTTTTTTAAATAGAACACCCTGTATGTTTTTCAACGATGTGATGTAGAAATGAAAAACCAAAATTTTTTGTAAGCACTTTCCTATGGCTAATTGCAACCATTTTAGTTTTATTGAGTAATAAGTACAAAATTCAAGAATAAACTTATAAAACTGCTGCCAATTACTTGGGGATCAGTAAAACCACAATTATTGGTGAATCTTCATGAAAGGATTCGAAATAGGATGTGGTTTCAGCAAGATGGTGCTCCACCACATTATTTAAATGCAGTTAGAGACCACTTAAATAATACCTACCCATTTCGATGGATTGGAAGAAATGGACCCACTAAATGGCCTGCTGCATTCCCAGATCTTACAAAAAATGAATTTCCTTTTATGGGGATATGTGAAGGAAATTGTTTATAAAAACACCAACAACAGTACAAAATATGAAGGAAAGGATAATAACTACTTTTAGATCTATCACACCGGCAATTTTAGGAACAGTAGAAACGTCATTTCAAAAACACATAGAGACGTGTGTCAATCAAAATTTGCAACATGTGAATCACCTATTATAATTTTTTCTAATGAATTATTTGAAGAAACCTCTATTTTTCAAGTTTATTCTTGAATTTTGTACTTATTGCTCAATAAAACGGAAATGGTTGCAATTGGTCATAGGGAAGTACTTACGAAAAATGTTCGTTTTTCATTTCTACATTGTCGAAAAATATACAGTGTTTCATTTGAAAAAAATTAAGAAAATTCAATTTAAAAAGTTCTTAATTTAAAAAAGTAATATTTGGCCAACCTGTACATTTTTAGGAAGTAAAAAATTATTCAAAAACATTAATTAGATGTCTCGTAACTATTATTCACATACGTTTTTCTTAAAAACCTTAATTTTGACTTTGGTGGTATTTTCCATATGCATTTGCAAATGGCATTATTTCAACCAGAAAAAAATTATTACATCCAAGTAGTAGGGAGATAGTCAATAAAAATATAGGAATGAGCATAGTCAAGAACGGAGCTTCAAAAAATCTACTGAGATACATAGCATTCCATTTTTAAAAAAGGCACTTGATCCTGTAATTTTGTCTTGGCTCGCCCTGTATTTTCAAAAATAATTTCCAGTTATAGACTTTTATCTAGTTTATTTGCATTTTTTTTTTTAATTGATAGCTATCGTAGAACTCGAGATATCGAAGTCCGACGCACTATTGCCCCACCCTGTATATTAAAAATAAATATGCACCCAGAAAAATAAAATAAAAATTATTCCAAAAAGTCGAAGAAAAGAAAGAAGTATAATAACATAGAACCGACTCAAAAGAAGGGAAAAAATAAGTCAACTATAAATTCAATTTTTTAATTTGCTGGATATTGTAGGACATATCAGTTGTGCAATTTAGATTATTATACTTTTCACATATACCGGGTTAAACAGAATCAAGGTGCACCCCTTTTTTTCTTTAGATTTGAAGATAAACAATTGAAATTTGGAACATCCTATATACTTAATAGACATCAGCTTTTGACATATAAATGATTTTTTTTCACTTCCAGCTTCACCGGACCTGACACTAAGTTTTGATTATCAAATGGAACACCCTGTACATTACGCATTTTTAAATTCTGCATAATTTTCTGAATCTAATGATACCATATAAGTGACATTTCAAATGTCAGTATTTGTTTTAATTTAATTTTTAGTCTTCCATCTTTTGTATAAATTTTTAATAAATTAACAAGAATTTTAAACAATTTTTAAAAACACAATAAAAACACCGGTAAACCAACAAATGTTTGACAAGCTAAATATTTCGTGGCTTTCAGAGCCACCTTAGTTACTTCTTACCATTTATCGCACATTTTAATAATGCATATGAATAAATGCCTTATTAATAATACTAATAAATGGTACCAAGGTACCAACATGGTTCCATTTGAAGAATTTGCGTATCGGCTCAAAAGCCATTTTGATGAAATTTATTTGCTCATCAATCACATAATTTAGTATTTTCAACAGGATTTCGATTTATTTAGCATTCTAGCAAAATAAATTTGTCTTACCACAGATCTAAGAGTATAGAAATTTATCATACCTAAAATTTGGGAGTAATTTATATTGTTGTAAATAATCTTGTGAAAAAGAAATCAGATATACAAAATTCGCTCGAAGTTGAGGAAAACCAATAGAAGGGTATCCCATATGTTCAAAAAATTGGCATATTTTAAAAATCTGTCCTAAATTCCTTCCAAATTATCAATACATGTAGTGTAATTATGACACTATAATATATGGTTGATGCATATTGCATGAATTACAGCGGACAAAGGTGGTATCCTAGAGCTTTGTAGATCTTTATGGCAATATGTATAATATTAAAGGATAACTTTTATCCAAAATAACTCCGAAATCACCGAAAGTATCAGGTCTTAAGGGTATGTTATTGTCGATAGAATAATCAAAACATGTCAACGATTTTTTGGTAGAGTTAGTTGCAATGCTCTGCAAGTTAAACTTCCTCTGCGGAGACTCCTTACATTAGGTAAGAATCCCAGAGATTAGCTTTAAAGCAAGATACTATAAAATTAACACTACATTAACGGTACCTACGACAAGATTTCTACTATAAAGGTATCACTATATACGCCCTAAGATAAAGATAAGAAGAGCTTCCGAGATGGCGGCTAGCTTCAGTTAAAATCGGAGAGCAGATAGGTGTCGTGGGTCAAAAGATTGTGGATGACATGATCAATAAGTAGATCAGTGAAATGAAAAAATACAGTCAAAAGCGGTATTGTACCACATATATCGACAAAGTAGGTAAACGGAATACTTCACGAGGAATTTATGGTATCGTTACTCTAAATGGTTCGGATTAACAAGTTAACCAAACAACCAAAGCTAACGATACCCATATGACATAACCTCCTATATCGATGAATAGATAAACGGAACACTCCAAAGATAAGATATTCAAAAACGGTATTGTGTCATGTATATCGACAAAATAGGTAAACGGAACACTCCACGAAGATTATACTGTATCATCACATTAAATGTGTCGGAAAATTTTAAACGGAAAGTTTAAATTACTACTACAATTATTATTATTATGTAACTAAATTTTGAGAGAAAAAGTGCCATTTTCAAGCGCAAATGAGAGGTTAACGAAAAGGGTGAGCTCGTATTTCAATTACTAAACCCTGTCACCGATTACCAAATTCTACACAAATCCAAATAAATGGAACTAATATAAAGATATTAGTATTAACAAAATTAGGTGATAAAGACTTTTAAAATTACTGTGAGTCTTTACACTACTATACCAAAACACAGGTACCTCGGCTCTCAAAACAGTTACACAAAGGAAGACGGTTCGACTTTAAACTCTAAATAACTATAGAATGAGCAAAGTATAGCAAAATTTAAATATGAGGTGTTAAAATAGGCTGCGATAAATTCTACAATAAATTTAGTCTAATTAAATACTTCAGCAAAAGTATGCATAATCTAATGAATATTGTTCAAATAAAACTCAGTAGCAAGAATGGCAAAGCAAGTGCAGTATTTGTTGAAAGTACCATATAAAATATTAGTGAAGTTACTTAACTTTGGGGTAAAATATGCTATAATCACTACAGTATATCCAGCCATAAGTAATGGGGATTCCATAAATAAATTATAGATCCATTTCGAGCAAATAGAGATGTTCCATGCGGTTTCCGGTTGACGTTACAGATCAAAATTCGATATTAAACTAATATATTTCAACCTAGTATTCCAAAACCATTGAAATTTATATTGATTGATTTTTTTTAAATTTAAAATTTTTTAAAAAATACGAAAGCAACAAAAATTGCCGTTAGAAGTCTGGAAATAATGTTCGAATATTAATATATATCAAACCCCCCACAGTCGTATAATTAACATACCTTATTACTAAAGGTAACGAATCCATATTTAATGTCTCACTACGTTGGTCAAAAGGCCAGCTACTTACTAGCGGTATTATCATGAAACTCATAATATAATGTTAAATATGATCTTACAACTCACTATATTTACTAATAAGATATTTGTTATATCCAGACTATAACAGCGTTATCTAATTTAATTTTAATAATTGATTTGGCTTATCATTCAAATCCTATTTTGACTTCAGCAGTTGGTTTTAATACGAATCTGATTTAAATATTTCTTCACACGAATTCATATGAACATTCCGCGATAAATTATAGCATAGGGGCGTACTCTCATGCTTGGGTAACCTGAGTAAATTTTCTAATAATTTATTATTAGAAACATGTAACGTAAAATGCGAACATTGCATTACACCTCTTGATATTTAAAGATAAATAATTTTTTTATGCATCAATCCTTGACAACAATTAAATTTTGTTGTAGATCGAGACAGTCATCGATAGTTGCAATTCTGCAAAAAAAGTTTTAATCATCGGCATATAATAAACATGAAACTGTAAGGCTATCAATAATGTCACTGACGAATAAATAAAAAAGTCCTAATATTGATCCCTGAGGAACGCATGAAGTAGCAGATACTTCGACAGAATTGCAACCACAATATGTTACATGTTGGATCCTCTTTGAGAAATACAATTTTAAAAACGTCAAGAAGTTTTGAAAGGAATCAAAATGAGTCAACTTATTTAATAGTATATTCTGTCACAGGACTTAGAGAAATCAATATTAATCATGTCGGCATTAATTAAGAATTGTGTCATACAAAATAAGTTCGTTAAAGTTGACTTGCCTTCAACAAAACCATTTTGAGCCTCTGTGGTCAAATGTTTCCAATGAGAACATGTGTGATCAAATAATAATATTTCAAAATATTTTCCAAAGTTACAAATTATGACAATTGGACGAGAGTTACAAATTTTGCACCGGTCACCTTTCTTAAAAACTGGGGTTATCTTAGATAATTTCAATTATGAGGGGAATGTATTTATTTTTAAGAGTCTATATCAGATGCAAGTGAAATATAGTCTCGATTTTACCACACCCCGCGCAGGCCACGGTGCATATATACAGTCAAACCGAAATTATCGCGGCGAATGTCGAAGGTGGCCGATGTTCTAGTTACAGAACGGCATAGTGGAACATTTCAGATCGGGAGATGTTGAATTATCAGAGGCGGAGTACTAGAGGTTTCGTACGACATAAACCGACGAATAAGTTGTATTGCGTCAAGCTTATAAGCTAAGCAGTAGCTAACCTTACCCTTCATGCGTCCTTGTCCTGCAATTAATATGTAAAAACAATAAAAAAAACCCGAAATTATTTCATTTACTTTGTTTAAAAATAGCTAAAGAACTAAACAACAAAACAATTAAATCGTTAATCTACAAAAAAATTTCCATTTTACCGTTTCTTATTAAGGCATATTATTATTTTAAAAATGTTTCCTATAAAATAGAACTATCAATGTGTGTCATATCATTCAACTCAGAATGGAAAAGGCGATGAAATAATATGAAAAATATATTTGTGTTATTTTAAATTTAAACTCCAATATTTTTATGAAATATGAAAGATTATGATGATGTTACATATATTGCTAAATTCAGAAAGAAATTTTTTAAATTGAGCTGAATGTACAGGATATATCATTTAGAATAAAAAAAATTAAGGCAATTTCCGGTAAAACCGGAAGTAAAAGATATGTATGTGACGCGCATATTTAATCAGTATTCGGAATGTCATATGTCCATTTCCGCATATTAATGCGGGGTGTAATTTTTTTATTTTTCAGTTTTTCGGCGTTTTCTTTTTTATTTGACATTCAATTGTTTTTAATTTTCAGATTCCTTAGAAAAAAGCACATAAGTATAATTTTGAAGTTTTTTCCTAGGTTAAAAATACAGCAGAAAAATCGAGTAAGGTTCACTTAAAATGATCACCCTGTACATGAGGTTACTGCGCTTAAAATAAATCAAAAATAAAAATTTTCATATTCACCTTTCATCGAGCCTTTCATTCTCCATATCAATATTTAGAGACGGCAAAATGGGAAAACTTTCATTTATATTAGTCTCTCTACAGAAATTACCGGAAATAAAAGAAAATTATTACTTTTATTAATTTACGAAAAAAATTCAATTTTCACTAGTACTTACTTTTTATATTTTCTCTTTTGAGCTAATGTTCGATTTTTCGGTTTTCTGGTTGTGTGCATGTCTGTAAATAGGGCTGGCCAGGCATGTCGAGAGGGGGGTGGAGAAGAAGTGATTTACCCTGGACCTGGGTTTTTTGGAGGAGATCGGTTTTCTTTGTGTTTTTAAACTTATTAAACCTTTCTCTTTTATTTTATTCAAATGGAATTTTAAAAAAATAATTAGAAAATAACTTTTTCAAAACATTTTCAAGCCTGCCATATTATTGTTTAAAAAAATAATATTTGTTACGGATAATTCTACTAATGGTTGTAATTAAAATACTAACTGAATAATGATAATTCTATTTTTAAAGTAAGTAAAATACAATAAAAAAAATAAAATAAATGAACTTCAATTACGTAATACAGAATTAACTAATATTTTGTTATTGCTTCATTAGCGTCTAAAACTGCCTGAAGTCTTGCAGGCATGGACAAAATCAGATTTCTTGCAAGGTCAACTTCTTGCGACAAGTTCTCCCAAGCGTGTTCAATTATCCCTTCCAATTCTTGGGCATTATTTGGATGGTTATTTAATTTTCTTATATGTTTCACCATTAGTCCCCATACATTTTCAATTGGATTTAAATCCGGACTTTTGGATGGCCACGGTAACAACTCTATGTTTTTATTAAGAAACCATTGCCTGATTCGATGGGCTGTATGTATGGAGCAGTTGTCTTGTTGGAAAATAAAATTATTTTCCGGAAACACCTCTGTTACTGACGGCAACATAATATTGGCTAATATTTCAATATATTTAATGGAATTGAGATAACCACCACTGTTCCAACACACACCTAACCCATTTAGGCTCATCAAAGCCCAGACATTGACTGAAAACCTTCCTAATATTTGTGGATCGAAAGTATATTTTTCGTCGTATCTAGTGGAAGGAGGCCTATATACGCGAACATGTCCATCGTTACAGGATTTAAAAACCTTTTCGTCAGAAAAGACAACTTGTCCCCAGAAGTTTTCATCATTGATTATATAGTTGAGTGCAAAAATAATCCTACACTGCTTCTTTTCTTCTGAAAGTTTGTATTTTTTAGCCGCTGAACAACTCTTCAAGTCGCTTTGTAGTTTTATTCTTCTGCAAGCAGTAGATACCGAAGCAGGGAAATTTGTCTCTGAAATTGCATTTACTGCAGTCTGAAAAGGGTTCTCTATTAGGTAATTTATAAGATTTTCATCTTGATTATTGCTTTTTCTGGGCCTACCGGAACCAACTTTACGGGATACTGTTTAACCAAACCAACCGGTTTCCCATTGTTTTTTAACACTCATTATCGTGGTTTTACTCACATTGTATTCAGCAGCAAGTCTTCTTATGGACCAACTTCAATTTTAGAAACAATTCGAAATTTTTGAATATCTGTTAGATGTCGAACCATTTTTAATAATGACGCCACTGATTAACGTCAAAGTGACATTTGTAAGATTATTAATATCAATCAAAGAACAAATGATTTACATAGCTAAAAGAAAGTGTACCAGTTTTTATAGAAATCAAGTGTACCCACTTTATAACAAATAAGTAAATTTGAGATATCTCTAGAATACACACGCCACTGTTGTTTACGCAAATCGCAACGTGGTTCCTAAGTGCCCGGTTCCCCCTCCCGCAAACGAGTCCAGTGTATGCAGGTGCATCCGTGTTCCGAAATATCATGCGAGATGGCAGCTATTATCGGAATATAGATATGCAGTTTTTATTTTTCTAATAAATTTATTTTCAACTAATCCAAGAGTTGGGTCACGTGAATATAAACGTTACAAACAGTGACTAATGTCGAAATGTTAGAAAATTTTGATACAAAATATTTTAAATGCATGGGAAAATTTTTTGACGACTAAAAAAAAAAAAAAAATTACATTCCGACATTTTATACATATTTTTGAAAAATCTTGTAAAAAATCGCACTCAAATTGGATAAGTTTTAAACGAGATATTCGAGAATTATGATTTAATAGGGTATATAAGACTCTTAAGGATAAATTTAAAAGTTCTGTAAATATTAACGCACAGTCACATAATAAGAATGCAGAAATCCCACCTGTCCTCTTTTCAGCTTGGGCTTTTTTTTAAAACACACTAGAACATTATTTTCAGGGATTAAACAGTCATAGTTATTAATATTTTTAATAAAATGGTCATTATTGTTAGTAAGTGTGCTATAGGATTGCTGAAATAAGTCTGCAAATGCATTGCATTTCTTCTAGACCAGAGAAATTTATATTATTCACGATCAAATTATTAGATATAAAAAAGCATATAAGGGACACATTTTATCAATAAATTTCCATAAATTAAAGGAATCATGTACTACGCTATTTTCTAAGTTAGATTAGATAGTTTTTAAATTATTTTTCGGGTTCAGTTTTGATTTTACGCCTAAATTGTTTAAATTCGTTTATAAACTTTTTAAAAAATCAACCTACAACTACGTAGAAGTTTAATTTTGTTTATTAGGATCGAGGCTAGGGTTGCAAACACCTTAGATTCTTCGCTTAGACATCTTATGAATATAAAAGTTGTTTCCAGTAAAATAATTACCATAATATAATATAATCAACTATTGATATGAAGTTTACTATATCGACAAGAAAATATTTAATTACGTTTTAACCCACACGATACTAAACCCCATCGTTTTCATCCAGTATTTACCTTTAGCAATGGTTGAAAATTTTCGTATGTACAAATATAAATGTTTTTTTATTTGCACCAAGTACTTGACTATAATAATTGCTATAAATTTCCTTTCATTATAACAAATTTACACCACGTTACCTCAATAATGCATTAGTATAGATAACATAATTGAGTTTGATCCATTAAAAAACTTGTAGCTTCAAAAAACAATTCTGTTGGATTGGCAAGAAATTATTGGATGTTAGGAAGCTGCAGTAATTAAGGATTAAAGATTTAGCCAAAAAATTATAATTGTATTTTCGTCTGATAAAATGAAAGCGTATAACTGCTGAAGTTTTTGTGTGATAATAATCAATTTGTCTAAAGTACGTTAGAGAATGTTAGAATATATAGAACTCGCTGCGCATCAGTCGTAATTTTTTGGAAAATGTTAATAATTATAGATCTATGATTGAAATAATTTCTGTCCTTCTAATTTAAAGACGGGCGTAGCCAGGCAGTATTAGGGTTATCTCTTTATAACAAATAATGGTTGGTTTTATGATTTTACGACCTTGTTTAATTTACGGAGATAGATGATAGTTTTTAATTGTGTATTAATGAATGTATTGTTTAAAATTAATCTGTATACGTGAAGAATTGTTAAGGCGTAGTTAATAATACAAATCAACGCAATATTGTAAACAACACTAATTTGGAAACTGATATTTCATATAAGAAAACACGAACCGACAGACATCATTCGGAAAATAGTCCGAATGGATTCAGGAGGGTTCAAAACATATATATCAATCTCGAGGTCGAGAAGAATCACGATTATTATATTTCCTTATATAGGTATAATAAAGTAAAAAGACTATATCTTTTTTATTTATAAATTGAATGGAAGTACTGAAAATTCTCCAACTGCTCCTCTCGATCATTTCCATTTCCCTACGTCAACCAGAGATATAGCAGTGGGGGTATTGATAATTCTTAAGAATATAAGTGTGAAAGGTACCGTGTAAGTATTTTCTGACTTTATACAGAAATCAGTACCGGTGGTTTTAAATCAGCTAACGTAAGGTTATGGGTGCTATGTGGGAAATATTATACAGGAAGTTTTGGTATTTGGAAATTTCATTTTATTAATATAAAATTTTTTTGAAAATTACGTCTTTGAAATGGGCGCCATTACAATTCAAATATTCTTGACACCTTTCATGGAAGTTTTCCATTACTCTTCGTAGTAAATGATACTCAGTATCTTCAACTTCAACTTTTAAGTTATTAAAGTGTGTGTGGATGATGTTCGTAAGCCTTTGCTTTGCTCATAAGAAGCCATCTGATACAGTTAACTCGGGAGATCTGGCCGGCCAAGCAATATCACCGAAACGTGAAATTAATTGACCAATGTACACATGGATCTTTCTACGGAAAGCGGTATTATTCACACATTTTCATACACGACTTTCAGTCATCCAGTAGTAGCGATTTTTTTCTGTGAGAAATACTAGATTTAAATCTCAGAATATTCTCTGATCAGTTCACTCCAAAATAATCATATTTCAGATTTTTCTCGTCCATCAATGGGTCAACTCACGACCGTTAAACGTTTTTCTACCATATTTTCAATGGTTTTTTCTCAACGGATTCAAAATAATGTGGTTATTGAAGAGCCTCAGCATAACAAGAATAATATAGGGCTACATACTTTTTAGGGGGTCTATTCTTGAATTCCGTAGTGTTGGTTTCGCCCACGGAACTATACAAATACACACAACGAGTAAGCGAAATGCATCATGTTGGGTGGACCCATGACAAATGTAAATTCGCGTACGAAACTCCAAGATATGTGTTCATAAGCTCAACATCTTTATTTAAAAATTTAAAGTATGGCTAATTTTGATGAGGCTGTGTATTAGCGGCGTTCGAAAATTTGGAACATCAAGAAGAAGCAGTTCTGCGAGGACGTAAATTTTATTATGGATATGACGCATTTGTAGTATCTGATTCCGAATTCCTTAAAAATTTTAGAGTTACCAAAGAAGTTGTAAACAAAATTATCGACATGGTTTCACCATACATTACACCTCCAATATAGGCAAATGCGCTTAATAAAAAACTAAGGCAAGATATGATACACCTGACCAATAAACTTATGTCGGTCCGTAAACTTTTTTAGGTTCTCAGTGCTCTAAACTTTTATGGAACTGGTAGTTATCAGAATCCTGCTAGTAGACATATTTTCATGGCAGTTTCGCTACCTTCAGTTTTTGGAGCTCTGGAAGAAGTCACTCGCTCAACCTCCTAGACATTTTTGATCGTTGGGTACATTTTTCAGGAACTCTAAATGGTCTGCGAACACTAAGAACAAAGTAAGTTGTAGTAAACGCATAAGAAAGCTACAAAAATGTACAGCGTGCACCAAATTTGATAGAATTCTCTCTAAAAGTATATAAAACTGACGTAGGTATTCTGGGCTGGATTCTCTAGAAACAAGCATTGGCTCAAACCATGAAGATATACTCTTTTCCATTTCCAAGCTACACACAACATTTTTGAAAAATTGCGTTGACAAAAGAATTTCTCGTATGCTTCAGTTTTTTGAGATATAGTTTTAGAGAAAATCCCAAATTCCATCGAACTTGGTCCACCCTGTAGACTTAATATTTACTCAGGTTCTTCCAGAAGTACAATTTTGCGGGCGTTATTGTATGTGTAGACTGCACACATGTAGCGATATGTCCTCCAAAATTTAATTACGAGGAAAATCCTGAACACATTTTTGTAAATAGGAACTATCACTCCTTGAAAGTTCAACTTGTAAGCAAAGCCACCGATTTCAATGTTACTTGCTCCTTGGTAGACAGTGGTTATTTATATTGTAGATATGTGGCCCAGAATTACAAATATATAACGGTAATGCTAGATATCCCGGTAGAATACATGATTCATATATATGGAGGAATAGTAACGGAGAACCTGTATTGAGTAACTTTCATCAGATTAGCCATAAAGGATTTTTTCTTCTAGGTAGATAATTATGTATAAATCTTGAATGCGTTGCAATGCTCTCAACAAATTATTCTCTTCAATTTATCTTTACGAAACAAGGAATCAAAGATAAAGCAGAAAACCATATCAGTGTATTGCTCCAAAACGTTTTCCTGTGGTTTCTTGCTTCAGGTTTACTCCATGAATAAGGCATATTTATATGATGACTAACCTATAGGATAAAATGGTTCTAGAAAATGCCAAAGAAAACTTAGTTTTTATTTGATATTTTTATAGGTGACTCTGGATACCCTCTTCGGCCTTGGCTGTAAACGCCTGTGTCTAATACACTTCCTAACTTGCCAGAAAACCGTTACAATACAAATCATAGAAGAGTTAGAAGCCTCATTGAGCAGTGTAGTGGAATCTTAAAAATGCGTTTTAGATGTCTGCTTAACCACTGTACTCTTCATTATTCTCCAACAAGGGCCTCTAAAATAGTTAATGCATGCGTTGTTCTGCACAAAATTTATCGTTTTTATAACCTAACAGATATATTAGAGGAAGATTAAAATAACATACATTTTGGGATGTACGACTACCTTACATATCAAGAAGTAGACAATTTAAATCAGAGAGCACCAAGAGAGTTAATAAATGGTAGAAATTTCGTGGATCTATTATTCAAAATTACTATGCTTAAAGTATACAGGGTGTCCCAACCAAAAGTAGGCACCCTGAATAACTAACTTTGGAGAAACTTTTTTTGAAAAATTGGTGAAACACGTCGCCCTTGTTTCCAAAGGGGACATATTTTAATGTTATACTTGTATACCAATCATCATTCCTCTACCTTGCACGGCCACCCCCTCAAAAAATTCAAATAGCAAGGGGTGTCGAGTGATACATCTTTTGATAGGTTTTTCAATTCCCTGCATAACTGTGTATTTCTTTTTAACTTTTGTCGATTCGTTCTTAAGGAAAATAATTTTATTTTTGATGATTACACACAATCGAAGTCGCTTAAAAAATCTAAAATACACGGCACTGGGTATTGGAATTTTATAAAAAAAAAACTACATTTTTTAGTGCTCTCAAATCAACACGAATTTTTTCGACAAAAAACACTTTTCTTGTCCGTTTAGTTTTAGAATAGTAAAACACTCAGAAGTATCTGATAGTCCTTGAACATTAATTTGTTCACAACCAATTTTAAACCGAGATACATTTTTACCAGAGTGAGTTCTCAAAATGGTTTATACCCTTCAGGTGCGAATAGAAATTGTCAGCATTTATTTTAAAAACGATAATTGTGCTAGAGCTACGGAGCGCATATCAATAGAAATCACCCAGGTAGAAGGATTGGTTCTCAGTATGTTTTACAATTATTGGCAAAATTTATGGAAACAGATTCTGTAGGAAACAAAACACATGAACCTCAGCGACCGATTAGGAATGAAGCAGTCGAAGTGGCAGTTCTGGGTCATTTGCAGATGGATAATACTCAATCGATCAGGAAAGTAGCTGAGGCTTCCGGTATATCACGAAGCAGTATTCACCGAATTGTAAAGGTCCACAAATTTCATCCATATAAATTTAAATTGGTACACGAATTAAACGAAGATCCCATAGTCGGCTTGAATTCTGTGAGATTTGTAGTGAACAATTAAATGGTAATGCCAGTCTACTGTACAATACGTGTTTTTCTGATGAATCGATATTTTAGTTAAAAGGAGAGGTAAACAGGCACAATTGTAGGTATTGGAGTGAAACCAATCCACATTTGTTCATGGAAACTCATACCTAAAGGCCTCAGAAGTTAAATGTTTGAGCTGGCATCTTAGGGGATCACATTGTCGGGCCGTTTTTTATACCTGACAATTTAAATGGCGAAAGGTACCTCGATCTGTCAGAAAATAACATCGACCCAATGATTACCCAAATCCTCGAAGAAGACGATAATCTTTTAGAGGGTGAACTGTTTTTTCAACAGGATGCGGCACCCCCACATTTTGCTATAGCAGTCTGTCAATTTTTGGATATCGGTTTCCTGAGAGATGGATTGGAAGAAGAGGTCCTGTGGAGTGATCCGCTAGGTCACCCGATTTAACTCCCTTGGATTTCTTTCTGTGGGGACATTTAAAATCGAAGGTATTTGCAACAAGACCCGCATCTCTGGAAGAGTTACGTGAAAGAATTGTTGGAGAATGCCGTTTATTGACTCCAGATGCGTTCAGAAATGTTCGTACAGAGTTT
Organism: Rhamnusium bicolor; assembly: GCA_029963845.1. NCBI lineage: Eukaryota > Metazoa > Arthropoda > Insecta > Coleoptera > Cerambycidae > Rhamnusium > Rhamnusium bicolor. The sequence continues at coordinate 824,941 of JANEYF010004339.1, read as the reverse complement.
CAAGACAGATTATACTACTGTATGGAAGTCGGTGGGGGTCATTTTGAACAATACATACGATAATTTAAACTGCTTCTTTTATTTTTATTTCCCGAACCTAAAATAATGAAACAATTATTTCTCAGGAACGAATCGATAAAAGTTTTAAAAAATACACAGTTATGTAGAGACTTGAAAGACCTTTCAGAAGATGTATCACTCGACCCCCTTGCCATTTTTTAAATTTTTTGAGAGGGTGGCCGTGTAGTAGGTTAGAGGGATGATGATAGGTATACAAGTATTACATTAAAATATGTCCCACTTGGAAACAAGGTCGACGTGTTTCACCAATTTTTCAAAAAAAAATTTATCTCCAAAGTTATTCAGGGTGCCTACTTTTGGTTGGGACACCCTATATATTAAAATATTTTTGTAGAAAACGGCTTGGAAACGAGGTATAAATTATGGGACGATTGTTGAATGGGGTACATTTGTACAATTTTAATAAAATAGGAGACTTTTTTAAATCCAAAATTGCATTTAGGTTTTTCTTACCTAGTTTTTTTATATACTTTAGGCTCTATACAGTATGTTTCTCTCAGTCGGTATTTGAATTAGCTGTTTTATTATGCAGCTTCTAGATTAGGAGTAATAGCGCATTATTACAGTAATAATAAAAAAAGATTTGATACACCTTTTTTTTATTATTAAATATTATTTTACTTCTACATGTATATGTATGTATACCGGGTGTAACAGGATTATGGTACCCCCTTTTCTTCTTTAGTTTTGAAGATAATTGATTGAAATTTGAGATATCCTATATACATAATAAGCGGCACTTTTTGACTTACAAGTAATTTTGTCTCACTTCCGGTTTTGCCGGAAGTGACACTAACTTTCGATTTTTAAATGAAAAACCCTGTATATTATTGCATTTTTGATTTCTGCATAACTTTCTGAATCTAACGATACTAAATAAGTGACATTTCAAACGTTAGTATTTTTTATAATATAATTCTTAGTTTTCCATTTAAGTGTGTCATGACGGTTCCGATTTATTCTAGATAGACCCGTGTAATTCTAGAAAAATCGAAATCCCTCAGAAATACTAAACTTTCAAGTGTGGTTCGGTTTCAATGTTTGGCTTGGAATAATCGGTGGTAGAATCATTGGTCCAATAATATTTAAATGGCCCCTGACTGGTGCCAGATACTTGAGATTTCTGCACAATATGAAATTGAGGACAGTTTAGCTGAATTACCTTTCCATTTACGACAGGGAATGTATTTCCAACAAGATGGCGCTCCTCCCCATAATTCAAGGATAGTAATTTATTACCTTCAATTTAAGAATTGTCGTGTGAGGTGGCCTCTAAGGTCACTTAATTTAACAACCCTTGATTTCTTTGTTTGGGGGTCATTTAAAAAATATTGTTTACGCAACCGCCGTTACAACCCGTGAAGACCTGGAGCTACGACTAAGACACGCAATTAATAGCATAACGGCCCAGCAATTGACGAACGTTCTTTGAGAAACACTTCTGGACTCGCATAGAATTCAGAAGTGCATTGACGTTAATGGACAGCCTTTTGAACAACTATTGTAATGTTTTGTGTTCATTTTTTGTATTCCAAAGACACCTTATGTATAACAAGGCAATTAGAACAAAATTGTGTTTTTATATCTTCTTTTAGCTGTAATTTTGTTTGTATTTATCGCACACTCTAATACCACATAATAAATTCCTTATTAATAGTACTAATAAAAGGCACCACGGTACCAATATGGTTTCATTTGAAAACAATTGAGTTTGGCCCCAAAAACCATAATGATGAATTTTATTTGCTCATAAATCATGTAATTTAGTATTTTTGACGGGTTTCGATTTTTCTAGAATTACACGGGTCATTTAGAATAAATCGGAACCGTCATGGCACATTTAAATGGAAAACTAAAAATTATATTATAAAAATATTGACGTTTGAAATGTCATTTTTTGGTATCGTTGGATTCAGAAAATTATGCAGAATTCGAAAATGCAATAATATACAGGGTGTATTTAAAAATCGAAAGTTAGTGTCACTTCCGACGAAACTGGAAGTGAAAAAAAAATCACTTGTATGTCAAAAAGTGCCGCTTATTATGTATATAGGATATCCCAAATTTCAATCAATTCTCTTCATAACTAAAGGAGAAAAGGGGGGTGTACGATGATCCTGTTACACCCGGTATATACTATATTTATACCTGTATTATTATATTTGTTTTTATATAAAAAAAAATATCTTAAAAAATAACAGCCTTTTCTCATTTTCTTACAAAGCATAGGGTAAAAATGGTAAAAAATTATCACAAAACATAATGGTACAATAAAAAACACTTGGCTGATAAACTATTTTATGTAAAAAATAATATAGTTTCCTATTTGTACATACACCTTAGAATTTATTGTATGGATGGTTATCTTGATCTTTGTTTTCAGTCGTTAAACGAAAAATACCCAAAGAAGAATGTGGTAAAATAAAAAACTTAATTTATTGGTTTGAAAAGACTTTGAAAAGGATTCTAAAGCATTAACCTGTCGTTCCAGTAATAGCAGCTATTTTTCATAGTATTATTTTTTTCACATCAATTTTTGTTTTTGCTAAATCAGCCTATGCTGTAGTAGCTGTAGCACTATTTTCTAGTCGAGTAACTGCTACTGTACGTTTGCATGGTCTACGCTCGGGTTTTCGATTTATCTATGTTGTTATTGATAATTTTTTGGCATAGTTGTGCACATTTTCTTTTTCATTAGTACCACTGGGGATGGAAACAAAGTCTTCTATAACTACATCACAAACATATTCTAGCAAAGGATCTGGTGAATATTTCAAATTAAACTCAACAGATGATTTATTTATGGCCGTTAGGCCTGTAATTAGGGTAGGGTTAATGACATCGACATATTTGGTCTATGGTAGTTAATATTTCTCAAGGAGGGCTACCACCTCCTGTTTCCCTCTGGTGGTGTATGACATGATAGCAGCTCGTTTAGCCTTTGTACTTGTTTTTTAGGTCTTGCCCTGTCTAAAAACAAATATAAAACATAAAACTTCTTCAACAAGAACCACTATTGTCTGTTTTGTGGATAATTAAATGGTTCTTTTTTTAGATCGATCTATTCCACTATAAACTTACTTTTCGCCATTTCCTCCATTCTTTTTTTGTGTGCCTGGAATGGCGTTCACACAGTTTGTTATATCTTTCGTTTCACTGTAAAATCGGGGGTAAATTTTCCACACATCAACATCGGATATTTCGTAACCATTTCTTTTAAAAGTTTTCTTTATTCCCGACTACAGTGAATGTTTTTACTACTTATTTTGTTCGAAAGTCTCAGACAAAATCGGTCACAATAATTATTAATGTTTTGAATTTGAAAACCAAACAGAAAGATATGTTATGTTATTTTTCTACTTCTTCCTTTGAATTTAAAATAAACGAGTTGAGTGATGATTTGCAATGCTGCCAAACCTAATATATGAGAAAATTTCCACAGTCGAAATGAAATTGTCGTATCGCTCTAAGAATAGAAGCATTCGTAATTGGGTGTGCGAATTTATACCGACTATTTTCACACTTTTTCAAGAATAGACCACCAAAAGAACCAACATTTTGATCAATAATTGGTAATAATACACCGCAGCAAATCTCGTAACCATGAATCTGCTCATGACCGTCACAGCTAAATTTTCGTTACCAAAATATATAAAATACATAATTCCGGTTTTAGTTTCACTTCAACATTGTTGCTTATAGGTAATAGCTGCATGTAGTCTTGATAGTTTGAGAATTTTCACAAAATAAGCTGATTATATTTTAGTCCTCTTTTCTTTACAGCCGTACTATAATGCTGTGCTGATATTTTTGCCAAATGAGTTTCTTCTTTTTCTCTTATCCATAAATATAGGCGGTAATGTAAATACCAGATCCTAACTTGGAGTCTAAGTTGGAGCCGAAGGATACATGAATTATTACGACCCACTGACGACCGTCTTATTTTATTTTGTGACCGTTTTATTATGTGATGGTCGTGATCGATATGGATCGTTGTGAGAGGTAAAAATTAGTGAAAATCTCGAGAACTATATAATTTATCTACTTATATTAATTATGATTATCTATTATACTTATTATTGAATTACGCAATTCTTTAAAAGTTTGTTCTAGTTATAAAACAAGAGCTCTTGAAAATAAGTCATTAAATATTCGTCTTTTTAAAAAAAAATCGTACTCAAACTTTTCATTTTGGCCCTAACTTTTATAATGCATTGCCTCTGCAGATCTAAAAGAAATATTATCAAGTTAATATATAAAAAGGAAATTAAGGAGTAGGTACCTATATTATGATTATAATATTTTTTGATACTGTCAATGTGTGAAGACAAATGGTTTCCTGAACAAGCTGAAAAAATAGATAGAAAGATTTTAACCATAAATTTTATGCATTACTCCGTACAGTACCTACTGTGGCCATTTGAAAAGACTGCCAAGCTGTAAATGTAGGCGAACTTCTATGCCAGTTGAACACACCCGTTAAAGTTATTTCCCGACAATTAATAATACTAATTAGACGCTTTATCAAATTAGTAGATTAGATATTTTTGTTCATTATTTCAATAAACTTAAGAAACCTAATAGTTTTCCTAGTTTATACTTTATAGCAAACTATATTCACAGCACAAGGATATGCTGTGATATATCCTCAGTCTTATGCTAGATCACGACCGTCCATTATTATAACTCACGACCGTCACAACTAATTATTTTAGCATGATAATGAACAATAGTCACTAAAATTAATATTTCAGTGTATAAACATTTTACATAATTTGAACTATGTCGATTTGATCATTTTCATTGGTTATTTCTCATCTAATGTCAACACAATAGTAATGTAACGAATTATAAATTGTTAATTTTCAGAGATTATTACATTTTCGAACGCCTATATAACTTGAGGTATTTCACTAATAAATTTTGTTCGAAATAGTACATCATCGTTGTATTATACTCTCCCACAGAAAAATTGCCAACATATAGTGAGTAAACTACATATAATTACACATTTTGATGTATGATGGTCGTGATTTTTTTTATACATCCTTAAATAACAACTAATGACTGGAACTTATGATTCAATGTGTGGAACCATTATAAAATTTTGTTATTAAATTGATTATACAACTGAAACTGATAGCAACGAGAAATATTTTTTTATTTCGATATCTCATACACCGAAAATACCGTTTTCTGTAGAAGGCCCACGTGTGAGAAAAAATATCGTTTATTTCACCGTGTGCGCTGTTGCTCCATCTTGTTGAAAAAATGAATTGTTTATCCCTAATCTGGGAAGCTCTATCATGATAAAATTTTGCATCATATTCCTATTGTAGTCTGAATTACCTGTGACAGTTCGGTTATTATGCTCAAAAGAGTCCAACGTGGTATTTTCCCATTTTTCTTTTCTTTTTGAAAATCGAAACTAGAGATAAAAATAAGAGACACATGTGTTTTCCTTTATTTATTTTTTTTTTTCATTTAAACTGGAAAAAAAAATAAGTCAAACTTTGGTGAAGTCACTAAGCAAAATAGAGCTCCATATATAGTTATTTTTAGGGTATTTCATAATCTGCAATTGTATGGTTATTGTACCAGATTTGACATTTGACATTAACCTCATTTTTCGTTTGTTTATTATTGTAAAAATATAGCAGATAAATTAACTGATCAACCTTCTATATATTTTTTTCATATTTGTGTGCTTTTAGAATTTTCACAAACAAAAATGCTAAAAGAGGAATCACAGCAAAATAATAGAAGTACCATCTTACCAGAGGTCCAACAATCCTTTTCGTGATTTCCCTGGTTTCCGCTTAGTGACCTAATTATGAAACATTTTAAATTGATAAAATTATTTTATAGTGCTATGTAATATATTCTTTTCTGCACCAAAAATACTAAAAATTATATTTTAAAACATAAGTATATCCATTGTCATCTCAGATCAATGAAAATACTTCGTTATTCCTAATGTAGATACTTCACTCCAAACAATCACTTTACTGCTGTGCAGAGACAAATTTTCTGCAGCCCAGTATCTATAGTTCCCCAAGTTGAAATGAGCCTCATCGATTCAGGATGTTCACTTCTTCATTGAGTTTTTCCAGAAACTGTTGGCAAACTTGAATTTGTGTGAGTTTGTCTTGTTCCTTAAGTTTTTGAAGGATTTGATTTTATGTTGATGAGTATGTAAATCCTTTTTAACTATTTGACGAAAACTTCTGTCCGAAATGTCCAGAGCAAGTCGTCACTGTCAAGTCAAAATCTGCTATGGGGCGATTTAGCAATGTTTGTAATTTGGGTGCCCCTTAGCAGCTCTAGCTCTTCTGCGTGCTATAATAAAACCAGCTATGTGTGAAATCGTTCTTAATCGAATTGGAACTTAAAAATCACGCCTAAAATGTTCTTGCGTCTACACAATGCTCTGTGTTTGAATAAACTTATCAAGAGCGAACACGCATTGACTTAACAGAAAATAAGCCATAACTACTTAAATTGCACAAAGCAAGGAAAAAAACTACGTACTGACAAATGACTGTCAACTATTTTTCATTTCATAGTCTATTCAGAGCCACCGGTACTGATTACCAACTTTATATTATGTGATTTGATATAACGTTTTATTTTAAATTTCAAATAATGTTTTTCGTATTTGAGTTCATTAACATCGCCTAGTTCCTTTCTATTTACAGCATATTTAAATAGGTTAAAGGTCATATTTAATATAAATTTAAGCATGGCAACTACCTATGAAACGAGAATGTAAAGTGTGTTATTTTTTATGGAAATTTGCACGCAATAAAACTTGCAGTGAATATATGCATCTGGGTTTAAAATTTTAGTAAATGAGACATCCTCGACAAAACTTACTCTTTGAAAATCCTGCTTTAAATGAGGTTTAATCGCATTAACTTCTACCTACAGAAAACTGTGAATAAACGGGTCATAGAGACCTCTCCACTTGCTTAGATTAATGAAATTATATTAAAATTTAATTAAAATAAGCAAACTAGGACTTAATCCCATCAGCACTCTACTGTTAATTTATCATTCATTATTTCGACAACCTTTAGCGTTCGCAGTGAAAAACATGAACGTCATAAATTTAATCCCAAAATATCGTCCCTAATTTGAAATAAATCCTAATGTTTTGTGAGTGAAATATATTAAATTTGCTGACGGTCTATTGTATAGGTACAGAGTATTGTGCTCTTATCGCTGGGTACTCAGAGATGATGTGTAGGCTTAGGTTGTATAAACTATAACATTAATCTTTATTTGGTTGATTATATCTTGTTTAACGGACAATAGGATAGCCCTAGCGAACGTTTATAGATATAACCTCACATTAGAATTATCATTTCAGTATTTGGATTTAGAACATGTATTTGGTGTAACAAGGAGCTAGACGATGATCCGTTTGATTTCGGATATTCACACCATTTCCATTCAATAAAAGAAGCTTGAATGTAATTTCCTCAAATTAAGAAACATTGTATATAATGTTTCGAAGGGCGTAGAGCTTATAAATTATTCCATTTTTATTTTAATCATACTTAAAAAATTAAAGGATGGTACTCAAAGTTGTACTCCTAGTGTTCAACTTTGATGCATTCACTAAGAATATATAAAACTAAGCATTTTTATCAGATGGGTCCAATATAAATCTGTAAATCGCCCATACAGGCAAAACTAAAATACAGGGTGGTCCGAATTTAAATCAGGAAACTTCGCCAGAGGATGCTACGCCTAAAAATAATAACTTTTTGTCATATAAACATATATCGAAAAACGACTGGATATCAAGATACAAGGTGTTGAAGTTAGGGAAAAAAAAAAAAATTTACATTTTCTACAACGATGCATTTCCGCAGCATTAAATTTGAAAGTGGAAATTTTGTATCTACTTCAAAGTTACGTCATAATTTTGTTTTTCTTTTTTAAATGATGTGGTTTTAAATCATTATAAAATGCTATTTATCTGAGATAATTCTTTTATCTACTGTTCCTGGAATTTATTAAACAAGAAATGTTTGGAATAAAGATTGTAGCATTTAAATATTAAAATATTTTATTTATAAGATTATAACTAATGAAATTTTATTAACAATAATTTCAATTAAAGCAGTTGCTCATAATTCATACCATTCACTTTGACACATTTTTGACATCTTCGAAGCATTGAATTAACGGCAGCTGAAATCATGTGGCGATTATTAAGCAAATTATTGCAAGCCTCTTGAATCCTCAATCTCAATTCTTCTATTCTGTTCACTGGCGTAGCATATACTTGGTCTTTTAAGTATCCCCATATAAAAAAGTCTAAAACAGTGAGATCTGGGGATCTAGGTGGCCAATTGATTACACCATTCATGCCCATTAATTCCATAGTGAGCTGGAGCTCCATCCATTTAGAACCAACATTCATGTCTTATAATAGGGGGCACATCATCGAAAATGTCTAAGAAATTATTTTCCAAAAAATTCAAAAATAAAGATGAATTTAGCTTATGTGGCAAAAAATATGGACCACAAAGGTTGTCATCTATGATTCCTATCGAAACATTCAAGCTAAATTCAGTGTGAAATGATTTAGGACGAATAGCATGGGGATTTTCTTATGCCCATTCATGTAAGTTGTGATAGTTTACCACTCTCAGATTTTGTACAGACTATAAATGGTATAGTTTTCTATGATCTTTCTGCAGTGTGCGTAGAATTTTAGTTTTGGATATTCGTAAATTTTGTACCCGGAGCTGCTTGGTAGCTCTACGAGAACTTAAACAGTTGTCATTATCGTAAACATTTAATATTTCATTTTCGTTTCTCACATCTACTTCCCTATGATTATTTTTTTAACCCAAACTCTCGCAAACGACAATGTGTGTTAATAAAAACTTGAGGATTTGGTTGTCTTTTATTTGGAAATCTTATTTCGTATTCTCTTGAAGTTTCTTCTGCATTTCCATCACAATAACCATACATAAAATGTATATCAGCATACTCTACATTAGTAAATAAATTCGGCATAAAAAAGAAGATTTAAAGCAAATCACAAATTAAAAAGAATTACGACGGTAATATAAAAATGTAAATAACAAGTTTATAACTGACAGTTTTGTCACAACGCATGTTTGCACAGCCAACTCTTTTTGATTTCCAATTTCAAATTTAATGCTGCGGAAATGCATCGGTGTAGAAAATGTCAATTTTATCAAAAGCCATAAGAATTTCGAAAAGGAGCCAAAAATACTTTTTTTGCTTTAAAAGGAACGTAGATTAAAATGTTTCTAATAAATTTGACCAGTGGCATACAAATAAAAATTGTTGTGGTTTGAGTGGTAATCGATCAGAAAGAAATAATCACCCGGTGTAATATTTTGAACAAAATTTATTTCAACTGTATATGAAATAATCTTTATTCGTTATTGAGATATTGGGAGAAAAAAATTTTTTCCCCTAACTTCAACACCTTGTATCTTGAAATCCATTCGTTTTTCGATATATGTTTATAGGACAAAAAGTTATTATTTTTTTGGCGTAGTATCCGCTGGCGAAATTTTCTGAGTTAAATTCGGACCACCCTGTATATGTTTTTTTGTTCGAAATACGAATTTATTGTTTTTTTTTTAGTGATTTACGAATCTTACTTTTTATACAAATAAAAAAAAGTATACATCAGTTTTGCCTGTAATTTCATCCACTAGATATTTACCTTTTTATTTTTTTATAATAATAATAATAATGTTAATATATATTTATTTACAGAAAAAAAAGAACAAACAACAAAATAAGTATATACTAATTTAACATATATTGTGTAAATAAATGTAAGAGAAAAATCAATTTAGGCTCAATCAAGAACTTGTTTATGGATAATGGAATATCATTCAATCCTGACAATAAAATGCCAAAACAGAGCGTTGGGGGGTGGGGGGTGTTAAAATGTTTATTATAAAACTGACATAAATGCATTAAACATAATAGACATATACGTCACGTAGATACACATGTAGATATACCTACATAATAATATATACACAAAAAATACACACATTGTTAATACGAATCACGATCAAACAACAAAATATCAGTTTATTAGCAGATCAATAATACTATGGAAGAAGAACAAATTGTATGAAAAAATCCATTTCATTAATTGCTTTTTAAAAATATGGTTATTGTTCAGATGTTTAAGAAACTCAGGTATATTATTATATAATCTCGGTTCAATGTAAATAAAAGATCTTTGCCAGATTGCATTTTGGACTCTGGATAAAAATAAGTAGGCAGTTGTTCTAGCTCTTGTGTTGCATGTATGATCAAGTTCATTTAAATATTGCCTATTATTTGATAAAAAGTTAATACAGCTTTTGAAAATAATTGTCTAATATCTAATAACTTAAGTTACAGTTATCTGAGGGATATCGTGCTGATTTGAAATACATACAATTTGAAATACATTCAGGGTTCGTTTTTAAATTATCTATAGAGACTCCATTCAAGTTTGTTTTATTCCCCCCAGACAACTATGCCATACTGTAATAAGGAATCTACATAAATAGAAATTATATATAATACCTAGAAGTTTGTTTTTAACATGATTTACATGTTCATTTCATCTTAAAAATGAATCAATAAAAATGCCAAAATATTTAGTGGAGGTGACGATTGTTAGGTCATAGTTGTTACAGTTTTAACTTGTCACAACATAATATTAAAGTTAGTTCTAAATCACAGTCAAAACTTTCACACCTTTTGTTTAATGAAAAAGATAAAACTGATAATCTGGAGAAATCTGGAGTTTATAAATTAACATGCCCGGATTTGTAATGCCACTTATTTAGGTCAAACTGGTCGTACATTTAAAATTCGGTATAATAAACATTTACGTTCTTTTAAACTTAATAAAACTGATTCAACTTTTTCAAATCATTTTTTAGAATCTAGTCACACTCTTCCAAAATTAGAGAACCTAAATATTTTACATAAACAAGAAAAGAGCTTTAAATTAAATTTATTAGAGTCTTTAGCGAATATTCAAATATAATCACAGTGAAGCTAATAAACTTCTTAACGGCCAGTTGGATCTACATATATGTTACACCTCTCTTTGATGTATTTAAGCTGTAAAATTTCCATTATCTGAAAAAATTTTGTTAATAATGTTTAAGAACCTAGATATTATTGTTAAATTCTTAGATCAGGTCAGCCTAAGGTATAAAACTTGATTAATCCGAATTGAATTTATACAACTTCCGTAATCTCATTTGTATTTTAAATTCTTAGATAATCCGAGCAACTTTATGGGTATAAAAATGGAAAAATTCTTTTATGTCCTTCATTCAGTTTGAAAATGGCATGTTGTGTCAAAACTGCAGTAGCGTTTAGTTACAATAAAAAGCAGTGATAAAAAACAAAGTAAAGTGTTTTATTCTATCATTAAGTAGGTATTGGGGTAAATGGAACTATTTTAGTTTTATTTACATTAACAGTTAACAAATTTGCTTTAAACCAATTTAATAATCCCTTGAGATCTTTTCCGCCACGTTTTTTATTTCAGCCTAAGTGTTTCCAATGGATTACAGTAGAGTTTCCACCCTTTCCACATGTCACTACTCAGGGTGGAAATTCTACTGTAATCCAACCGTGCCTCTTATAGGCAATTGTGATACTTTCTCGGAACTGGTTCCACAGAAAAAAGTATAGTATATTTTTCTTCTTGGTCTTAACTTAATTTATCAATTAATAATTAAATTAAAATAATATGGATAGGTTTCGCTGAATTCGGTGTTGCTGTCCTTACCACTTGACGTGATGTTGGGAATTAACGTTGTGACAATCATTGGGGGGGGTTTAATCCCAACGGGACGTCTGGTCAGGAGCCGCGATACCGAGTTCAGGGAAAACTAACCTAATAAACAACAAAAGGAAAAAAAATTCTATTTTACATTCTTTTAACTAGATACATAGGGGAAGAGGAAGTATAATATATTTTACTTCTGTGTTTGAAAGAAAATAAAAGGTGAAAGACATGTTGAGGGGGAGTACGCAAGGGGCACAGAAAGACCCAGTGACAATTATAGGGGGTTGAATACACCTTTTGATTTATTTCCAACAACGAAAGCTTCACCTTTTAGTTGAATAAATTAAGTTACTGATAGTTTTTTCCGTTTCGGTTCGTCGTTTCAGCCTTGGTTTCAGCGTGTTGTCGGGAATTAACCCTGTGACAATTAATGGGGGGTGGTCATTTACAATACGTTCGATTCGAAGACCGTAGCACCGATCCTAAGGGAAAAACTGGGCAAGTTTACATTGCAAATTCACAAATTAAATCAGATCGAGGGTTGATTCTATTCAAGGGAGTGTTCTCAGGAACTAGAGAACTTAGTGACAATATAGGAGGTTTTCTGTCCCCGTGAGTGGACTCCACCGAGTTCAAGCACACCTGTCTGAAGGAAAATTTGAATAAATTCAAACTTTTCAGAAAATGTAGAATTTTGAAAATTCCCGCGGTTTTTACTTATATTTTTGGTTGGATTGTTTGGTGAGTTGGTATGAAATATGTGTTGTGTAGAGTAACTTGCATTTGAACCAATTACCAGTTGACATGTACTAGAGTAGTGGAGTACATCCACCATGGGGTTGATTCCCCGTGTTTATTATTCGATCAATTTGGTTATTATGCAGCAATTAAAATGTATTAAATAATCTAAAGTAGATGTCAACATTGCATAGTGAAAAATTTTAATGTGTAACGTGATGTTGGTTTTAACTTATAACCTCAACTTACTGGCATAAGGTAAAAACATGTTTTTTATAATTTTTTACATGTAATTATGAACCCTTCTTATCTTCTTTTGTAGTCTTGAGAAAGAAAATAAAATATTTTCGAAAGCTTGGCAAGATGATCTTACGGTAAGTGATTGAGATAGATAGTAAATAAAATGGGACCAAAAACAGTACCTTGTGGTACTCAACAGGTAACTGTTTCTTCATCACTAAGAACTTTGTTAATTTCCACTTTTTTATGCATTTGAATTCATAACGAAATTCTTTTTTTAATACATATTAAAATACCATCATTTTTATTCAACCTAATATCACTGAATAATTTCATATCCTTCAGTTTTAAACAAATTAATATTTGGTTTCGGTTGAAATGGAACATAAACTAAAGAAATTCTGAAATTGTGATATATACACCTCCAATTGTTGTGCATTTATAATTAATTGTTTTTAATTATCCTTTATGAGTGATTTACAGTTTTATATTAGTCATATATAGGAATATATTAATTTCGCCAAGGTTTAAAATTGGTAGGTTCTTTTTACATGAAGATATCTATAATGGGGCTGGTATCCTCTGTGCTGTTAAGGTGTCTTCGTTGATGTGTGCTTGGTTCTGGGCGCCAGTAATAATACTCATTACAGAGAATAATCTCTGCATGGAGATACGATTGTACCGCAACATAGATTTTCTCAGCTGGTTGCGAATTAACTTGAGAAATCTCCAACTTACTGGGAACAAAACTTAGGGTGTCAATTGCAAACAGTTTTCTGAAGATTAACTTTTCAGTTCAATTCAACAACTGGAGACATTTTGGAATTCTCACCCTCGAGTTCTGTCCGAAATTTTTTGAAATTTTTTAATTTCACCACAAATGGAGCAAATCCAAAATTCTAACCCTACAAATAGTTTTTTGGTTTTCTAACTGCAAAAAATTTGCTGTCCTTGTCCAATGAGGAACGTCCAGTGTGTGGAGGAACTCGGATCCTGGATTCTCCCAAATTTAAGATCGAAAATTTTAATGCACCCCAGCAGGCAACAACACTGACTTCCGGATCGGAACAATCGCTTAGAATCAATTAGACTTCGTCCACAGCCTTTTTTCGACTCACTTCACTACTCATGTCACAGCAAGATTATGGAATCCATTTGATTCCCTTAAGCTTGTTGCTCATTTATGTTCGACGCGGCGCGGCGAACAGCAGAGAATAATGTTGCAAAGGATTTATTTCATGTATCCAAATATAGATCAGCACACTTGCGCGAGGAAAAGCGCGACATGGCGGGTAGATGGGTTTTGGTTGAGATTTGTATATATAAATACTGTTATGTGTTTGCTGTTCACACAAACACCTCTACTCGTAGATTCGTTGATTGAAAGTCCAGGTAACACTTATTCACTACTTTATTTACTAATTAACAATTAATATCAATAGATTAATTAATGTCTTAACTATAATCACAACTGAATACTTATAAGTCTCTTTCTTATTTCTTCTTTACTCGTTCACGTTCGACTTCAGACTAAGTCTCGGCCCACTGTGTATCTTATTTATACATCCGTTCAAACGATCTAGGGCATTCCAGAATATACCCGGCCGTTAGCGTAGAATTCCAGTGTCATCTAACCAGTCTACACAGTCCAGTGGCGTAACACTGCCCCTCCTTAAGCCTGAACGTCCCGATCAGGCAATTCATTATTCCCTACATACTTGGCTAGTCTCTCTATATGCACTACCTTCATCTTAGATTTTGGATTTTGCTGAATTCTATATACAACGTCGTTTAATCTGGTGATGACAGTGTAAGGTCCTACCCTAGGGTGGTGCAGTTTCGGGGACCTGCCTTTCTTTCGTTGTGGGTTATATAGCCAAACCAACTCTTCCACCTGGTACCTTCCTGAATTAGCCTTAAGATCATAACGAGCCTTCATACGGTCACTTGCTATGGCAATTCGCTCAAAAGGAGCCCTGGCGTTATATTGCTTATTTCTTATTTGTGGCCCCATTCTTGCCTCGCAAACTTCACATTGGCGGCACCAAGCCTCCACATCTTGACGACTGTTTACCCAGTAGAAACGTTCTCTTACTTTAGTCAAGGTTTTGTTAATGCTAAAATGTCCGCCAGACGTTCCATTATGCACTTGCTGAAGTACATTTGCTACATGACACCTCGGGATTAACAATTTCAAAGTAACTTTCCTCCCATCTGGACTTTCCCACGCTCTCTTTAGCAGTCCATCCTCTACTATAAGAGAGTCCCATTGTGCCCATAAAGCCTTCAGCCCCACTGATTTATTTAAAATGTCCTTCCAATCTGGTCGGATCCCCCTTTCTTTCCATTTCAGAATAGGACCAGTCTCGTTGTCGTTTAACTGCGCTTCCCTTAACGACTCTTTTGTCCAATAATCCGGAACATCAATCTTAACGGTCTTCATTATTTGTATATTTTGTTGTTCTTCCTTACGGTGGCAAGGCTTGCAGTCTTTCTGACACGGTCTTTTGGAAAGACCATCTGCTATATACCGCAATGAGCAGCTCGCCAGTTTTCCTGCGGCTTCTCCATTACTGCGACCCTCTCAGGGATGCGCTGACGACAGTTACTCTGAATATGGCCCACTCTGCCACACTTATAACAGCGCATACGTCCTCCACTTTGTCTCACACTACTTTGCTGTTGGGTTTGTCTCGGATCTTGAATGTTGAGCTCATGACAATTCCTCTTAATATGGCCCAATTTGCCACACATATAACAACGGATGCCTCCACTCGGCCTCCTACTACTTTGTTGTTGGTTTTGTGTATGCTGGGAGTTCGATTTTGTCAGTAGTTGGGTCATCATCTTGTGTAAATCAGATACCAGGTTTTGTATTGTGTCTGGCTTGTCTTCCTCCACACTCACAGTTCGTACTCTCTGATTTGATTGTGTGGTATCCTTATAGGCAGCTTCAATCTCCAGTGCATGTACTAAAGCCTCACTACTAAGCTTATGCCTGGCCAACTTAAGAATTCGCCTAACTTCTTGGTCCCGTACTCCATCAATAAATGTACCAACTGCTAACTGTTGTTGAAATTCCATTGGTGCATCAGGATAGGCTAGATGGGCTAATCTTTCTACCGCATCTTCGAACTCCTGGAGGCTTTCTCCACCTCGTTGTCTGAGTGATTTCAGCTGAGCCTGATATACTTGGGCGAGATGTTGGTCGCCATATCTTAATTCTAACGCTGCCTCCAAAATGCTAAAGTTTTGTTGCTGTGCGGCAGGAATTGTTTGGAGCAGGTCTAATGCTTGACCCCTTAGAGCTAATACCAATGCTGTTGCTTTTTCCTCGTCGTTCCAGTTATTTCAACGTACAGCTGCCTCAAATTGTCTCTTATAAGTTGACCATGAACTTTGACCGTCGAATGAAGGTGGTTGTAACCTAGCACCAGACGACAGTACTAATTGGCCTCCTTCTCTCTTAATTGTTGTTTCAACCGGGCTATCTCCCCTTCAACTTTACTGACTTTTCCTTTAACTTCAGTTATTTCTCCTCTAACTTCATTAACTTCTTCTTTAACTTCCATGACTTCAGCATGTACATCTTCCTTCAATTGTTCAGTGACCGAGAACATGACTTGATGTTGTCCCTCCATAATTTGTCTTAATTCTTCCTGGCGTTCCTTTCTTTGCTGTTCCTTTTCTTCATGTCGTCTTCTCTCTTGTTCTTCTTTGTCTTCCTGTCGCTTTCTTTCTTGATCTTCCATAATTTTTCTCTGTTTGTCCATCCGTTGTAACAATGCTGCAAGCATGTCCTGTGTTTGCTTCTCCACCATGCTTCTGGTTGTTGGCATTAACTCACGACACGTAAATCAGTTCAAAATAAAGTTTATTACACTATTAAGTCCGTAAAATGTTGATATCACGTCTATTTTAATAATGGAATGTTCCAGAAAAATCTCGAAACAGCACTAGAAAGTCTTATTTAGAGTCTATACTTCTTTTGTGTTGACAAAATTCAGTTATCTCCACTAATTGTGCAATGGAATGTTCGAGAATTTTCACAAAATATCACTAATAACTCTTGTTTTGAGTCTATAACATGTTTCCGTTAACACAGTCTACGTATCTTCTGTGGTTTCCAAATCGAATGTTCTAGAATTGTCAATAAAAGTCACTTATAGTCTTGTTTTCAGGTCTACAACACGTTCCCGTCGACACAATACACGTATCCTCTGTAGTTTCCAAATAGAATGTTCTAGAATTTCCCCCGAAATTGCACTAGTAGTCCTTCTTCTGCGTCTACAACACGTTATTACTAGCGGCACTCGCGAATTTGCAACTATTTCTAAATCGAATGTTCTAGAAACTTCTCGAAAATCCATTTTAAAGTCACTATTCAGTCCAGAAATAGTCCTCCAAACACTGTCCAGTAGCTTAATTCTCCGTGTTATCACTAATTTCTGAGAAGAACACTGTAGAACCTGTTCGAATATTCCAGAAATTTCTCTTCCAATCCACTTCCGACACCAAATTGTTATGTGTTTGCTGTCCACACAAACACCTCTACTCGTAGATTCGTTGATTGAAAGTCCAGGTAACACTTATTCACTACTTTATTTACTAATTAACAATTAATAACAATAGATTAATTAATGTCTTAACTATAATCACAACTGAACACATAAGTCTCTTTCTTATTTCTTCTTTACTCGTTCACGTTCGTATCAGACTAAGACTCGGCCCACTGTGTGTCTTATTTATACATCCGTTCACACGGTCTAGGGCATTCCAGAATATTCCCGGCCGTTAGCGTAGAATTCCAGTCTCATCTAACCAGTCTACACAGTCAAGTGGCGTAACAATACATTAAATAAATCATATGCAAGATTTTTCTCCGCCCTGCACCGCGCATAAGTGGGCAACAAGCATTACTCGCTCCACAACAGCTAAGGTTATCGGAACGTGTATCAATTTCCAACGCCAGAGAGAAACTAAATAACAACCGCAGATTTATCGAAAATGTAAATCTCCTTACAATTACCGAAAGTAACTAAAACCACAAGTTTATAAATGAGAGAAGTATCAAAAATATGTGATTCAATAAGTGAAAAGTAAATATCAAAGTTATTAAGCCTAGAAGTTAAATTATGTCAAAGCAAAGAACCGAAATTAATTAAACAAACAAGTCGTGAGGAAATCACAAGCCAATAACAACGATATATAAGGACCTCTCTTTCCAACAGTTCGGCTTCACTAATGAATTTAATTTCGAAATAATTTATGTCAAAATAAAAATTCAAGTTCAAAGAATTATTGTATAGGTTGACTTCACCAATATCGAATTACACAATTGTTGGAATTTTAAAGTCGATAGTGGTCGCCAGTTATAACTGTTCTTCATTATAGTTGACCTGTAGACACGGAAATAGTGAACGGTCGCAGATTTTGCTTCAGTTTAATTTCTATCCACTATATTTTTTTCTGATGATGTCTTTTATAGAAAAATTTTATCTTTTTTTAATTTCGAAACCGATTACATCCTTCTAACTTTCTTAGTAAGAGGTTGATCGAGGATCGCATAGGTCCGCCGAGAGATTTACGTAGAGAGGGGAAAATACCAACCATTTATGTCGATATTACCTGGTGTATATAATGGAAGCGAATAAAGGAAACATAAATGAACAATAAACTTTCTAACTGAAGATTTACACTTTATTTTGCTGTGGGAAAATAAAAAAACTCGAGACACTAAAAAAATACTTTTTATAGGCCGGTTACTTTTATTAGTATAAAACTTTTTCGTTTAGATTGTTATTTTAATGGATTTTTCATTTTTACTCTTACTAAAAATGAGGAACATCTCCACTGGGAAATGTCTAAGTTTAAAATTACACCTTTGTTATAACAAAATCCCATAGAAGTTTAAATTTATGTGTCATTACTGGAAATTTTTATACGTTTTTTTTTTTCATTTTTTTAATTCAACTTTTTCCCCTCAAAAGAGAATTAAATATTTTAATTTTCATGAAAATTTGTTAAATCATACTAGTTTCTATATATAGATACATTTTAAATTTATTATTATCTAATATTAAGTAGACAGAAATTTGCCATAAGAGACTAACCACCAATTTATCAGTTTACATTTTCACTGTTTTTTTAACAAAAAATATTAATCTAAAATTTTATCCCTAAAGATGATTTTTGCATAAAATTCTTTATAACTAAATACGTCAATATGAAACATCTTCACACATTAGGATATGATGAATTTGTTAATACCAAAAAAATTAATTTTTGCATTGTATTTGCAATTGACCAGAGGTCAGATGATAATAATTGTTCTCTATTGCATATCAGCAGCCAAGTGAACCTAATTTTGTTTTTATATTATATTTCTTGTTTGATTTTTTAATACAATATATATTAATGACAGTTAGTATTGATCAATATTTTACATAAAAAACCATTGATCATTTTTTATTAATATGTAAATTCTTGTTAAACCGTTAATCACACTTGACGGCAACATAATGCTAGATGCTAGAAGCTGTTTAACTAATTTGAATATTTTATTTTTATTGAAAGAGTCCACGACTTCTATCTAATTTATTAACTGAAAAGTAAAAAAGTTTAGTTCTGAGTAAATTTTATTAAAACAAAGTGATATCATTTCCCATTCAGGACAAATTTAAAAGAAAATGTTAGATATACCTGTAGCTTTTTTGGTGGAACAAACGTAGGTACTTTTATTGACTTTTTATGTTGAATCCAAATATTAGGGCTGATACTAAAAGCTTTTTCTTAATTAAATAAGATTGAGCAAGATTAAACGGATCGATTATACTTAGTCTTTATCAAGTTCTTAGATTACACATTAATTAATTAATTAATTAATGTATTAATGACGATAATTATTTTGTAATTATTATATATACTTGATGAGATCAAATAAGTGTACATATACATTCACTTCTACGGCGCGTTATGGAACTATAAAAAATTTAAAATTTTATGTATACAACGTGGAGAAAAACGCATAGTAAACATTAGTGCTCGCAACTGAAACCAGTTTTCTGGATAACCGATTAATCGAGTTTGGATCATCGCGGTTTTGTACAGAATCAAAAACCTGTTGCTCAGTTAACCGGTTATTCGAATAAACGATTATTCGAATTACCGGTTATTCGTATAACTGGTTGCATATAAGCATTCCTTACTGTCGTACGGCAATGGAAGTATTAATCGCAATTTCATTGGCCGTTTTAAGATAGTCGCAGGGCATGCGCAGTTACATGACATGTCAAAGTGTATTAAATCCTTTTGGAATCGTTTGTCAGCAAGGAACTCGTTAGACGATAGAGAAGATACTCGCCTAGCACGCGGTAGGTCCAGGGTTCGAATCACAAACTTATTTTTTTTTTTTTAAATAAGTATTTTTTAGTTCGTTAGTAAGATTTATATGAAGATTACATTTTTTCCTTACCCTTTGATTACATTTTTTCCTTGCCCTTTATTATAGTTTGTTTATTTTCACGGTGCCGAATTCCCATTTAAAAATGATATCTGATGAGCACGCCATGCCGTGGCCTTGAAACGGCCAATGAAATTGCTAGAAATACTGCCATTTTCGTATGACTGTAAGGAATGCTTATATGCTAACCGGTTAATCAGATTACCGGCTTTCGAATCACTGGTTATTCGAATAACCGACTATTCGAATAATCAACGAATATGCTTTTCTTTTCATTCAAATGTTGTTGAAATCTGAAAATATAGGCGGACAAGTGGGCATCGACACCTGTTTAGTTTGAAATTTACACAAAACCTGATATATTTTGTATTTCATCATTTTTGTCGTTGTCGTAGTTTGCGAATATTAACTAAGCGCAACAATACATAACCACAACACTAAAAAGGTTAGCTAGATTTTCGTCATGCCATAACGCTTGCATGGTGTGCGCTGTGCGCGTGCTCTAAATAAAAGCAGGAAAAACAATCCTTTGAACCCGTTTCTTTGTAGTTTTTATTTTCAACTTCAGCTTCTCGTCTCATATTATGCAATATATATATAGAATTGGAGATCGGGAGTTAGCGGCATTCCGTTCTCAAAATTAGAGAAAAATTTCTTTTATTTTTTTTTTGTTAACAATTTCAAACACGACAGTTTTCTGTTTATAAGTTTTCATAGAATAATTATTTTTGCGCAGAGGTTTACTTAATAATTTTTTTAACATAATTTATAAAACAGTGGCTTAATACTCAAAGAAGGTGAGAAGAAACATTATAGGATGCCACAAATAAATAACTATATACTATATACTTTTACTCTTGTGATCGCTAGTTAAAGATACATTGTGTGTTGGTGTTACATTCACCAATACTTTCAGTCTTTTTGTATTAATTATTGATATTACCGACCTCGCCAAAATAACTAGTACATAACAGTTCCATAATATTGTTGTATCGAGTTTTTTTATACTAGTAGCTGCTGATCTACTGAAATGACGATATTAAATTTGTCTTCTAAAATCTAAATCATAAACTAAATCTGATCTTTTTTATTATTAATCGATTTTTCAAGTATCTGATTAACCGATTTTCAGATAACCGATTAACCGGTTTTCTGATAACCGAATAACAGGTTTTTTGGATATCCGAAGTCGATTATTCGGATAACCGATATCAGAGTAACCGATTAATCGAATATCCGGTTACTCAATTTACTGGTTTTGATCTATATTTGGATACCCGACTTTATCTGAAACCGGTTTTTGAGGAAACCGATTAACCGTTTTCACGTTTTTCCGATTTATGCCACCACTAGTAAACATTATTAGAAATATATTCATTTCTAGAATAAGTTGTTGTAACGTATACTTGAGCAATACTGCCCAACCTATGATATAACTATGTTTAACAAATATCGTCAACTTTACAAATAGAGGAGGGAAGCATTTTCAAATCCATGTTCATAGGAATGTTCTTTTCTAGAAACGTCCACGAAATCACTTCCTGAAATATTCGGATTCACTTTGTATATTGTACGATTCATAAAGTTAATATTTTTAAAAGTAATATATTCCTACTATACGTATTATACATTTTTTGATTGTAAGACAATTCTTGAACTGAGTGTCTTTTATTTATTTATTTTATTTTTTCGAATTACTACTATCAAATAGTAATAAAACTATTTACGGAATAGGATTACAGTTAATTAGGTAATAAGAAGTTGTGAAATATTCTAATACCAATAACATGAAATAATATTAGACAATTCATTTATTGTCTACAGACAAGTAGATCACATTACACAAAGAAGTATACATCTTTTTTTTAAATGTATTCTTAACCGTCTCTTGCTCCAGGATGAAATCGATCCATCGACCTTCGGTAACGAGTAAATAGCTATAAGTGCTCTACCCACTTGGCTACCATGCTCCTTACATATATACATTTTAAAAGAACAATCATATTTACAACATTTATTTATGGATTTCACGTATTAAATGTCAGTGGTTTAATTTTTAATACGTTAGGATTAATTACGTCATGTCAGTGCGGTCCTGGATTGAAGAATAATTCTGACACATTGTGAACTGGTGACGATTGAAGTAAGCGTGTATGACAAGTAGGTTGATCAAACGTTTGAGGATATCTAGAATTTGGAAGAGAAATATTTAAAATAAATTGGCGTAATATTTCTGAACAGACGATTATTGAATTTAAAATTTTAATTGACTGATGGTCGAGAGACAAGGGACTTGATTCAAATCCAAAAGTCCCGGGTTCGAAGCCCTGCCGTGGTACTGAAATTTTTCTGTGAGAGGGATTAATCGTAGTATACTAGGATATTGGATGTGTGTCTGTTGTCTTTAAATGTGTAGCACCCTCTCGCACAACGTCAATTTAGAGATACATGGGGTTGTATTGTCTGTGGTGTTTATTTAAAAAATATATGTGTAAATATTATATAATAAGATTGAGCTTGCCTACGTTTATATAAAGGAAATTGTATCACACTGGATTATTAACAATTCTTAAGGATATCCAATACGTGGTATATCCCATTTATTTTGAAGGACATACAATTTAAGAATTTTCGCTGTACACTTACGAGCATTCGCAATTGAATTTCAAATCCAGGATGCCAGACAATGAATGCATGATCTAAGTGCAAAGGAACAAAAGCGTAATATAGGGTCAATAGTACATCCCTGGAGCGAAATTCTTTCGATTTATGAATGATAAACCCTAAATCCTTATTAATTTTTGTATCTAATATGTGGATGTGATTTTTAATATTTAATTGTATTTAAACATATTTGTAAGTTGTAAGTTGTAAGCCGGTGTCTTCCAGGCTGTAAGGAAAGATTATTGGATTCTGTTTTCGGGAGAACGACATAACATTACATTTGTTAATGTTCAAGGCCAACTTATTTGTTATACACCAGTTATTTATTCTATCTAGGTTACATTGTTAAGTTAAGACAATCACTTATGTTAGAAGTTGAATAGTATATTTTTAGATAATCTGCATATAGTAAATATTTTATATTTAAGCTGGATGTGATATCATTTATGTACACATTAAATAAAAAGAATCCCAAAACTGAACCTTGTGGTATACCTGATGGAACGTTTAGATTTTTGATCTGTAACCTTTTTGTTGTACAAACTGGACTCTCTTGTTCAGGTATTACGTCTATCTCGCCTTGGTGATCAAGAATCTCCGAGATAATTTTTGAAATACAGAGAAGATTCGAATCTGTGGACCCCTCATAAATCCATGCTGATCGGAACTAAACATATTTCAAAAGATTGAACACACAAATGTGCATAAATATTTCAAACACCTTTGCAAAATTAGATATGATCGCAATAGCTCTATGGTTACAAGTATTTTGCTTGAAACGATTTCTGAAAATCGGACAGAGGCGTGTTATTTTCAATTTTGTGAGAAAAGGGGAAGATCTAATAATTTACGAAAAAATAAACTTAATTGGCTCTAGAAACACCGTGGCACAGTCTTTAACCAGAAATGCGGGGATGTTATCGGTACCCGTAATCACTTTTGGCCATATGTTCTTTATCGCTTTTAAAACCTCTTTGCTAGATACATCAGTAATATTAAGTTCGCGTTTCCATTAGTCGACGTAACACTTGGTGCACTAATTGATGCGTATATACTTGTAAAAACTCACCAAGTCCATCTACCATGTCTTGGGTATTTCTAAGTTTTACGTTGTTTAATTCGTCGTTGATGTAATGCTAGAAGCATATTCTTCAGCAGTAGAAGTGAGAGCACTTGTTTAATTTGTTCTGTATTTAATTATAAAAATATTTAATTATCAGAGTCAATATGACTTTGACAAGAGGCAAAATAAATCAACAAAGTGATGAATTATCTGATAGTGTGATAAATATGTTTAAATGCGATACTATAAAAAATTAGTTAGTGAAATAATAAAAGCAGGAGTTTTAGTTCTAAAGGAGACTGTCGGATGTCTTCAAGAAGAAGTAAATAATCTGCGCAAAGGTAATATTGGTATCGTACGTTTATTAACAGAGGGTAGTGAGCCCTTAAACAAAATTAAATCTTTTAATGAAGTGGTAAATAATTCTACAAATGCCACTGATATAAATAAAAATAAGAAATGTACTGATAGTGAACAGCCAGAAAAAAAACGTAAAAAAAGGTTATCGGTGAACAACCTAAAAAAATTGTAAATAATATCACCCATATTATTGTTAGTACAGCTTCAGTTAACAACACGGCTATCCCTGCAGGACAACCTGGTAACAGGCATTCAATTAAGTGAGTCTTTGGGAGCGCCTATCTATTAACAACAAGCGGTACTAGTGTCCATAAGTTCTCTGCAATGAGGCTATGTAGGCAGGGCAACTCCTGGTATCTCCGCAGCAGAAGTAAAGAACTATTTGAAAGAAAAATTCCCCAACATCGAATTTAGTATCGAATTTCTTCCCAAATGGAAAAATGCTAAAACTAAGTGTTTTAAAATTGGTGCTGATATGAATTATTATCAGAACTATATAAAACCGACACTTGGCCCAAAGGTCTTCTTGTAAAAAAGTATACTTTTTTTCGAGGAGACAAATAAAAATATTACAAATGAAATAAGAAAACCGAATTCGAACAATAAGGGTCACAAATTTAAATTAATGAATATAAATGTTTAAAGTATAAGAAACAGATATATCGAAATAGATAGATATATATTCTTAGATCAGTACTCGCCTACAATTCTATGTATTCAAGAACATTTTTTAAAGACTGATGAAATTTTATTGTATTCAATACCAAATTACAAATTAGTAAATAGTTATTGTAGAACTACAATAATAAATGGCGGTGTGGCCATTTATTAATGAAACCTTCATTTTCTGAAGTTTAAAAATATGTAATATATATATTTTTAATATTCTTAAAAAATATATTAAAGTTTCTAGTTCATTCTATGCACAATACTATTCCAATATCTAGATCATTACATTATTCATTTATAGAACTTAAAAATCTTCATTCTTTGGAAAATCGCCAAAAAGAACAACCGTGTTGTTGTTGTTAAGGTGATATTACCTAAAGCTGCTCCAACACGATGGAAGTTTAATACAAAGTGCATAGAAACTGTTTGTACCTATCGGTACCTATCGAACAGAATTATTAGATTGTTTAGAAAAAATCATTGATAATGAATCAGAATACAACACTCTAAACCAAGCTATTGGTTTAAAAAACTACTTACAAAATGAACATTTTCTTTACCGGTTAAATTTTTTTCATTTAATTATGCCTCATTGTGATATATTGTTCAATCAATTACAAAAATATAATATCGATGTCATAACAGTAAATTTATTAGTGTATTGACGTTTTTAATAGTAAAATTGAAGACATCAGAAAAAAAATTTTGAATAACTATTTGGAGGAGACATCCACGCAATCAGCCCAGAGATGTAAAACGGAAGAATCAAAAAAGGAGAATTTCATTAGAAGTTTGTGATATAATTACATCTGAGATCAAAAACAGGTTTGGCTTCACTAATCATTTAGCAGTGTCTCAGTTATTTCACGCAGATGGATTTAAAGATTATAAAAAAAGCTTTCCTCAAGATATGTTTAAATTAGTTAAAACGGAGTATCCAGTCATAAATCATTTGAAACTTAAAACTTAATAAGTATTATATAGCCGAGAAGATTTTTCCAATAATGAAGGTGCAGTTGCTTTGTTACAGCTTTTTATTAACAATAATTTGTGCAATACTTTTTCTGAAAGTGTCAAACTGTTAAAAATCTTGTGTACTCTCCCTATGACTACCGTCGAAAGTGAACGTTGTTTTTCCACCTTAAAAAGAATAAAGACATTTTTAAGAAATACCATGTCAGGAAAGGTTATCTTCTTTAGCTATGCTTACCATAGAAAGGTCATTAATAAAGAAGATAAAAGAATTTAATGAAAAACTAATTGACCACTTTGCATCTCAAAAAGACCGGAGGATCGACTTGGAATTTAAATCACTTTAAAAGGTAGGTAATACAGTAAACTTTTCTAATTGACCTCCCTATCTCTTGACCCACGAACCGCCGTTGTCATTCAGTATCCTCTATCGGATCATAATCCTCAAATTCTTATAGTCGAGGAGGCTGTAGAAGAAATACATAAGAATAAGCAATATATTGTCAAAAGGTTATTTAATAAAGATTTAAACTAATTTGTTTAAGAATTTTTTTGAGTCTGAGACATGAAATGAAGTTTATACAGAAAGGAACCCAGACGGTAAATACAATTCTTTTCTGAATATATTTTTACATTATTTTAATATTACATTTTCTAAACAAAAGAAAACTGTCAATGTGAATAATCATAATAGTTGGATACCTCTAGACTGCAATAATATTTTGGAATTATATAAAAACGAAACAATAATAATATATCAAATGCCGAAAACAAATCAAGAGCTACCTGGGATATATGTAATAAAAGTATTAGTAATAAATATGGACAAACCCAAAAACAGTTAGTTATCCAAGATCAGCTAAATAATAAAACAAACGACTCGGAAACTTTAGTGAATTTATTGAGTGAACATTTCTCTCTTTCGCCAACATAACCTATTGAAGAAAAGAAAAATGTTTTTAATCGAAATTATGCAAATTTGTTCTCAACTCCAACAAACGCTAAAGAAATTATAGACATTATTCTCGCAATGCCAAATAAAAAATCAACCGGACTAGATGAAGTACCTGTTAATATAATAAAAAAAGTACAGGGTAATTTACGTAGGCCGTGCATTAGAAATTTTTCAACTTGCAGTTGGATTAGAAACTTGAGATTTGGTACGCTGTCATAATCAATCATGCCCGTTCTACCTAAAATATTTTTAGTGCTCCAGCTATACAGGGCATGCCAAAAGTTGTTACCAACTTTCTTATTTTAAATGGAAACCTACATTTTTTACATGGTTTGATTGACCTTCTAATTCTGAGTTTAGACAACCTAAGTTATGTTAACTTATCTATTACAGTTTTTTGACATGTCGATTTTTCTAAAAAAAATTACCGCAATACTAGTTTACGAAAAAATTTGTATCTCGCAAACCGTTCAAAATTAGGAAACCAAATTTGTTAAGCAGTTAGCTGAAGCCCAGGCTAACTTCTGATGTTCCATCGATGGTCCCATTTTGTACCATATGCGCGCAGGCGATTTTAAAATGTCGCATTCAAGAATTGCCAAAACTTAAATTTTTTCAAACGGCACCTACTGTTTTTTTTTTTGATATTCAAAAGAAATTTGACATTTAGGGTGAGTTACTTAAGCATTCCCTATACCTAACTTCAACCTCTATCGAGATTTTCAATAAAAATCAAGAAATGCCGAGATATTCCTTGCTTTTTCAGATATGCCATGGAAACAAAAGACAATTGTAATTAAGAAGGTGATATTATGTCGAAATGAAAACGAGTTATGCTAATTCTTAAATAAGATTGATTCGAAAATGGAAAAGTATCCAAACGAAGTTGTGTTAGACTTGTTTGTCATCCATGGCATGTGTCAAAAAAATTATTCAGCGAACTGTCCGTGAGTTTAATTTAAAATATCTAAACTTACCAAGTATGAGACCAAGAAAGTTCTCACGATTGATAAAAATTTCTATAAATTTTGGGAAAGTGGCTAGACCCATTACGAGAGTCAAACCACTAACTGGCAATGAAGATAATCAAATTACCATTCTCGGATATTTTTAAGCATATCCTCAAGCCTCAATACGAACAAAGTTTTTGGAATTTTACACCGTCATAAGCTACATCCTTATTCATTCATAAGACTGCAAAAATTACACCCTGGTAACTTTCCTCGTAGGGTAAACTTTTGCGAGGATTTATTACTCAAAATACAAAGGCACGCCGGATAAATTGGACTGATAAGGCAAAGTTTTGTCAGCAGAGAGTTTACAATAGGCGAAATCGACAGTTTTGGTCTTCTGAAAATCCACATAAGTTGCTCGAAGATGAAAATCAAGTACAATTTCGAATAAATGTATTTTGGTTGGTAATGAACCAAGTGATAGATACTTAGAAATTCTTTAAAACGTGGTGGAAACATTTCTTGAAAATTTGTCACTGGCTAGAGCTGCACGTTCATGGTACCAGATGGATGGGGCACCACCACACAATACAAGAACTATGGATACCAAATTGACATCCTTGTTCGATCACCGTTGGTGGGGAAATCGAGACCATTTCTGTGGCCTGCAAAATCTTCAGATCTTAACCCTTTAGACTTTTATATATTTGGGGCAGGGTAAAAGATTTGGTCTATTCTTCACCAGTTCGCAATACAGATGATTTGAGACTTAGAATAATACAGACTTTTGACAGTCTCGATCCCAACGAAATCAGAAGTGCTGTCTATTGAAAGTAGAACAATAGAATGTTTGAAGAAAAAATGGTGCTCATATTGAACATTTACGTTAGAGTTCTGTCAACATTGTTCTTGTTCGTTAATAATAATTTGTCTTGTGTAATTAAAAAGGAATTTATATTTTTGATTAAATTATTACAATTGTCTTTTGTTTCCATGACATACTTGAAAAAGCAAGGAATATCTCGACATTTCTTGATTTTTATTGAATTACTCGATAGAGGTTGAAGTTAGGTATAGGGAATGCTTAAGTAACTCGCCCTAAAAATTCAATTTTCTTTCGACTGGTGCTAAAAAAATAGTAGGTGCCAATTGAAAAAATTTAGTTTCTGACAATTTTTGAATGCGATATTTGAAAATCGTCTGCGCCCATATGGTTCAAAATGAGACCATCGATGGGACATCAGGAGTTAGCCTAGACTTCCAGCTAACTGCTTCACAAATTCGGTTTTCTAATTTTGAATCGAACTAATCGAACCATGTGAAAAAAAATTTAGATTTCGATTTAAAATAAATAAGTTGGCACCGACTTTTGGCACGCCCTGTATAGCTAGATGATTAAATATATTTTAGGTAGAACGGACATGATCGATTATGACAGCACACCAAATTTTAAGTTTCTAATCCAACTGCAAGTTGAAAAACTTCTAATGCACGGCCTACATAAATCACGCTGTATATTGCCGAGCTACTTTCTGACATCATAAATTGTTGTTTTTTTAGAGGAAATATTTCCAACAAAATTAAAAATTAATAAAACTATACCTGTATATAAAAAAATGCCAAAAGGAAAATATTGAAAACTACCGCGGTGTAACAGTCACACCATGTTTTTGTAAGATTATTGAGAAAGCTATATATAGTAGACTGATTTTATTTTTCACTAATCATAATATTATTACGGATTACCAGTTTGGTTTTGTGTCGAATTGTTCAACGGAAAAGGCTATATCTATATACCAATCAGAATTATTTCTGCTCTTAATTCGAATTTAAAGGTGGCTGGCCTATACTTTGATATGTCAAGAGGTTTTGACACAATTCATTACTCAATATT
This sequence comes from Rhamnusium bicolor, assembly GCA_029963845.1. Classification (NCBI taxonomy): domain Eukaryota; kingdom Metazoa; phylum Arthropoda; class Insecta; order Coleoptera; family Cerambycidae; genus Rhamnusium; species Rhamnusium bicolor. Next base: position 795,078 of record JANEYF010004339.1, on the reverse strand, counting down.
ATTAGACAAACTAGAGTATTACGGTGTACGGGGTACATGCAATAAACTGCTTCAATCATATCTTACAAACAGATCTCAGATTACTGCAAAAACAGCTTTTAAGAACAAAGTATTACAAACATTTCTTTCCAATAGCGTTTCTGTGCGAAAAGGTGTACCACAAGAGTCTATATTAGGGCCTCTTTTGTTCATTCTATACATTAATGACTTTATTGAATGAATTATTTAAATATAGACAATTTGTATCAATATGCTGATGACAATTCCTGCCTGGCAACTGAAGTATCGACAGTTCTTTGTGCCAATAAACACAATAGCGTCAAATATGTCAGAATATTGTGATTCAAATGGATTAACTTTAAATGAAAGTAAAACTGCACTTGTTATATTCTCTCCAACTATTAATTTTGATTTTTTATTGTATATCCAGTTAAAAGGTACTTCTGACGATGTGAAATTTTTTGGAGTAACGTTAGACAGTAAGTTAAATTTGGAATCTTATACCAATGCTATGATATCGAGATTAAATTCGTCGTGCTAGTTAATACGATTTATGAGAGATCAACTTTCAATAGACTGCTTAAGAATGTTCTATTTTGCTGATGTACAAAGTATATTAGATTACTCAATAATATTCTGGGGTTCCTCTCAATATTGGCAAAAAGTATTTATTGCACAAAAACGTATAATTAGATGTATGATGAAAGTCTGTTGTAGAGATTCATGTAAACCGTTTTTTATAGAATTGTGTATACTTACTTATATTTATAAATTAGTATTATTTGTAGAAAAAATAATCTTAATGGATTCATGAAAAACAGTGATATATATGTGACGATGACAACGAGACATGGACCTGAACTCAGAATACCAGTTCGTCATCATAGTTTTTATGAAAAAGGGCCATATTACAATGCTATTAAAGTGAACAATACCCTGCCTGCAGAATTAAAATCTATAAATCAAATTAATTTATTTAAAAAATATCTTAAGACATATTTAATTGAAAACGCATTTTATTCTTTCAGTGATTTTTTAAATGCATAAAAAATTTAAAAAAAACCAATAATAATGTTTGTATTAAATTGCTTACTGTCTTTAACTTATTAGTTTTACGTTTATTTTAAATGTGTGTCTCTATTCTGCTGTTTCATAAATCATAACTTTTATAAACTTTTATACATTTTTTAATTTTATAACATTTTACTCAGCTTTTTTTCTTGTGTAAATTTCTAATATGTGTATAATTCTCTAAATTTTGACAATGCTAATGATTTTTTTTGTCTACAGCAATAAAGTTTTTCCTATTCTAAGTTTATTCTATTCTTCTTATTATTGACAAATGACCAAAATGTGTGCGGGCTAGAGTTTATTATAGGTTCGACTTGCTGAATATATGTAGTTTTTATATAAGATGAATATCTATTGTAGTACGTGCTCTTAATTCTTTAATTTTTTGTGTGCATTTTCACAGCAATGCTTATTTACTGAACTACAAGAAACTCAAAATAAAAAAAACTCCTTTTTTTTAAACTACAAAACTTTAAAAAGTAAAACTTATCTTTTAGCGCACTTATTATACTGTTCCAAATAATCAGAATAGTCAAGTTATACAAACAATACCGATAATAATCAATACCCTAATCGTAAATATTACGAAATGTTGTGAAATAGTTGAAAAGCTATTATCGAAATTGTAATGATGTACATCTGCTGCAATAATAAATCAAATGCACCCTTATAAAAGAATATACTACTGTGCAATTTTATTGGATAAGGAGTTTAGTAGAGTCGAGTAAAACTGTTGGCCTTTTTATTTATTTTGTTTTATTTATCGCAATATATTTGAAAACATATAAACATAGTCACATTTCTAAGAAACTATTAATCATAGATTTTCATGTAGTTTTGCATGTGAGATTCTATATAGTGTCCCATTAAACTAAGCAAGCTTCTACAATCGGTAAGTTTATTTTGATTTTATTTTTTAATATTTTCTTTGTAAATGTAGCATTTAAAAAAATGCTAGTTAATTACTTTTCCAGTGATGTGGTTCAAAAAATCTATGAAACGTGTTAGCTAAATAGATGATTGATATTCATGTACTACATCTTGGATATCTATAACACAATTTTACTTATCAATCTAATCTCAAGAAAGAACAAAGTCGTAATAAATTTTATTTACCCAACAAGAAAATCAATCGAATCGTCGATCTTCGCACCCAAATAGTGCACCTACAAACCTTTTCTAAATTGTAAAAAAAGAAGTCCAAACTGTACTGACGGTTTTTGGTATGAAATAATTTTTATTGATTGAACATAAAATAATTACAGAGATAACATCTTAATCTATAACTCTGGAAGTTTTTTACTTAAAAATTTAAACGTATAATAATTACTAATTATCATCTAGTTTTTCATAATTTGGCCGAAAAAATGTTTAGATCATGTAACAATATCTTTATGATGTTACTGATATGGTATGCATGTTGTTGTGGGTAATAAAACTCAATGATTGCTCAAGTTGAAAACAAAACTTTTTAATGTTGTTAACGCCAAGCGTACCTCAATATTACATGTCTAGTGGTAATTCAGTAATAGTGTGCTCTGATCGACATGTATATTATGAATCGCACGTCAGAATAACCACGAGCCTTGTTCGGTGTAGTCGTTATTATTTTATCTTTGTATTATGTATTTGTTTTCGCTTTTAGTATATGTGTAAAAGCCAACATCAGAAGTGGAATCAGAATCCAAGCGCTACGTTTGGCCCCATTAGCATTTTTACAGTTTTAACATAAAATTTTGTGATTTCAGATACAGATTTACAAAATGGCCGACAATAGTGAGAATAGTGAGCTTGCTACCCAACAAACTGTACTAACTGCGATGATGGCTGTACTTAATCAACTTTAAAGTACCGCTGTAACTAAAAGTGACAGAATTTAGGTGCAACACTGGTATTATTTGATCCTGAAATGGATGGCACAAGTGAATGGTGTAATAATGTAAAAAAAGTTATGAATGAGCAAAAATAGGTCGAATATAAAATTGTCCCAATGTTACCCAAAGGTGAGGCTAAAAATTGGTTTACAGGTTGGAGGAGTGACGACAGAAATGGTCAGATTTCAAAGCAGATTTTAAAGGTGCATTTCCATGTAATGTAGAACTTGGTTATCTCCTTAAGATAGCTGTTAATTTAAATTATTGTAATGACTTCACTAGTTATTCCGAATACAGTAGAAAGAGAGCTCAATATTTTGGTCTGTTAAAACCTATTTTTGTAAACTTTGACGAGATAGTAATTTCTTTCAATTTATGAAGACATTTCGGACTGTAATGTCAGAATTCATAAAACTGATTTACATCATAGTAGTTTAGTTCATTTATGAGCGCTTTATCTCGCTTTGGTATAATCATTTTTATTTCCTAAAAATGTACAGGGTGGCCAAAAAATTATTTTTCAATTAAGAACTTTTTAAATTCAATTTTCTCAATTTTTTTCAAATAGAACACCCTGTATATTTTTTTACTCTGTGATGTAGAATGAAAAATGGACATTTTTTGTAAGTATTTCCCTATGGCTAATTGCAACTATTTTCGTTTTATTGAGCAATAAGTACAGAATTAAGAATAAACTTAAAAAATAGAGGTTTATTCAAATAATTCATTAGAAAAAATTATAATAAGTGCTCCACATGTTGCCAATTTTGTTTGACACACGTCTCTATGCACTTTTGGAATGAGGTTTCTACTGTTCCTAAAATTGCCGGTGTGATAGATCTAAAAGCAGTGATTATCCTTTCTTTCATATTTTGTACTGTTGTTGGTGTGTCTTTATAAACAATTTCCTTCACATATCCCCATAAAAATAAATCCATTTTTGTAAGATCTGGGGATCTAGCAGGCCATTTAGTGGGTCCATTTCTTCCAATCCATTGAAGCGAGAAGGTACTATTTAAGTGGTCTCTAACTGCATTTAAATAATGTGGTGGAGCACCATTTTGCTGAAACCACAGGAAGATTCACCAATAATTGTGGTAGATAGTTTTATAGAAAATGAAGAAAATAGCTCCAGTCAATGTACCATCAAAGAAATGTGGCCCTATTATATTTTCTCCAATAATTCCACCCCAAACGTTTATAGACCATATGTTCTGGTTATCAACGTACCTAAGAAAGTGAGGATTTTTCGAAGCATAATAATGGAAATTGTGCATATTAACATATCCATTGTTATGAAAAATTGCCTCATCAGTGAATGAAATATTACTGAGGAAGGTGACATCTTGCATTCTATCTCTAGCCCACTTACAAAACTGTAGACGCCTTTGAAAATCGTCATCACATAGTTCTGGTGCATTTGAATATGATATGCATGAAACTTATTTGTTTTTATGATTCCACCAATGCCCTACTAATGAGCTCACTTCTCTCTGACTAATATGAGGATTCTCAACCGTTACCAGCACCACAAAAAAACTCATTTTCTTCATTCACAAAATGTTTCATTCTTTCACTTTTTTTATATTCGACATTTCCAGTTTCCACAAATCTATCGAGAAGGTTTTGGAAGCTGCTAACATCAGGAAACCTTCTTTCAGGATACATTTGCTTATAAACTCTATTGGCAAGCAAAAATTTTCTGTCTGACTCGCCCAAAACAAAAGTCATGTCTACAAGTTCCGCTTTATTAAAATTCGTTTTGTAAAACTCGAAATATTTTAAATTTAATACAAATGATAACTGACGACCGATAAGTTCGATAAATGACAATTTGTACTAAACTGAGGTTTTATTGCTTATCGAATAACGAAAACAGCAGAAAAATTTTTTTACGCCTCGATCTGTGGAAGGGATTTCATCAAGGGTACGCGACGTGGCACAAGTGAGGTTACAAAAGAAAACTAAAGGGACCAATTAAATACAATTTACCCACTTCAGTGGATTGGAAGAAATAGTCCCACTAAATGGCATCATTTCAAAAGCACACAAAGACGTGTGTCAATCAAAATGGACAACATGTGAAGCACTTATTATAATTTTTTCTAATGAATTATTTGATGAAACCTCTATTGTTAAGTTTATTCTTGAATTTTGTACTTCTTGCTTAATAAAACGAAAATGGTTGCAATTAGCCATAGAAATTTTCGTTATTCATTTCAACATCACATCGTTGAAAAATACATGTTCCACTTAAAAAAATTTAAAAATTCAATTTAAAAAATTCTTAATTGAAAATAATTTTCGGCTACCCGATCAAAAATATTAGTTAGATGTCTAGTATTCAGGTGTTTCTTAAAACCCATAACTGTGACTTTGGTGAATTTTTGAACATGCATCTGCAGATGGCATTATTTCACCAAAAAAATTCATTACATCCAAGTGGTTGGCAGATAGTCAACAATAATATAGGAATGAATAGAATCTAGAAAGATGCTTCAAAAAAATGTACTGATATATATAGCATTCCTTGTCACTTGATCCTGTAATTTCGTCTTGGCTCGCCCTGTATATTCGAAAATAATTTCCGGTTATAGACTTCTTCATCTAATTTACTTGCATTTTTTTTTAAATTGCTAGCTATCGTCAAACTCGAGATATCAAAATCCGACGCACTATTGCTCCAATCTAAAATTTTGTTTAATAATGAAGCCATTAAAGGGAAAATGGACTCGCCGCTCATAAACTGACAATCTTTAAAATTAGATTCACCAGCATTAGGATCTAATAAATTGACTATAAAAGTTAAGTCGATTTTGTTTATCTACTGGGCTTAGTCCTTAAACAAGTGTCAATTTAATTGGGTGGAATTTAAGACGCCTAAGTAGTCGATTAACGCTGGTTTTCTTTAAATTTAATGTCCGCGCATGTTGTCCAACTGAGCGTTGTGGACACCTCGTAAAGGAATTAGATCAGAATATATTTAAAAAAAATTCACTTGATGATTAGCTTGGAAAAGCTACTTTTTCATATCGCTAATATAAAAAAAACAATTAATGTAAAAAAAAACAATCGTCAGCGACGACCGATATGCATTCATGCAATTTCCATGAAAATGGTATAAAATTTAATAAAATTTGTTCAGATAACTGTAATGTTGTTTCACATTGTGAGATGCAAATTAAGTACCAAAAAAAAAGTTAACGCATGGAAACTCTCAAAAGGGTGTAAGCTTATTATTCTTAAGACAAATTGCTTACTAACACTTTCTTTGTATCATCTATCTATCATTTACATTCATCAAGGGGAAAACTAAGCTGCAGAAGTTGAGAGATAATTTGGGGAGAAAGTACAATAGAGTGTAAAACGAACCCAGTCAATACTTTAATAAGAGCATTCATACATTATGTACTTGTGCGTGCTAGAGAAAGGTTTTTCGTCAAAGTCTCATAAATAAAATAATTTTAATTTTCTCTACGACTAGAGGTTGAGGAATAATTTGTTTTCATTAAAACAAGGATAACGAAGTTTATTTTTAGGCTGAAGAATCATTATATTTAAGTCTCCGTGATATGAATTAAAAAAATATTCACAATCAAAATAATCTTTAAAATTTGGACATTTATAAAATCGAATAAAATGGATTTATTAAGACGTATTAGTGCGTATTTCTGCCGTTTAGATGGATATGCATCAGGGCTTTAATTAATATATTTTTAGTTAACATAAAATTCGAAAATGCTGAATGGGGAAAGAGAACAAAATTTTGGTATTAAATTACAGATCAATCCAAAAAAATCTGTAACATATGGCACAGTTAAAACAAAACGGTAAAAATATGTAGTTTATGTATACAGATTTTTGAAATAACAAATTCAGTTGTGGAATTAGTTCTATTCTCTTTTTGGCAAACATAAACTATACATCTCAACAAACTATTCTATAGTGAAAAAGAAAATGATAGTGATAATATATTATATCACATCCACCTTTTTCAGGTTCATTTTATTCAAGAATAATAATTTTGTGAACAAATTAATTATTAATTAAATTAATAATCACACAAAACAAATAAACCTCAATTAAACCATCACTCAAGAATTAAAGCAAAAATCTCTCCTTAGAAGATAACCTCAATCGAGAAACAAGTGTCATTAGGGCCGATATAATTAAGAAAAAAGTTCAAAATGCTCTCTCTGACTTTCTACACAAATTTTGGCCCTTTTTGCAACAAACCACCTGACTTTTTGGAAAACGTTATCATTTTAGCTACTCCTATTCGCAGTATTTTGCACTCTATCTTGTAGTTCCTGAATCGTATTGATTGGTGTTGATTAAACCAGTTGTTTCATGTGCCTCATAAATAAAAATCGCAAAGTCGCACGGAGTTAGATCTGATGATCGGGCAGGCCATACTAATTTCTTCCAACTCATCTTTCCGGGAATTTCGCAGTAAGCCAGACTTGTACGTTAGGAACACCATATACTATGTATAGCGTCAAGTGTGGCCAGTTAGAAAAAGAATACGAGACATGGCTGCGAACTGGGATGAAATGAGATGGAATAAGACACCCTATGAAAGTAAAGACAGGCTTAGTCTGTGCCGCACTAGCCATCAACAGTACACTCACACTGCTTGTTCATGTCACTCTGAAACCGAGGAATGAAATCCATGACTTATTTTGAAAAAAGAAGACCTTAAATTTAAATTGAATAGCTCATTAAATTAATTAAACACTCAAAGTTACTAAAACTATTAAATATTACATACACCTTAACATTTGATACGCCACCTGTATCTTATCCATCTTTTTCAGTGATCTATTTTTCTCACTGCTTCAGTTATAAATTTAGTTGAAATCCAGTAGGTTAAGTTTCATGCTCTCTTTTTCTTATTTAAATATACCTAGTGTATCTTAAGTTAGGAATTAAGTTAGGATGAAGTAGGTTAAGTTTTCAAATATATACTGTATGTCAACTTCTGGTGTTCTTACTCATAAACAAGGTTTTGTCTTCGTGAGATACTCTGTTTATTAACATATTGTAATTATTTTAAGAAAGCTCTGTTTTCATTGTTAATGCTTATATCGTAAATAAACGTTTTTTTTTCTTCAACTCCGAGAGCAGCGTAGGCTTTATCCCTCCGAATACACCGATTATTAGGACGACCGTTTTTACCGAGTAGCCTGGGTACAGCACTTGGAGCTCGTACCAGAGATGGCGATATTTAGTCCGTTTCTCCTCCTCTTTCAATGTGACGTTATTTTCCGCAGGTGCCGAGAACTCGATGACATACATCATCTTGAGTTGATGGGCGACGAGGACTATGTCAGGCTTGTTGGCTTAAATTAGCCTGACCGTCGGGAACGAGTAGTTCCAGGAAATCCGGCATTTTTCGTTCTCGACAACGGACTCAATATCTCCGGGGACGTAAGGCAGCACTGGTGTCTGGTCTACCCCGTATGAGTGCCTTAGATGGTAGTATAGCACTCGTAAAACCGCGTTATGGTGGATGTAGGCCGAAATCGCACATATGGGGCATGCAGATAGTAAGTGCATAAGCGATTTCGGCGCGTGATGGCAGGTCCTGCAGTTGATATCAGGAACCTCTACACGCCACACACAGTCTTGCGTGGTGGCAAAATGTGGGGTCCAATTAAATAGGCATCTGCTATTCCTGCTCACGCGTTGCAAGAAAACCGCTCCAGAAACCTGTGTAGCATAAGGATTTTCCTCAGACTGGACATACTTGTTAGGCATAAAAAAAATTCCTTATCGAGTAAATTCAGCCTCGAGTTATGAATGTTCCGAGACCTCAATGATGTTGCACTACACTGCGAAATGTATCGTGATTGGGATGACGACGTGCAGTGAACCGGTCACCGTAGAGTCTCTGAGCTGCGGAGATTATTACCTAGCACTTCGGCCTACACCAGCACCATATCCGTTTTCTTACTTGAAGTAAAAGCCAATTTATTACCTTTTAGTAACATTTTATCTCGAATTATTATCAACACAAGTTCAAAAAATCCATTAAAACCATTAGTATCAACAATGTATTGATTTTTGGGAATACACCTAATTATGCAATTATGTATAATTACACAGACAAGACCTTTTGCTGCATATCAAGGTTTTCTTTGGCTTTAATCAATTAATTTATAACATACAATTCGTTTTAAGATTTTTTTTTGTCGAAATCTAGCATACCGTTTTTTTATATTTTGAGAAAGTTAGGTATTAACACTATTTTTAGTGTCTTTTTTTTCTCTACTTTATTTCTCATTCAGCCTATATTTCTTGAGGTTGTTGGTGAATGATTAAATTTTATATATACATTATTTTATTCGAAACTCAAAGAAAATAAATGTAATGTAGAGAGAAGTTGAAGCATTGTAAACACACGTGTTTTAAGTCGCCTTGTAAAAGAGAGCTTGTTTTATTGGAAAAAGTGAACATAAAAGGTAATATTTTTTCCCAGTGTGTAGTGATGTAAAATATAAACAATTTTAGTGAATAATACATCATAGCCTAATAGCTAATTAACAGTTATTAATAATTAATTATTCAAATTATAAAAATGTCTGCTGAACAGATATCATTAGAACAAAAAGTCGATATGATATTAAAAAGTGTCGAAAAAACTGAACAAGAAATATCAAAATTGTAATTGGAATTTAATCACATAAAAAATTAAAACATTCGATGAAAAACAAAATTGTTAAAAATGGAGGATAAAATAAAATCCATGGAAGTAAACAACACAAGAAGTTGTTTAGTATATTATGGCATATCCGAGGATGACAACGAAAATAAAATGGTTTTGAAAAAAAAATTAAGGATAATATCTCAAGCCACCTGGGGATAGATATACAAGAATTAGATATAAATGGAACCTTTAGACTGGGAGTTGGAAATAAAAAAAAAATCGTTCCATACTGGTAAAATTTAATTATCATAAAATTAAACAAGATATTTTACAAAGAGCTAAACAATTGTCTAAAACTGGCTACTCAGTTTCCGACTATTTTCCTGATTTTGTAATGGAGAAATGAAATAATATGGTTTTAACCATATTTAATTAAAGCAAGGGTAGAGGGCAAGGATGTCCAAATGCGCTTTAATAAACTTTATATTGATAATAAATTGTTTATCCCAAATGAGCATACACCACATACCAAAGAAGCTGATGGAAAAAAGGTAAACACTGGCACCAGCACTATACCTAAAATAATAAACCCAGCTGAATTAGAATCAGACGAGGAGGAGGTGACAGCTGTTGGAACCAACCGACCCCGAAGAAATATAAAGTATACGCAACAAATAACGAAATAACCAAGTACTGCCTGTTCAGATATAATAATTCTTCATCAAAATATATGTAGCTTAAAAAATAAAACTGATGAGAAATATGTATTTAGAAATTTTTTGTAGTGAATATAATAATCATATAGATATACTGTTTCACTGAAAGTTGCCTTAGAACTTTTGAAATGTATTTGTTTGTTTGAATAATTATGAATTATCTTCACTTTCTCTAAAACTGTGTTTAAAAATGGAGATATATCAATGTTTGCTAGGAAAATTCTTAATTTTGTAGAATTTAAGTATTTAAATACTACTGCTTTAGAAAAAGGCTTCGAGTATTCGGTAATGTCTAATAAATATAGCAAAACAATAGTAATAGGCATTTATAGATCTTCCTCTTCCAATAATCATAACAATTCTAATATAATTATTTGTGGTGATTTAAATATAAATTTGTCAAGTTATGTATCGAATAAAATAAAAGAAAATATCCTCACATCATTTAATCTAAAGATAACAATAGAACAACCTACTAGAGTAACACACAGAATAAAAACAATTATTGACAACATAATAACAAATGTTAATTCCCCATTTACTTCCAGAAATATAGAGCTTGGGTTGTCAGATAATAACGAACAACTGATCAAAATAAAAAATTTAATAACAAAAAAAATGATCAACCTGAATACATAGAACAAAATCAATTCTAAAAAATTTACAGAGTTGTTAAAAAATATTGATTGGTCAAACATGAATACTTTAAAAGATGCTGATTTGGTTTTGGATACATTTTACAGTTATTACAGGGAATTAAAAATTTCCTGAAACACAAAAGGCAACTTAAAAACATAAACGATATATCAATGATCAAGTGTTTATAACATTTGTTTTTTATAAAATATTTAAAAAGTTATCAAAACTGCTAAAGGGATTTTTTTGCTAATCGGATACATACTTCTGAAAATAAAATAAAAACAACATGGGAATTTATAAATATAAACTCAAAATTAAAAAATGCCAAAGATACTAATACTGAAAATATACATATTTCATTAAATAACAGAAATATTGTAGATCAAAAATCCGTTGCAGAGGAATTTTGTAATTTTTTCGCCAATGAAGCTCACACTATAGCATCAAACTTAAAAAGCAATTCAAGCTCAAGTGACTACTTGAAAAGTTTTAACTTTCAGAAAGTTACTTCATTTTACTTTAAATCAGTGACTGGTCATGAAATTATTAATATAGTAAAAAATTTTAAACGAAAAAATATCAAGCGGTTTTGATGAGATTCCTTAATAAAAGAAAATATTGAATACCTGGTGAAACTATTATCGTATGTATTTAATCTCTCATTGGAAACTGGTGTCTTTCCTATGAAATTTAAAACTGGTATCGCGAAATCTTTATACAATAAAGGTGAAAAGAATATGCTTTCTAATTATATGCCAATAACGTTATTACCTACAATATTCAAAATACTAGAAACAATTGTTAAATTTCAACTTGTGGATTATTTAGAAAAAATAATTCATTCACATTCAGAATGGGTTTCAAAAAAATAAAAACACACCAGACGCTGCATTTGCACTGATTGATAAAATCATTTCTCTTATAGAACAAAAAGATGATCCGATTGGTGTATTTTGCGATCTGTCAAAGGCATTTGATTGTGTGAATTATGCCACACTGTTAAATTAATTATATTATTATGCAATAAGAGGTGTAACATACAATTGGTTTAGATCATATTTGACAGAGCGCGAAATACATGTAGTGATTCAAGATTTTTCTAGCGAAACTATTAAAAAATATCAATCCAGTTGTAGATCGGTTAGATGTGGTGTCTCTCAAGGTTCAGTTCTAAGACCAGTTCTCTTTTTTATTGTGTATAAATGACTTAATTTTTAATTTTCCAGAAACATACTTTTCACTCTTTGCTGACGACACCAGTATTATAATACAAAATAAACATTTTGCAGATCTTATACGAAAAAGTCAGCAAATAATGGATAATATGATTGATTAGTTTGCTGCCAATAAATTATTACTAAATCCTGATAAGATCTACAACATAACATTCCAACATCCACGATCATCAAATCCAAATGAGATAATAAAAACAACAAACGGCGACATTAACACTGTTAGTAATATAAAATTTCTGTTAATACATATAGATGAAAATTTAGATTCTGTCCATCATATAATTGAATTAAAGTAAAATCTTAACAAAGCTATGTATGCAATAAGTACAATAAGAAGAGAACTGGGGAAAAGAATCGCCTTAAATATTTACTTTGCATATTTTCATAGTGTGGCTCAGTATGGAATAGAACTTTGGGGTACGTCAAAGTTAGTAGATAGTATTCTTATAACTCAAAAAACGAGCCATACGAGGCTCGATGCAAATTAAAGCCGCAATTAGAGCCTTATTTTAATGAATTAAATATATTAACTATATACAACTTATATGCAACATATATGTATATATATGTATATATATATATATATATATATATATATATATATATATATATATATATATATATATATATATATATATATATATATATATATATATATATATATATATAATATATATAAGTAGCTACAATGATATTACTGATTCAAATTATCACACACATGATACCAGACATAAAAATAATTTAATATTACCTAAATATGATTACGATCAGAACAGAAAAGGCCCTATGTACTCAGGTATAAAAATGTTCAATCACTTACCAAAGGTAATTACAAAAAGTACAAATATAAAAAAATTTAAAGCATGTATAGAGCTATTTATACGGAATCACACATTTTTTGATTTAAATGAATATTATCAAACAAACTTTACAGAATAGTAATAATCAAAGTCTTCCCTTCTTTCTTTCTTTTGTTGTTGTCCTTATGCCTTACAAAGGCTTGTATTTTTACATATTAATTATTTCGTTTATATTATAAATACTTTCTAATTGTAAAAATATTTTTGGAAATAAATAAATAAGTAAATAACAATACAGGAAAAACTAGAATACAAACGGTATATTTTCAAGAAATCTACTGCTTCATGTTACACTAATAAGACTTTAAAATATTATAGTATTGATCAACAATAACCTTTTTATTAAAAAATGATTTACATTTTTTAAATAACTGAAAGTGTCACTCCAGGAAATCTAAAAGATGGTATCAGCAAAACATAAATTTAAATAACCCTAAAAACAGCAACACAGACATTTTTAATAATCAGATAGGAAAAACGTTTATCACTCTTTATGGATTATTAAATTTTCAATAGGCCATTTATTACAAAATGAATTATCTGGGGCTGGTTGCCTATACCAATCATGCATAGCTTATATCATGTATACCACGTAATTTTTTCCAACCGCGTAAAAATAAATTAATTGGATTTTATTATTTTATTACGTGAACTTGAAATTAAAAATAAATACATTTTATAATTTATTGACAGACATTCGTCTCATTTGCTAAACTATCATGTGTATTAATATCTACAATGAACCATTTAAATTTTAATATAGTAAATTATAATGCTTGTGTTAGTGCATATTTTATCAAAAATGACAATCGTGTCATTTGTTAAACTATCATGTGCATCTACAATGAACCATTTAAATTTTAGTATAGTAAATTATAATGCATATCATGATAAAGAAAACAGAAAAATTCTCATAAAATTCCTTTATTAATGTGACCGGTTTCGTGAACAAATTAATTACGTCACATCATCAGACACAGGATTTTTTTTTTTTTTTTTTGATGTGAAGTAATTAATTTGTTCACGAAACCGGTCACATTAATAAAGGAATTTTATGAGAATTTTTCTGTTTCCTTTATCATGAATAATTACTCATATGGGATCAACCTATCTACGTTATAATGCATATGTTAGTGCATATTGTATAAAAAATGTTTAAGATCACTTCTAAGATTACAACTAATTCTTTATTATGCAGGGTGATTCTCTTATCTTCCTACAAGTCATCAATAATTAAGACTGTTACAGATATAAATATGAAATTTGGATTATCAGTATTACATCAATAAGGACTAAGACTGCGCATTGGCTGAGATTTTACCATTTTCTGTCCAATTGGTAATGAGGGTAACTTGCTTATTTTAAATGGAACACCCTACACAGGATGATTCCGGACGCCAAACTGGAAGACTAAATCTGTACTCTCTGCTCGGGCATATACGCTACGCTTTTACAGCGGGTTTTGTTTAGTGTGGTAAAGAGTTACCTTATCACGCCATGACTTCTGAAGAAGACTTAATGTTAATAGGATTGGCATTCACGGGGTCTATAGTTATCAACTTTTCCACCTTTCTCGCTTGTATTTGTACATATTCATTAATTTTGTTTATATTATAAATACTTTCTATTTCTTATACATATTGTAAAAATGTTTTTGGATATAAATAAATAACAATACAGGAAAAAACAGAATACAAACGATAAGAAAATATGTGATATATTTTCAAGAAATATACTGTTTTCGATTATACTAATAAGATTTTAAAACGTTTTTGCATTGATCAACAATAAGCTTTTTTATTAAAAAATGATTTGCATTTTTTAAATAACTGAAAGTGTCACTCCAGGATATTTAAAAGATGGTATCAGCAAAACATAAATTTAAATAACCCTAAAAACAGCAACACAGACATTTTTAATAATCAGATAGGAAAAACGTTTATCATTCTTTATGGATTATTAAACTTTTAATGGTTTGCCGGAAGGCCTGCCTTCCAGACGCCAAACTGGAAGGCTAAATCTGTACTCTCTGCTCGGACATATACGCTATGTTTTTACAGCGGGTTTTGTTTAGTGTTAAAAGTAGTGTGGTTACCTTATCACACCATGACTTCTGAAGAAGACTTAATATTAATAGGATTGGTAGTCACGGGGTTTAGAGTTTGCAACTTTTTTCACCAATTGAGTGTAGTCAGCTAATTTTAATGATTTATTTGTATATTCTTTTGCTTTCTACATCATATAAACAAGTTCAATAAACTCAATTTTAAACTCATGAAACGAAGTTCTCATATCAGCTATTATGTATTTTCTATAAACAATTGCAGTATAACAGGTTATTATAAAAATACTAATATACACTTGACCTGTACTCTTAGCTTATACCTATTCCAGACACATATATGTTTCGAGTTGTAGCGAAAGGCAAGCCAGTAGGAAAAATTTCAAGCTCTGACAGTTTTTTAGAAGGCCGAGAACTTAGGTCTCGCCTTCCGGTCGATCTAACCTTTAACGATGTGGCTTGCTTTCCGCCTTGATGGCCGAAAAGCTGATAAACCGTATTGTGTATGCTCAACTTTTAAACGAATTTAACTGACTGATATCAATGACAAAATCTTTTCATACAGCAAAAAGTCTTATCTTCGTAATTATGCAATTGCATAATTAGGCATATATTTCTTCTCAGTAATCAATACATTGACGATATTACCGTTTATTAATATTGTGTTGATAATAATTTGGGGTTAAACGTGAATGAAAACTAATAAAATGGCTTTTACTTCAAGTGAAAAAATTAATATGTTGTTGGTGTGGGGTGAGGTGCTAATTTAACGCAACTGACACACTCTTACTTGCACGGTCGAACACTGTGAGTGAGAGTGAACAAAACTCTATCAACACAGAGAGACATTAGAGCAGGCATTCCGCAGGGTTCGGTTCTTGCGACAAACATATATAACATATACTTGTCCAACTTTCCGCAGTTCTCGAATACCAAGCTTGCGATATACGCTGACAATACCGCGATGTACTGCCACAGTCATAATGCTCAAGCCGCGCTGGGCAGTTGAAATGGCGCATGTGGTAAAGGAGCTTTACTACGCAAAGTGGAAAGTGAAGGTGAACGTCGCCAAGTCGAATAAATAAAAAATAAATTATTTTAGGAAACATATTAATAAGACAATACGTAAAGTATATGCCTTGTCCAGGAGTCTAAACCCCCTCATGACGGGGAATAGCAGACTAAACAGGTATAATAAAAAATTAATTTACACTCTGATAGTGAGACCGACCCTACTAGGGTGCGCCGGTTTAATATTCTGCGTGCGCGACGACGTTACACAAATTCCAGATACTTGAAAGCAAATTCCTTCACCTCATAACTACCTCAACAAAATATACCCCCATAAGGGAATTGCTACAACTTTGCAGCGACATCGTACCCATAGTGGATTATGTCAGAGATACCTCAAAAAAATTTTACGAATTTAAACTCTCTGATTGTCCACTAACAGCCAACATTACACAAATAAGGGAGTATAACGCGCCATTTCGAATAAAACACAAATTACCGTATCAAACGTTACAAATTTTCAGACAACATATTTAGATCACACTCCTCCCACAAAGAGGGGCACCAAAATTCAAAATTTTTTTTCACCTTTCTCTTCATTTCTTTTTGTTCGTTTTTTGTTATCAAAATTCCCCACTAAATTTATTCCAAATTATAAACTAACCATCAGTAAATTGCGGCACATTATTATATATAAAAAATATCATTAATATTAATATACCCAAAAATAAGCGGAGTTAGTCATTCCCGCTCTGCAGTTATGTATTGTTTAGAGGCGAGATTTTTACTTTGCAGTTTGGCTCGTCGTAGCATTATCAAAACTGTAAATTTATATATGTACACAAATCTTTTACAGTTTACTTTTTATTTTTTCCATTTTTTTTTTAATTTTACATCAGCAGCGCATGCTTTTGCATGCGTCGTTGATTTCTATTGTTCAAATACTATTATACAATTTAAATTGTTTTTATTTTTCAGGTGTTGTATTGTTTTAATATTTTAGTTCTAAGCCGGGATTGGCCCCGCTCCGCCAGAGCTAACAATTGCCTCGTCGCTTCATACGGGGGGATGCTAGATCGGCAACGGACCGGGTGTCCGGCAAGGGTAATATGTTTTTAACTGAAATAAACTTGTTTTGAATTTTGAATTTTTGAGTTTTTTGGTGAAGTGCTAAGTAGGTAATAGTTTCGCGGCTCATTACTTTCTTTACTTTACTTGCCTGAATGTTGCCAAAAATATAAAAAATCTGTTTATACACATTCTCAAATTCTAGACTTTTTTTCTTCGGTTTATTTCGTATTCACCCTTATATTACAATACCGGGAAAAAACACTAAATTCTGAAGAAATTAATGTTACATACTTGGGGTCTACCTTAAAAATCTAAAAAAGATACAGAGCATTAAATAGCACCTTATCGTGTGATGTAAAAATTAAAAAATGAAAAGTTGGCCATGATTTAAATACTGAAAAAATGCCGTATAAAACATATTTTTTTGTACACATATTTTTACATAATAGGAGAATACGTCTTGGTAACTAACCAAAATAATTATTTCGAAACACGGTAAAGTAAAAAAATCATCAACAAAAAAGAAATTCAATTACACAAAATAATGGGTACTTTACAAGGAAAATGAAACACATCAATTTGTGCGTATTTATGTCTACCTTCTAAGAATTATGTAATAGGACGATAACGGATAAAGGATATAGAAGAATCTTGCCTGGAAATTTTTTAATTAAAGAATATTGAATATATTACCGAAGTATTCTCTTTTGTTTGGATTCATTCTGCCATCCTTAGAAATGGAGTTTAATCAATTTAAATTTCTTTAAAAGCAAATAGACATGTAAATATGTTCAACTGACGTTGAAAAACTGATAAACTGTAAAAATATCTGTAAATGCGCAAAGTAAAAATGAAAGAACACAAATTGTTTAAAATTTATAATAATTTTAAATATTCTGCTTCTGCTTACAATTAGATATCATTTTAAATAGAGCAGATACTTATAGCTAGGGCTGGGACAATTTATCGATATATCGATAATTATCGAAAATATCGATATTACTGACCGGCCAAATTTTATCGATAATATCAATAATAAAGATAATATCAATAATAAAGATAATACAGTTAATATCGATAATATCGATAACACCGGTAATATCTAGAACTTGAGCAATTATCGATAATATCGCTATTATCGATCGGCCAAATTTTATCGATGTACCGATAATAGCGGTAATATTGATATTATCGATAATTATCGAAATTTTAATTGATATATATGTTTTGAGCCCTCCTGATTCAATTCTGACTATTTTCCGAATGATGTCTGTCGGTGCGTGTTTGTGTGTGTGCGTGTGGATGTGTGTGTGTGCGTGCGTGCGTGCGTGCGTGCGTGTGTGTGTGTGTATCCGCAATACTCAAAAAATATTAATGGGAGACTTCTCAAATTTGACAGTTCAGATTTTCAACAACATTTTAGGTAACACATTAAATTTGGTGAATGTGGTACCACCAGAAGAGACATAATGAATGAAAGAAGAAAAAAGGTACAACTTCGGGAAAATAATAAGAAATTTTTGTTGTATTTCTGGACGAATCTCGATGAATTATAATGAAAAAACATAACTTTATGAAAAAAAATCTGTCGGCATGTCTGTAGTATCGCGATGGCAGCCAAAGTTTTTGAGATAAAGCTTTCAAATTTGGTACACATGTTCTAAAGGCCAAAGACAAGATAAGTCGATGATGAGAAAAATTGACCAGCTGAAAGGAAGTCCACGGGACTCAAACGTTTTTGTATTTGCCTTTACAAAAAAAATATATTCTTGATGAAAGATTATAAAACATGTCTACTATATCAAGCCAATAAATAAATAAAATATATTTTCCAAGTACTTAAATAAAGCTAATGCAAACTGAAATTTTTTACATATTTGACCTCATAAAATGGGGTTAGAATAAATTTAACAGTTTGACACTTGAAATGTCTAATTTAGTTACAAAAATATCAATATCAATAAGAAGAATTTATTAAAATATATGACATGAATTATTATTGACCGTATCGAATGACGCTGATAATTAATTATTTAAAAATTTTAATGAAACATTTTAAGGTACGCTAATAAAATTTAATTGAGATAAGTGAAGAATTAAACAGAATAAGTTTTTTAGATCAGGATGATATATACTGGTATAAGAAAATTATGTGCTGGTCACATCAGATATTTAAATTTTATTATTTAAAATAACTTCCTGTTGAATATAAAGGCTCTAATTTATTTTACCTTTAATATTGAAACTTCCTAAAGTTTAAGAAGGCTTTGATTTATTAAAGATTCTAAGAACAAAATAACAAAATATCGACTAATTCTTTACTGTTATCTATATTATCGATATATTGAAGTTATAGCTACATCGATATTACTGAAAATGATTATGATGATTGATATGATTATGCCAATAACATCGACAAAATTTATAGATATTATCGATATTGATAATATTGATATTATCGAGAGTATCGGCCACATCGATATTATCGATATATCGATAATATCGATATTATCGATGTTATTGATAATATCGATTGTTATCGATAATATCGATTTTTATCGATCGTGGATACCAAACGCACTTACCATGAAAATTATGTCGAAAGTAAATACTCAGTGTGGCCGCTAGATCGTCCTCCGGCGCGGGAATATACCTGGAAGGCAAAGAAGTACAGGAGAGCTTTGCTCTAGATTCGTAAACCACGGTCTTCCAGGCAGAGGTGTACGCCATCCTAGTAGTGGCGGGTAAGGCTGAGGTTAGGAATAGGGCGGAACAGATGAGATACATCTGCTCCGATAGCCAGGCTGCACTAAAAGCGGTGTGCTCCCCCAGGACGAGATCAGTTCTCGTTCAGGAGTGTGGGGATGCCCTAGAAGAGCTTGCCAGGCATAAAGAAATGAGACTGGTGTGGGTCCCGGGACATACCAGAGTTCCAGGCAACGAAAAGGCCGATGAATTTGCTAGACTTGGAGTCGAGGAACCCTGTCTGGGGCCTTAATCTATGTTAGGCAATACAAGGTCACAAAGGCCCTCAATAAGTGGGCCCACGAGACACTGAGGAAGCATTGGAGGAACAACAGGCAAACTGCAGGCAAACCCGAGATTTTAAGACGGGGTCGAACAAATCGAGATCGGTCTGGTTACTGGACCGGAGTCGGCAAAGTCTGAATCATTTAATCGGAGTTCTGAAAGACAGACTTAGGAGGAATCTATCATTGATAGCTATTGAGGAAGAACCTACATGTCCAGGATACGGGAGTGGTGAAGAAACATCTTACCACTTCCTGGGACAGTGTGAAGCATATGGGCGCCTGAGACATATTATCTTCGGTTCTGAGGCGCTTCTAAGGGAGGAGATGAGCTCCCTCACAATGAGTGACATCCTGACCTTCATTAGAAGATCGGAAAGACTCGACGAGGGATCAAGAAAAGAACATGGCTGAGGGGACAGCTGGGGGTTGGTAAAAAGAGCTCGTCTGCGGCCTACTTGCCAGGCGTCAGCCTGCCTCATCATTACCATTACCATTACCATTACCATTACCATTACCATTACCAAACATCCAGTGTGGATATTTTAGTTCATTATTTTGTATTTACACATGCGATATGTCGCGTACAGTCATGTGCCCTCCACATTCAAATAGTGCTGGCAAATACAACAGTATATTATCAGTGAGTGTTCCGGTATACCTATTTTAAATCAGGAAATTCAGATATAAATTTATTTATACGCGACGAGAGAGGTAAAGTTATCTTATTTTTTAATAAATAAACTGTCTGCTGGGAGAAAGTGAACATAAATCCTTGGAATAAAACTGCGTGTGTGATTTTCACAGGAGAGGCTCCCGCGGTCGCTACACCTGAGTTTTGCAGATTCAACCGTCTTTATTTTTTTTGTAACATAATTACTTTATGTTTGTTTTATAAGTATATTTTGTCTATACATATAATGTTCTTCATCCTATTCTCAACGTACCTTTATTTTAAAAAACGTTTACTTGTTTGTTGACAAAAAAAATTACAACCTAACATATATTTATGGACTCCCTAGCAAGCACCTCCTAGATCTATATCTATAACCTAGCTATGACCCTGAACCTCATGACAAAATTTAAACAAAAAATAAATATATCTAAAATCTTAAAATATTTATTTCTATCTTAATTATTTCTTAAATTTTAAATACTATATTCTATTTCCCATTATTATTACATTCATATTCACTGTAAATAAACGAAGTTAACTAGATACATTCTAGTAAAAAAAACAACATGAAGCTGAGTATTCTTAGTTTTTTAATTTTCTTCCACCAAGTTTTCGTATTTGAATATTGATTTCACTGTATCGATTATGTGTACTAATGAGGGGTGTTAGGTGTAGGTTAGGGTGCACTAGATGCATGTCGAATAGCATAAAGGTCTCCCGTTATTCATTATATAATGGTGAATTTTTATATGGCAGATGTTAACGAATCTATAATTATGACACACGAGCTACTATTTATTTCACGAATTTCAAAGAAGTTCATTTTAGGGTTTCAGAACTAAATAGGTGATTTATCAACCACCCACATACGCCTACCATATGCTTACAATAATTATTGATATTTAGTCAATTAAAAATTTTAAACTGACGATATTTTATCAAACAGCAAAGTCAATTAAACTGTTTTCTTTTTTCAATTCTTATAATGAAACAAACAGCTGAGAGTTGTATTCTATTTGCTGCCACCAATTTGTTTGTATTATCTACTTTATTAAAATGTAAATATTATTAAAAATTGTTGCAAACGTCATTGGGTATACAATTAAAACGGTGCCTTTTCACTTATCCGCTTCTTTTCAATAACGGACAATTTTAATTTTAAATATTTTGTGTCAATTATGTACATTATTGGAAGAAAATTACATTATGACCTCATAAATATTTGCATTTATTGTTTTACAGCAAATCATATGATTTAAATCAAATTAATCGTAAAATAAGCCTGACTGAATCTATAGAGACCAATATTACTCGCCAACATCAAACTGATTCATAATGATAAATACTAGTATTCTTGAGATGAAGACAAAATATTCCTTCCAGTAGTCCATGCCAATGTTACAAAATATTTAAAAATACACTTTTCTATTACCAAGACAGGATAAGCAAAGTTTACTAAATTTAATAAACTTTGGGTCCAAGGCACCTTCTTAAATTAATTTTATTCCATACAAAAAGAGTATTTTACTTGAAATTCTTACATAAAGAATCATATACAGACGTAATTATCCGACGCCATAAACAAATTATAAACATAACTACATTGTTATTTTGCCAATTTATGAAAAATATTCAAGTAGTTAGTTATTATGGATTAGTTATTATGGGTGGTCTATATTAATTTCTATGAATCAAATGACTTGATAATTGAGTTGTTCTTACAACGTATAGTGCCTTTCTTAGCACTATCACAGAGTAGCCAACTATACAGAGACGAAAGAGAGCCTTCCCGCCAAAACCAAATTTGTATGCGCATGTGCAGAATCGCCATTTTTTAACTGGTATATCAATCAACGTCACTTTTGTCACAGCTTTTGTGTTTACATTTATTCGTTTATTGTGTTTGTTTATGTTCAGATTTGTGAGCTTTTTCTTTGTTTGCATGATGTGTAATTAATTAGTGATGATCTGTGTTGTGTTGCTTTGTTATGATAAAAATGTATCGTAAAGGACGAACTGTATGTGTTTTTGACGGATGTTCGTCGAGGACTGGTAGAAATATATCCCTATTCTCCTTTTCAAAAGATGCTATAAACTATGTAAAAAAAATTAATGACATAGAACTGACAATATATTAATAATAGACAGATAAACATTATTAATTTTCACAAGTCATAAAACAGTGAGTAAACTAAGGGTTTTACTGCAATTTGATGCATTTTCTCTGAAATTCATCACATTTGAATAATAAAAATTTCATTATGATGTATTAAAATTCAATAGATTGAAATGTATCTCATATAGTATATTGAAATAATAATTATTTCTATTTTCAGAGCTGAATCGTGGCTGAGAGCTTGTAACCGAGATGATTTGCTCAACAAAAATTTGGATGTTTTGCATAAAAATTACAATGTCAGCACCATTTTGAAGAAAAAATCTCACAAAGTAGTGGAGCCCGGAAACATTTATTTTAACACGCAGTTCCCACTATTTTTCCTGAAAATTAGAAGCGTTTGTTAGTATAAGGTATTGAAGTTGATGGTAGTTGTGAGGAACCACCTAGAAAAGTTGTGGTTATTTCTAATAATATTGACAAAGTAAGAATTACAGTGTAACTAAACAGTAATAATAGTTTTTAAATAACCTCACACGAGCACAATGAGCAGTTCTATTATTCATAATAATGTACCATTAAGGTAACCAGAGTTGTAAATAAGTTTATTATGGGTTGCCCATGGAATGCCCTTAGATAATCAATCGCGTGTTTAAGGATTGCTAGCTGTTACAAAAAAATTCATTCCACTATATAAAAAACAAGATTTGTTTTGCTCTGGCTTGAATTTGTTAATTTGTGCAGGGCTGAAGGGAACAGTCTAATTTTTTTTATGCTCTGCACGTAGAAATGAATATACTAGGTTTAGTAGAATAATAAAAATATTGTTAATGCTTCACAAATTGTTTATATATATATATATAGATATATATATATATATATATATATATATATATATATATATATATATATATATATATATATATATATATATATATATATATATATATATATATATATATGTATATATAAATAAAGGTTTTAAAATTATTTGCATTAAATTGATGAATAAGTAAAATTTGCTTTATTTCCACTCATTTTTGTTGAAAATATTGAACGAAAATTAACATTTTCATAAATGACAAAATCTCATTACGAAATAGAAACTTTTTTATTTTGGTTTTTTCTCAGCCTTATCACTCTTCCTATAACAGTTTTTTTTAATATTTGCAGTTATTAGCAAAAAAAATTAGAATTGCACCCAGGAAGCTGTGTGAAAGAACTGTGTTGTTGAAAATAATAAACAAAAATTAATATTTTCATAAATCACAGAATCTCTACAAAACGAAAACTTTTTTATTTTGGCAGGACAAACATCGACAAACATGTTTGGAATCTGCCGCCCTTCGTCCAACCATAAGTATTATTATCAATATTCTTATATTAAAAACACGTAATAAATAAATTTAAAACAAAAATCTCTTACATATTGTACACATGTAATATTTAAGATCCGATTGGATTCAAATATTGTTCCCTTGATATTTTATATATTACTATATAAGATTTCGTCCACACAAATTCTAAAGTGGAACTAGCCCCTTTTTGCTGGGGACCATTCAATTAGTAATGATCCATTAACCCACGAAAAGTTTAAGTAAGTACAAAGTTCAATTCATCCTCTACCTGCCTCCACACGCGGATAAGCACCCGAACTTTTGATATATTTTATAACTGTCGTTACAGTTACTTCAATGGCTTTAGTTCACCGCCATTACTTCGGATGGATATCGACGTTTCCTACCCTTTTCAATGCACATTAATAGACCGCTGCAAATGTGCAAATAGTCAAATACTCCTTAGAGGAAACTTTGGAATCCCAAAGGACGAGAGACTGTTGATGACACTTTGTGTTAAGTTAGAGACCGAGATTTTCCATCGAACTTGACATGTATTTGACTCATGCTGTGCATTGCGAAATTGCCTTACGTCAATATACATACATAATGATGAATTTATTAAAGTAATAAAATTCGGGTAAAACAAAATTATAATTTGGGGAATATTGGAACATGGTTGCTTTAAACGAAAAGGACAATAAAACGTATATTTGTTATGAAATAACCGCATCTTAAATTTTGAAACGGTTGGAATGAAAATTTAATAAATTCAATGCTGTATTGGTTTCTACTTTCTTATATACCTAATATAAGGAAGTATAATAAATGTGATTTTTTTCGACCTCCAGATTTTGATTGATTTATACGTTCTGGACCCTCCTGAATCCATTCTGACTATTTTCCGAATGTATGTCGGTGCGTGTGTGTGTGTGTTTGGATGACACATTAAATTTGGTGAATGTGGTACCACCAGAAGAGACACAATGAATGAAAGAAGGAAGAAAGTTACAATTTCGGGAAAAAAATATTAAAAATTTTTATTGCATTTCTGTACGAATCTCGACGAATTATAATGAAAAAACATAACTTTATCGAAAAAGTCTGTCTGCATGTCTGTAGTATCGCGATAACAGCCACAGTTTTTGAGATAAAGCTTTCAAATTTGGTACACATGTTCTAAAGGCCAAAGACAATGATAAATTCGGTGATGAGCAAAGTTGGCCAGCTGAAAGGAGATCCACGGGATCCAAACATTTTTGTACTTGACTACAAAAAAATATATTCTTGATGAAAGATTATAAATCAGGTCTACTATATCAAGCCAATGAAATATATTTACTAAGTACTTAAATAAAGCTGATGTAAACTAAAAATTTTTACACATTTGACCTAATAGAATGGGGTTAGGATAAATTTAGTAGTTTGACATTTGAAATGGCTAATTCAGTTACGAAAATGTCAATGTCAATAAGAAGAAATTATTAGAATATATGAAATGAACATTATTGACTGTATAGAATGACGCTGATAATTAATTATTTAAAAATGTTAATGAAACATTTCACGGTACGCTATTAAAATTTAATTGAGGTAAGTGAAGAATTAAATAGAAAGATTTTTTTAGATCAGGATGATATATACTGGTATAAGAAAGTTATGTGCTGACCACATCAGATATTTTATTATTAATTTAAATACATTATAAAAGAACTACCACTTGGATAATGTCAAATAAATTTTGTTTCGCAAAATGTAATTAATGTTTCTGTTTTGGGAACAAAACACACTGTGCCACACATAAAATGTTTACTATATCGTTAAAATTGTGTACGTATGCTTTTATAATCTCGTAAACTTTATCGACCATCTTTAAAATTGTTTAGATCCATTATTATTTACTACAGATATATACCTAACATCACAATTTAGGTATAAATATATATCCAAGAATTGTTCAGATTCAAATAGATAAACATTTTTTTATTTAAACACATTACATCAGAATATACAGGGTGTTTAGTAAATCGGTACAAGCGTTTTAAGTGGAGGTTCTATGGTCCAAAATAATAATAAAATACTCAACAAACATAACTCTTTAACATTCCTAACAGAGACACACGCTGTCAGAATGAAGAAATTTATTTGTAACTATCCGCTTTTAATAATCAGTAATGTTTTAGAAGAGATTAATGTTTATAATTAATTGTATATTACTCGCAAATAGGTCACTATACAAACAATTTCCAAGAAATTTTTTCTATAAAATTAAATAAATAAAACAAAAAAATCGGCTTTTATTTTTATGATCTAGCTGCGTCCTACATTTTTTCAGAGAAGATCCCAAGACTCCTACCGCAGACCATTGGCTGAACATAAAAAATATATATATTCAGCTCAAATTAACTTACTTCCGCTAAGGATTTCTTTAATTAAATACAATAATAATTTTCTTTATTCTGGAAACCAATATCTCCGTTACAAAGCGTTTAAAGGGTTATGTTTATTAAGTACTTTATTATTGTTTTTGACTATAGAATCTCGCTTTAAAATGTTTGTTTTGATTTATCAAACACCCTGTTTATTTTGGAACTGTTTTAGCCGAATTTGTTGAGGACACCTTGGAAGATTCAGTAGATAAATATTAATTTAAACAATTCTGAAAGAAATAAAACAAATGTTTTATGATTTTCACTTTTTTTTTATTTATGTATTTTTTACAAAAAATATAAGCTTTTCTAGAAAACATAGTAAAGTAATTATTGGGTATTACATAAGCTTTCTTTCAAACCTAATATAATAATAATAAATGTATATAATTTCGTACATTTTATACCGTCATGCTTATCAGAATGTGCTAATATAAACGTTTTAGATAGATAATAAATTAAACACGACACTTCAAATACATTTTATCACACAAACTATTGAATTAACCGCTTCACCTAGTTGCAAATGATATTGGATTAAAAAATAGTATTCTTAGTATTAGAAGCAAAATATTGATATTAAAAAATTGACTCACCAAAAGAAAAGAAATAATTCCCTCCAGTTACAATAGTAAAACGAAAATTCCTAGACCACGATATAACGTCTTTCATACTTTCGGAATTCCTCAGGGGATTGGTCAATGCGACATATTGTTTAAAAAAACGTTTTAATTACATTACACAAAATATAAATGTTTGTCATATTTATTTCGACATTTTAAATTGATAGATTGATTGTAACTTTGGTAACCACATTAAGATTAATAACATCTAACCTATGTAAGCCCATTATTTTATATATTTTAGAAAATCTTGACATATTATTTGCTTCGTGTATTTCTAGAAAAAAAAGTATTACGTAAGCATCCTTTCAAACCATATATGATTATAATAATAATCTCTTACATTTTATACTCTCATTCTTATCTGAATGCACTATTATAAAAGTTTTATTGCAGATAAAAAGTATTAGAAGTGTCCTGTTTGATTTGTTACCTACCTAAAACTTTTATACTAGCGCACTCAGATAATAATGACAATGACAGTATAAAATGTAAGAAATTATAGGTATTTATCATAGTAGGTTTGAAAGCATGCTTTTATAATATTATTTTATTGTTTTTTCTAGAAATGCATAAATACGAAGTAAATAACATGTCAGATTTTTTATATAAAAGCTTTTTTTGCCAACACAGTGGTTGAAGAAGCCAACTGAAACAATAGTCATACTTTTTAAAAAAAAATTGTGAAAACATCTATGTTTCATTTCATTCAGTCTTAATATGGACTTTCAACAAAAAAAAAAGTCGTTTTAATCATTTCTTTATAATAATCATTTAGAATAATAATTATAGCTCAATGAATCATGAATATATCTCAGTGCATATCCAAGATATAATATTAAAATGCATTACATCTTTTTATTACAGAAAACTTACCAGGTATTTTTAAGTCAAAATCTGTAGTGGTTTTATGAAGAGCACACTATCAGGTGTCTACTTCTCTGTCTAATTTGTTCTATCAAATAAAAAGGGTAGTAATGTGTAAAATAAATAACAGTTTCGACCACGTGTTTTTGGTGCCCCCGAAACTTTTATGTGTAGTGATTCATGAAAATATTTTATTGAAAATTTATGGTAAATTAGTATACATATTTATATTGCTTGAGATAAAATTTTGTTGTTTTTAGAAAACGTCTCTTTGTGTGACACAAAAGAAAACAAACTTGTGACTGTACCGGGGTGACTTGATACCATGCAGATATCATATAAAAATCTCAGAGAGGCGTCAAAGGACATTAAATCTAAAAAAAGAAGTAAATTAAAAAATAATAAAAAAATTAAAATAAAAAATAAATAAATAAAATTTACGAGACCTTACAAGTCCACAAATGAAAATTTGTACGGCTTGAAGTAGATGACATAAGTTTCATTTTCCACATGAAATAAAATAGAAGTTAACACAACCAATGCAGATTAGAAGGGGTTTACTACAATTCCCTTGTGATATTTAACGTTATTGAAATATATTTCAAATGGGACGATAGACTTGTTATTTTTTTTTATTTATTGTTATTAGAACCATATTTTCATTTTATTTTATTATATATTATATAATGTTATGTTCGTTTTATAATAAAATGTTGATATTTTCATGTGTTTTAATTACTTTTTTAAGTGAAAAAAAAAATAGTTGCGTATTTAAAAAAAATATATATTTCAAGTACCCCCAAATAGCAATTAAAGTGACATTTTCTCAAAAAACAATGTCTGTATAAAAACTCCCCGGCCGGCGGCCCACAGGGCGACTTGATACAGTCACTTTAAAAAAAAAAAAACACGGAAATGGCTAATGACAGTAAACTCAAATTTTGGTGATGTAAACTACAGAAGAAGACTAAACATTTAACGTATAGCAACTTTTCCTGAAAAGTACATCTCAAAAATTACATGCATTTGAATTTAAAAAGTGTATCAAGTAACCCCGTTCTACGGTATTTAATATAATGTAACTTTTTCATATTTGAAAATGCTGTGCGGTGAATAATTTCCTAAACCTAAGGGCATCTAGACTTAATCAAATATATTGCATATACTAGATGTCTACTGTGCCACATTAACAAAATAGATCTTCTAAATAAACATGAATTAGACCAATATAAGGACGTGGTTTTCATTTTGTTACGTTCTTAATGTAATTAAATCGTTCCGCATAATAATACCCTGAAAGCTGTATGTTCTGTTAATTTAATTTTGAAAAAATATACATGATATTTTTAAAATATCTACTAAGAAGTTAATTTAAATCATTATGAACACATTTAGATAAATATAACTTATTATGATAAGGCTATAGGGTCAGGACAATCTAGTGCAGTTTGAGTATAAAATTCTGACAATATTAATTACAAAAGTTGGACCATTTTTTAAACGCCTATTATCTAACGAATCTATGATCCTTGATCAAAATTTTGTTTTTATGTTAAGGTAGATAACAGAATTTTACAAAGCTAAATAACGCAATACAGCAGAGGTTTATGTTTAGACTACCTGGGAATATTTGCACGGATAAAGAAATAAATTGATATTAAACAAAGCAGAGACTGATGCCATATATACAAAAAAGAACGTTAAGGACACGTGTTTCGGTTTAACTGTTCCTCGTCAATGTATCGCAGCTTAGGGAATGGGATCTGAAATAGAATAAATGGTAGATGGGAAGAAAAATTAACACACGGTTAACAGCACTGTAATGCATTGTACGTAAAACATGCTGTAAATCGATATTCTTGTTGATTCCTGAAAAACTGACTGTGATCTCAATAGAATGAGCTACGAATTAAGCAAATCCGAATGATATAGCAGCAACTTATTCATTTGTGCAACACTATGACTTCCATCAGTTTTGAGGAATGCTCATTATCTTCCCCCTCTAGTTCTTTTTACCTTCAACGTTATACATTATCAAGCTTCTTACCCATAATAGTGTTGTCAATAGTAACAAGTCTAAATTTTCTATAACTAATCTTCCTATACTGTTCCCTTCTAAATTTGTAAAAAAATTGATTTCCTCTACAAAACCAAAACCGCGTATGTAATACTAAGCATGATTAGTCCATCCCCTATTCACACATCCTTTTTCCTGATTATTGCAAATAGCATTTTATGTTGGTTTTTATTTTTAAATGTTATTACTATTATTAAATCACAAAAGGAACAGACCATTTTATACACTACTGCTTTTGCTACGTCGGACTAACTTTTATTGTGTTCGAATTGGAATTTATTCACTGGCATGAAATATTTAACACATGTAGTGTCCCAAATTGGTGGGGATCGTGGGTTACATCCATTTACGTACTACAAAGATAAATGCTGATTGCACATTTCTTGGTCGATATTCAAGAAAATTGATTAAACTGAATTTTCAAGATATTACGATAAATATTATTTTCGAAATTTTCAAAATTTCTTTCTTTGTTTCTTGTTTGTTAACAATCATTACTAATTTATCATGTTATCGGCGCCCACAAATACGAGACAAAATACTTGCGTACTTTCAAAGAATTTTTTTGAAAATGTGAAAAGCTAAATTTAATATACGCATTTTTGAAGTACCTCTGTAACGCATCTGTTTGTAAATATACGAAAAAATACAAAGATCTTTATCATCACATTTTTTGAGTACCGATAGTATCACTAATTTTAAAAGAATATATTTTAAAAGTTTTTTCTAAAATTTTGACGTGTCTCGAAAACTGCGAGATCGAAACGAGCTTTTGTCCCTTCAACTAGCAAACATAGACCAACCTCTAAGGCAGGAAGTCATAATTATTTAATTTCGTCTTAATAATATACTATAAAATTATGAAAACATGTAATTTGATGCATAAGTTTAAATTTATTCTGCAAAGGAAAACGTTATTTATCATTAGAGATCGGGAGGTAGCGATAAATTCCAGAGACGACTTTTACCGAAATATAATATATTATTATTTATTTATTTATTTATTTATTTATTTATTTATTTATTTATTCATTCATTCATTCATTCATTTATTCATTCATTCATTCATTCATTCATTCATTCATTCATTCATTCATTCATTCATTTATTTATTTATTTATTTACTTATTTATTTATTATTATACACTACTCAACAGATACAAATTCTATTTACTGGGTAGGAATTACAAAATACATTTGTCACGAAGAGAAATACCTAACAGAATATGAAAATTGCAGGAATAAAAAAAATACAATTTTAATGATTAAGCTGTAACTAGAAAATTTGTAAATTTAATTTCTTTATCAAAGTATACTGCAGTTAAAAATATCAATAAAACTGCTAAAATTATTACAGTTACTGCATATTCTAAACAGAGGTGAGTATTTTTGAACATTTCTTCTAGGTATGGGTAGATAAAATATGATGTATTAATTTCGATTTGGTAACATGCAAACTAAGCATATGTGACATTTCACTACAATCGTTAAACCAAGAATTAATTTATAAAGAAACACAAGTTCAGATATATTTCTCGGAGCATCAAGAGATGATACTGAAAATCCGTTAAGAAGATTGTCATGTGGGTAACCTATAGCTGGATAAACTCCATCCATTTTAAAATATAGATATTTAAGGAAACGTCTTTGAATTGTCTCTGGGTTATTAATATGAATATGGAGACCAAATAACAGAAACATGTCTAGATCTGATGTAAAAATCATTGAGCAGTTTAATCGTGTCAGTATTATTAAAATCATGAGAGCTCCTTATTATGAAGCCTAACATTTTGTATGTGACTGTTAAAACTAAGCTTTATGTCAAATGTAACACCAAGGTCACGAAATAAATTATATCTATGTAAAGTAGATTTACCTAGAGAATAATTAAAAATAATAATATTTTGTTTCATAGAATACGTCACACAACTACATTTGCTAACATTTAACAGTAAGTTGTTAGCAACTCACCATGTATGCATCTTACTAAGCACCGCTTGCAGAATTATGCTGTATTTTCTTGTGTTAATCGTTTTACACAATTTTACGTCATCTGCGTATAGAATTCTAGGAACGGCAGTATCAGCAACTATATCATTAATAGATTAACAGATGGAAAAATAGTGGACCTAATACAGAGTCTTGAGGCACTCCTGATGTTGTGAATTCAGCTGATTGATGACCATAACATTCTACAAACAATGATCTATTTTTTAGATAAGTGCTGAAAAATTGCTGTAAGTTTTTTGAAAAACCAAATTAATATTGTAAACACCTAATGAAATATTCCCAAAAAATATTAAATGGTAAAATTCTTATGCATTATGCAACAAATCTATTTTCTGTATAAAAATGGAGAAAAAAAATGTTAGGTTTTTATCAGGTCATTGGACGACTTGCAACTGTAAAAAGCAATTACTTACTGACCGACGTCTTGACGAGGAAACGCCTGTTATTATCGACTATCCAGTGATAATGCGAATGCATAGATACAATAGGTGGATCGCGTCGATTGGTTAATATATTTATGCTCACTGTTTCATGTTGAAGATGATTATGTTGCGTGCGTTGACGTTATAACTTTTGCGACTGTAGGAAAACGATTTGTGTGATACCAACTGAAGATGTTGTTTTAAGTGTATTTTGCAACTTTAAAAACTTCCTCTCATTGGAAATTTAAATATTATGATAATAATTCATTCAATACAAATTTCGGTTTTATGTACTTTACGAGTATAGAGATGTTCAGACCAGTAATTGAAATAACAAAAATCTGTAAAGTCTAACACCTCTCACAGTCTTACGAGTTCATGACAATAGACGATACTGTCATCAGATGTTGGAAGAGCATTACTGCTATTCGTTGTTTTTCCGTCTTATGCTAGTTGCACACTTATGCGCAGCGCGGCGAAACACAGAGAAAAATGTTTAGGATTTATTTCATATATCAAATATTCAAATTTCAACCCAACCGCTTCTACGCGCCGTACCGAGCTTGGCTTCGCTTAAATGCGCGGATCTATATTTGAATACATGAAATAAATCCCATGCAACATTTTTCTCTGCACTTCGCCCCGACGCGCTAAGCATATGTGAGCAACAAGCATTACTTATATCACACGTGTCTTGACATGCTGATAAGCTAATGGTGCCGGCGCTGGTAATGAGACTGGGTTAAGTCATTCCAAAGACAAAATAGAATATTTCCGCTTTTGGGAAATTTATGAATACCTCGACAATTTCCCAGAAATATTCCTGGCCTAGGAATATTTCCACCGGGAAATACTTCCGATGAAACATTGCTGCATATGACCTATATATTTTAAATATGTAGTATTTATAAGACGTCTCGTAGATAAGTAAACAATGTGAAATTAAAAACAAGAGAGGTTACCTTTTTTTAAAGAACTTGTTCAATTCCTTCAAAGAACAAAGTGAACTTGTGGATTAGTGATTTCCCGGAGTTGTAATTTAACAGCATAGAATTATATTGCACGAGCAAGTGCTTTCGTCTAACGTCAAAGCAAATATTAAGAGCTGCATTTCCTCAGACAGTCATAAAAAGTGTGTGAGTGGTAATATTACTGATGGTAACAAGCAAACAAATTTCAACTTAGATTTAGTGGAAATGATGTTTGGGTGTAATAATAATAACGTGGACAAAACTAAATAATCCATTATTTAGACAATTTTTGCAAGAGTATTAGTGCACGGAAAGAATCTAAACTATATTTAAGACTACTATTCTTAAATTGAGACATTATTGTACTCATATATCCGCAAGAATAGATATTTTTCCATCAAGGAAAACCGTATTCTTAAAAGTCATTACCTTAGTCTCCTTTTAATGATAACTAATTATTAACTTTAGAATAATGGTTCTACTTCAGCTAAAAGGAAATTTCGAACAATATTCAATACTAACATACTTAATCTAAGATTTCATTTATTCAGTTCAAAAGTAGAGATATTGCGATCTGCTATATTTAACACTTAATGTAAGAAATGTGTCATTTCGTTCAACAACTGTATTATTTAAACAAATTTGATGAATTACTTGAACCAATAAATATTTGATGTTGACTGAAATCTTTTCTTTCCTGATTTAATATTGCGATCTATTAAATTTACCATTTAATGTAAGGATAAATTTTATTTCGTTCAACAATTGTATTGTTTAAATAAAACTTATTTCCTTTTCTTTTTTGAAACTTACTACCACAAGAATATTTCTTCGTTATCTAAAAAATGTAGTTAGTTACCAGTATGTTACTGGAAAAATAAACTTCTGCACTTGTAACAATACAAGATTAGTCAGAGGATATTTTTTGAAACGTTAAGGAATTATATTATTATTTTTTTATCTCATATTAGTTGTCAAAAAATACCCTCTGGCTAATCTTTTGACGTAAAGTCACAAGCGAAGAGGTTTATTTTTTCCAGTAACATACTGGGTAACTAACTATATTTTTTAGATAACGAAGAATTATTCATGTGGTAGTTAGTCCCAAAAACGAAAAAGAAAAATTTAGAGAATGCCACAAATATTGTTCAGACAATATTTAAATAAAATTGATAAATTATTTGATTCAAATTTGATTTCTGGGATTGACTAAGGACTTTTCAAAATTAGAAGAAATTTTTATGAAGAATGACGTTTTATTGAGAAACCAAAAAAAAAAGATTTTACAAGTATAAGTCCATTCGTGAACATACTGTATATGAGACCTCAAATTTACCACAGGAAGGCACATTATTTCTTTATAAGCTTTTAAGTGTTTTATGAATTTTATAATCTTTCCGTTTTGAGGAATCAGTTCTATAATCAGTTCTTCTGAAATTTCCAGTAAATTGTCCAACGTTAGTTAATTTTCTTGGCCTAGAAAACAATTATTTGTTATTAAACTATAAATAATTTAAACAAATCATTGTAGCTAACTATACAATAATATAAAAGTATACTTGAACTTTCAAACAGGTATGGCATAACAAGTTTTATTTTATTTTATTTTATTTTATTTTATTTATTTTATGAATACAGCTGCCCAGACAGATATGCATCCAATTACAGGGCAGGAAATATACAAAGAAATATGTGCACAGTACAGAGTAAACGACTTAATACTAAATGTTTTACAGATAAATAACTAAAAAGAGAATGCAATAATTTGTGAGAAGATAGATTAAACAGTGGTTTGGTAAACTAGAGGTTTACTTAAGAGCGATTCAAAATACATTGCTTTATACTATTAACACTACAATTAAAAATATCAAGGTTCGACTGATAGCTTAAGTAATTTGAGCACATATTGTGAATAGGCGACGATTTTAGTACATTTGTTCTTGGTGTAGCTAGGTAGAAGGTGTCGTGTGAGCGAGTTTGAGAATATGGAACTTTGAAATGTATGGAACTAAGAATATCCGGGCAGTCAGTCTGACTTGTTAATAGTTTGTGTAAGAACAACACAGAAAAGTAGATCCTACGTGTTGCTAAGTCATTTAGATTAAATTTGGCTAGTAAGTCAGATTGTGGCGTGCCTCTGGAAGGATAAATTCCGTCAGCTTTGAATGAAAGATGTTTAACGTGCCTTCTCTGAACCCGTTCCAAATTAAGGATATGAATATTGTAATGTGGGTTCCAGACAATACCACCGTATTCCAGTTTTGGCCGTACAAAAGCATTGAACAGGAGAGAAAGTGTGGAGATATCTTTAAAATGCCTTGAATTTCGCATAATAAAGCCTAGATTTCTGTAGGCATTAGCAGTTATGTGATCTATGTGGGCAGTAAAGGTTAGTTTTGAGTCAAAGATGACTCCGAGATCCTTGAATTGAGTGCGTCTCGTAACTATTTCATTGCCTATTTTGTAGGAAAATTTTATCGAGTTATTTCTCCTTGTAAAAGTCATCGCGTTACATTTTGATATATTTAAGGGTAATCTATTATTTTCACACCATGAATTTATTTTTGAGAGGTCATGCTGTAATCGATGGCAATCTTCTTCGGAGTTAATAGATGCAAACAGTTTTAGATCATCAGCATATAGGAGGACATTACTTTGTATATCTTGGCAGATATCATTGATGAAGATTATAAATAATAGTGGGCCCAAAACAGAGCCCTGCGGAACTCCTGACGTCGCTAATACTTCAATAGATGAAAAACCATGATACTTCACGT
Source organism: Rhamnusium bicolor (assembly GCA_029963845.1). Classification (NCBI taxonomy): domain Eukaryota; kingdom Metazoa; phylum Arthropoda; class Insecta; order Coleoptera; family Cerambycidae; genus Rhamnusium; species Rhamnusium bicolor. Next base: position 758,556 of record JANEYF010004339.1, on the reverse strand, counting down.
TTAATGTTCTGTTGCCCAGATATGACTCAAAGAAGCTTAGAAAGTCAAGACTTAGACCAAAAGCTGACAACTTCTGTAATAGGAGCCCATGGTCTAATCTGTCAAATGCTTTAGACAAGTCTGTATAAATTATGTCTGTTTGACCACCATGATCCAGCGAATTTGCGATGGCATGTGTAACACATACCAAGTTGGTAATTGTAGATCTACCTGCCAAAAACCCGTGTTGACCATAAGAGATTTGAGATTTAGCATGAAAATAGATTATATCGTATAAGACAATTTCAAAAAGTTTGCCAAAATTACACAGGATAACTATAGGTCTGTAATTTTCAATATCGGTCTTATCACCTTTTTTGAAAACAGGACAGATTTTTGATTGAGTCCATATTCGGGGAAATGTAGTGGTTCGCAGTGCTAAATTAAAAATGATAGAGAGTGGTAAAGCAAAGATAGAGGCACAGTCTCTTAATAAGAAGGCTGGTATACCATCGGGACCCGTTGTGAGTTTATTTTTGAATTTTTTTTAGTGCTTTTAAAACATCGTTTTCGGTAATGGTTGGAATATTAAGTTGGGGAACATTGCCTGTGGTTTCCTGTTCCATTAAGTTGTACGTGGATGATGTGATAAAGGACGATTGAAAGTATTGGGCAAATGCATCGATAATGCTCTGAGTGTCGTTTAATGAATTATTGTTGAAGCGCATCGAATTCGGTATACTGGTTGCATTTTTCATAGTATTAAGAAAAGACCAGAAGTTGCTCGGGTTAGTTTTAATGTTTGTTTCAGTGTATTGAATGTATCTTTTGTGAGCATGTTCAACGTCTCTTTTTATTTTGGAACGCAGAGCTTTGAATTGGTTGAGGTAGTGCTCTTCATTATTATCCTTATATAGATTCCATAGACGGGATTTCTGCTTAATATCTTTTATAATTGTTCCAGTGTACCATGGGGGATATGATGTATATTTTGGAGTTGTTTTAGGAACGCTTTGTGAGAAAACAGAATTTAGTTTATTATAAAGTTGTGTGCAAGCTCCATTAACATTGTCAAAGCCTGACAGACATGACCAGTCTATATTGCAAAGGTCATCATATAATTTATTGAAGTCTGCTTTTTTAAAATTAAATGATGGATTATTGTTGCCTGAATGTCTATTGTGATCAGATTTTAGGCTAAAGCTTAAATCTAGAGGTGGGTGATGAGGGTCTATGGGTACTAGATAGTTTTCTGAAAGATTAACCATTACCTGTGATCTGCTTAGGACTAGATCTAAGAGTCTACCATTTGAATTTAATACTTTGTTGTACTGGTTGAGGCCCAGGAATTCACAGAAATTAACAAGTGAACCTATAAGTCCGTTGGAAATTACAGAGGTAAGTAGATAACTTACATAACTAGGGATGTTAAAGTCACCTAGTATAATTAGTTTATCTTCATTAAGAAAGTGAATATTTGCTGCTATCATATCAAACAGGGTCTCATAAGTTGCAGCATTAATGCTGGGCGGAGTATATAGTGCAAGAACAAAAATGGAGTGATGAGATAGACTGAGTTTTACCCCAATTATATCAATTTCAGGAAATACGTTGCAGATTTCACTGAGATCTAGCATAACTGCCGAATATGATTTTTTCACAGCTAGTAGGACACCCCCTCCCCTGCTCATGTTTGTCAGTTCAAAATTACGATCTTTCCTAAAGACACAAAAGTCATTTGGAAAAAGTTCAGAGTCGAACACGCCTGAGTCGAGCCATGTTTCAGTTAAAGCAATTAGGCAAAAGTGACATGACACTGATGCATTGAATAGCTCATGTGTTTTAGTTTTCAATCCGCGAACATTTTGGTAATAGAAATGAAAGGGTTTACCTGGGATAATTTTAGAGTTTCCAGGATTCTCAAGCTCGCTCGTAGCTAGTTGCTATTTGCTATCAAATAATGTCTCCCTAAGATGAGCAAGTTTCTTTTTGTAGACAGTACATTTTGTGCTATCCCATACAACATGGTTATTATCCTCTATTTTAGCGTTAACACAATTAATACATCTAGGAACCGAGGTTTCCGGGCAGTCTTTAATATTGTGAGCTTTTGAGCATTTTGGACACACCAGAATATTGCTGGAGCACGTTTTCTGATAGTGATTAAAGCCACATTTGTAGCAAAGTTTTAAATCTATCGCATCGTACGCCGTGCAAACATCATAGTTGACAAAGAGATGACCCTGCTCCATAACTTTACAGTAAGTTTCCGCTTCGACATCCAGTAGTGCTTGATATACTTTATTGTTTTTCTTGGTAGGCCATATTTTGCAAACTTTGTAGTTGCTACTGTCTGAGAACATATCATTCTGATGATTAATAAATTTGACTATCTGAGCCGCGGTGTATTCTTCTATCATTCCCACGATTTTTAACCTATAGCTGCCTCTGCTAGCATCCTTGACATTGTAATCAGTTGATAATTTTACTTTCGCCACTTCCTTAAGTTTATCTGCACCGCTGGAACTGTTGCATCCAATTAATATACCTCCGTTACTTAAATTTTTCACTTTAGAGACGTGGATGTTTAGATCTATCGGGTTAAGATTGTTCATTATGTCAGATTTTGTTTGAGCATTAGGTTGCTCAGAGTTCTTTGGCTTTATGATTACCATAGATTTATTGTTGACAACTTGGGAATAAAGAGGAGCTGGTTCTTTTAACTTTGCAGGCATAGATATATTGGATAATTTATCATCGGCGATCTTGAGAATTTCCTTCCTCGTATCCTCGAATAACTTTTCGATATTGCTCATGGCATCCTTTAATTTTGATTCGATATTTTTTTTACGATATTCTCAAAGTCAGATTTCTTATTATCGCAATTTTCGCAGTACCAATAAAGTCCTGGGATACCTGGGGTTTTCATAAGCTTTACAACATCGGCGGGTATTTCGGTGCAGGTTGCATGATACGATTTACTACAGAAACCAGAGCAAGACATAGCCGGTGTTTTACGCCGGTCAATCACTATCTCACATTTCCCACAAATAAGAGACATTTCTTAGAATATGTACAACTGTAGTAAATAATTGTTACCTGGACAGGTACACTTCGGTAAAAGGTTCCTTTACGGCCGTGGTCAGTCCCTACCTTTTCTATTTCTTGAGGGCTGGTTGATTCTAACATGAAATGAAAATTAGTATTTAATACTTTCGCACCACACTTTTTTTAGAATAACTAATCACATATTAACTCGAACACACACTGAATTGTATCTTTCGATGCAGAACACAAGATTACTGTCATCTACTTGAGAGTAGTCCCAAATCACAATGAATTTACCGATTTTATAGCGATAAAGGCCGGAGCGCCTTTCCGCACGTGTTGCACTTAGGAGAGCTCGACAGTTTTGTACATATGAAACCGAAATTTTTAAGCCCATTTGAATATTCACAAAATTTCCATGCATATATATAAACTGTAAATAGGCAGCTAAAATACATGATAATTAATATGTTAGCTTAGCATTTTTGGCAAGAACAAAGAACTTTATCCTACACTGATAATAAATTAATATCAATGACTTCTTAAAGTCATTGATTAATAATGTTATATATATGTACACATCAAGGTGCATGACTGGTAAGTCGCTATATTCCCTTCAAGGGATGTTAGTAGAGCTCATTTGCAACTGATTTAACTATAATATGCATAACACAAAACCTAACAGTTTTTGAGATATTTTATTATTTTTTTTTTTTTTTTTAATTTTCCCTTGCCCTTATGCGTTTCAAAAAACATGTGTCATCGCTTAAGCAGAGATTTCTCACTCAAAAATAAGGCAAATAGTTACTATCAACATGGGTCGTATTCGAAATGCAGAATGTTGAGGTCTTATTATTATTTGAGTTAATTTTGTAAACAAAATATATACACCAGTGACTTCTTTAGTTTTAGATGACACAGTTATGTAGTCAGTTAATTGCTGAAAAGATGTCACCTCTTGATTTTTGTTAGATTTAGGTTTCGTGTAGGAGTTAAATATAATTTTTTTATGTAGGGTACTTAATAGCATATTTTTTTTAAATAGACTTAAAAAGGCTTTAAAAATTGCATTTATCTTCTACACGATGCCGATATCTAAAAAACGTCAAGAGGTGACATTTTTCGGCAATTAACTTTCTACATAATTGGGCCATCAAAAACTAAAAAATCAGTGGCGTATATATTTTTAACAGTTTACGCAAAGAAAAAGAAAACTTCAATATCTCAGAAACGATGCAAAAATGGACATATGTTGATAGGAATTAGGTATATTTGTTTTATTTTTTGAGTGTTAAATCTCCGTTTAAGCGATGGCACATGTTTTTCGAAACACCCTGTATCTCTTTAATTTGAAAACAATGGACGCTCTACCTGTACATAGTATTTTTGTATTATTTATGGAAGTAAAATTCACTTCATATAAACCTCATTCGAAAAGTAATATATAAAGTAGAGAAGTTTTTAAATAATTTGCACGTTTAATGCATTATCAAGTTTTAAAAATAATTTCCAATGAATGTACGATTGGGTTGAAATTTTTTTCACAAATGTAGTTTTCTTTAGCTCGTCTTTTTATCTTATTAAAGTATTTAAACTAATTTTTGTTATATAACTATGTAAACTAACGCAGGAAACTGAAATATTAAAGAAAATTTTATTATTTTTTTATTTTAAAAATAAAATATCCCAAAAATTATTATATATCTAAATCAATTGCAAAAAGAGTTCTACTAACCCACCCTCAAAGGAATAAGCTCACTTACCAGTCACCCTGTATTTGTATTGTATAATAAAACGCCACTACAGTAAAAATGCAGATCTTGACTATAGATTGTATATAATACATAAGCAAAAATTATCAAAAAGAAAATAATTTGGGAAATCTATACACAACCATTAAACTTCAGATGAATACCTTTTCACAATATAGTAACATTGTGTATTCATTTCTTGTAAAGTATAACGTAATTAAAATAGCTTGCATGCAGTAAAACCAGAATTATCAAACTTACCTTCTAATACTGAAATTAAGAACTCCAATTGCCAACTTGCTAATAGCTTTTCCATCGTAGACTCATTAACTTCTATTTCACAGTTCATAATGTTAATATACTTCTTTTTCAAGTGTAACTTTTCAAATATAAATTATTTCATAATAATCAACATCTATGAACAAAGTACAGCACACACAATTCGACGCGTAGTAGGTAAAGTATGTATTTGATTGGCAAAGGCATAGCTTTCTACCTCCCACCACTGCGCGAATTACTTGTTCCATCATTATTTTAGAACACTTTACATTGAGATTAGTAAGTATTCAATCAAGGATAACAATTATTTGATTAATAGTATGTATAATTCATCCAGCAAAGTTGTTTGTAGTTTTGTTCCAAGAGTAGTATTCTTATGTCAAGAAAAACATTTAAATAAGAATTTACTTCAAGATGTCCTTATACTTACTCTCACGGTTAACAGTACTCGAAAGAAGTGTACTATTAAGAGTATATTTAATACATACTTATACTTCGAAGGAATCATACTTATATTGACTTAAAGACTTGCGCTAATGAAACTCAAAAATATATCTGTTCTTAGTTTACAATTGATATATTATTGAAACAATAATAATTTAGTATGCCAAGTAATATTATTCTAGTGACAAGTATAAAAATTCAAGAATAATCAATTACTTTGATATAGAATAGTTTTCTTTCCGTGTGGACAGTATAGATATATTTAGGTGCCAACGGAAAGACACTAAAACAAAATCTTTGTCATAGAGATTTGACAATATTAAACAAAAAAAATATCCTGGACTGATTGAAAAATAAGTCTGTATTAGCGCGGATGAAACCACTAATGCTTGTGACTGGAGGGTAGCAAAATGTTATAATAGGTGCATTAATATTAGTAAAATACTTTTACTCTTGTGATCGTTGGTTAAAAATGCATGTGTGTGTTATTTTTAGATTCACCAATACGTTCAGCCTTCTTTAGATGTTATCAAATTCGCCAAAATAACCACAAGGTAAGATATTGTGTCATATATGCATGAACACAATTACGGAGCGACACATCACTTAGCGTCAACCCTGGAATTGACGTCATTTATCGCTAAACGCCAATTTTCCTGTTTCCTATAGAAGCCAAAGGGCAATTTAGTCCAGCCACTACTACTAGGTCATAGAAATTATTAAATTGACACATTTGACTTAATAGTCAAAAACGTAAAGCTAACTGCCTGGTTTATCATTTACTTATAAAATACTTATTTCTCAAATAGGGAACATGTACCTCAAAGTTCAACATATTTGTTATAAAAAGTTGTGTCTGCCATAATAGAAAGTATCTGTAATTTTATGGTTAATAGTAAGTAATATGCAAGATATAACTACAAGGAACTTGCTGTTCATCATTATTGAACATCTATAAATAAATAGAAACCATTTACCTTAAAATGACTACAATTTGACTTAGGTTATGTAACATTTAAATGATTTTCACCTCTTAGACAAAATAACTGCGCATGCTTATTTTTTATTTGGAATTTGCTTTACCATTCCCACATAGGCAAATTTGCCTCACACCAAATTGGTCAATCCAAAATTCAGACCTGTTAGTATGACGAATTAATATAACTTTGACAATAAATGTTGATTGGAAATTGACTTCAAGAATGTACAATTAATATTTCGGTATTTTCAAAATAAATAATTTAGTGTTTACTTCCTCACCCCCTCAAAGTGGGAAAGTTATGTATTCGTGAAAGAAATTTTGAAAATTTTTATTGCATTTCTAGACGAATCTCGACGAAATACACAAAATTTCAGACAAAAAAAATGTTGTGTCCGTGTGTCTGTCCGTCTGGTTCGCGATAGCAGCTACAGATTTTGAGATAAAGCTTTCAAATTTGGTACACACATTCTAGAGGTCAAGGAAGAGATCGAGTTCGTTGATAAGCAAAATCGGTTCCAATTGTTGAAACGTCAAAAAATGTGACTTTTTTGAAACGTTAAAGTGCCTTTTTTGAAACGTCAAAATGTGACTTTTGAAACGTCAACAAATTTGATTTTTTTGAAACGCCAAAAATTACTTTTATTATAAACTCTACCACACATCGAATTTACTACGGTTTTTAATGTCAGTTCTGTGCGGAAAACGGAAACTCGCTGTATTCAAATGCTTCTAAGTTATAACCAAATTGAAATTTGTTCAAGTTTAATTACTTCCTCACCCCTCAAAGCGAGGTATGTATTCGTAAAAAAAAAATTTTGAAAATTTTTATTACATTTCTGGACGAATCTCGACGAATTATGACGATACACAAAATTTCAGACAAAAACTTTTCTGTGTCTGTGTCTGTGTGTCTGTGTGGTTCGCGATAGCAGCTGCAGTTTTTGAGATAAAGCTTTCAAATTTGGTACACAAATTCTAGAGGTCAAGGAAGAGATTGAGGTCGTTGATGAGCAAAATCGCTAAAAAAAATAATAAAAAAATTTGAATTTTGATTCACTTAAAATTTGAAATGTCAAAAAAATATTAGTGACATTCCACCAACGTGACTTTTTTGAAACGTCAAAAATTACTTTTATTATTCCACCAATGTGACTTTTTGAAACGTCAAAAATTACTTTTATTGCAATCTCCATCACACATCGAGTTTTACTACAGTCAGGAAATTCTGATCCCTAAATAATAATTGGCAGCGGTTTTTAGCATTTGTAATTATAAGTTTGTAGCAATAATAGTTAAAATATTTTGACCTGGAGTGGGTTGGAATCTTTGATGTGAATATAACACTGACGTAGTTGTCCACGAAACACCAAAACGCTATATACTGCACTCGACGCGCGTTTCGCCAACCAAGTGGGCATCATCTGTAGATGATTAAAACAGTTTTAATAATCTCCAGATGATGCCAACTTGGTTAGCGAAACGCGCGTCGATTGAAATATATAGTGTTTTGGTGTTTCGTGGAAAACAACGTCAGTGTTAAAATATTTTGAATAAGATATAAGCGTCAACTATTCCAAACTGATATTAATTTTGGACAATATATACAAACCTGTATCATTATTTTACTTAATAATATATCCAAACTTGTATCATTATTTTATTTAATTACCTTCATAAACTAATACTAAATCGTGCACAAATTGCTTTCATTTCCTATATTGTTATTTGGTGTTTTATTTATTCTAAATTTTATTCGCTCTTTAATTATCATGTAGACCATTAATTTTATTTAATTTGGTGTTTTTGATCACTATTGGTAAATTTACGATGAAGTTTAATTTAGCCCAGTATTTATCACTTTCCAATTTAAATCTCAATTATGAGATTCAATTACTGCATTAATAATCTGGCAGAAAGTTTACAAATTTATCATTTAACAAACACAAAATGGTACCCAGGAATTTAGGCAGCAACTATTTAAAAAATTAATCAAATTGGCAATTCTAAAATATATAAAGAAATACTAGATATTAACCTAAATTCCAAAATCTCTGCTTTCTGGGCCTAGAGATTTGTCTGAATCGATAGTAAATTTCTTACAACTTTGTTACAACTAATTGGAGAAATCATTGCATCTAATCCAAATTCACGAATATGTTCTTCCGTCATAATTGTACAATGATTGATGTTGCTAGAATTTTACCAGAAAAAAACATGCAGAGATGTATAAGTAAATAAATGCATCCTTTCGTAACCGTTTTATGATGATTTGGAAATAAAACCATTAATTGATTCTTACGTCTGTCATATCTGTCTATATGATAGAATAGAATAGCATTTGTTTCCCAAAATAAAATTTACTTAATATTCGTCTTTTTAGACATTTGTGAATACTAGTTTATCACATTATAAGACAGTTATAAGGTTTAACATGCGAGCATGGAAGTTAACTATTATCCATGTGAGTATGTTAAATCCTATAATGGTTGAATATTATACAACGTTTTATGTTATCCTGAAGCTCTTTTCATCCAAAAGAGAGAATAAACTAATAAATTTTGTTAATTCTTATGATAATTAGTAGTATAGGTAAAAATCTAGTTGCATTTTTTGGAAAGCATCTCTGTTTTCATGGCAACGGGTAACTTTAAATAATAGACGTATTTGTAAAAATCAAAATAGGTAAAATTTTTTGTTATCCTGAACTGTAAATACTGTTTAACAATAATCACCCTTTATTGGTAAAAATGTTCATGATTGGTAAAAACTTTTACCGATATATTTTGATTTTTACCGATACGTGACTTGTTACCCGTTGCTATGAAAACACAGTTGCTTTCCAAAAAATGCAACTAGATTTTCGCCTATACTAATAATCGTCATAAGAATTAACAAAATTTATTAGTTTATTCTGTCTCTTTTGGATGAAAAAGTTTCCAGATAACATAAAATGTTGTACAAAATTCGACCGTTACAGGGTTTATCATGCTCGCATGTTAAACCCTATATAACGGTCTTATAATGTAATATACAATTCCCAATCTAGAGTGTATTTTTACCACATAAAACAATTTCAACTAGCTGAATTTAGTAGAATTAAACTGTGTTATATTGTAAAATGTGTGTCGATATAAAAATGATTTTGATGATTTTTTTTTAAATAATATTATTATATTATTTTGTTTTGTTACGTGAAAATGTAAATTTTTAAACATTTTTATACTAGAATAAAGTAGCCCTTTTCTATTTGCTTCATAATTATAATTAGGTAGTAACGGAACATTTTTATTTCTAGTACTCTAGGAATGGTAATTTGATAGTGTTAGGAGAGAATGCCATTTATTATATATCATTATTGCTAATTTGTATAAAACAATTAATTGCAGAGCGAAAACAGATTTGCATATTTTATTTAGTTCTACAATGTCTGGGCTTAGAGGTTGACTAGGACACTGGATTCCTCGGTTCGATCCCCGGTCGAGAAGCTAGGATTTTTTCTAAACCAGTTTGTCAATTGTCTCTAATGTGTAGCCCTCTGCCGCACAAGATACCTTGAGATACCTTCAGGGATAAAGGGGATTGCATTACATGTGGCATTTAATTTTTAATTTGGCGTTTAATGTGATTATTATGCCCAGTCTAAATTTTGATGAATTTGAATTCCTAAAGATTCCTATGATCTATTTTTGATATTTCACCTTAATTTAATTTGATACTTTGAATCGGTCACGGTCTTCGAGGACACTGAAATAGAATATGATATTTTAAGTTTTATCTGTATTTTCTTTGATGTTATCCAGTCTACTACATTAACCATTTTGTTTTGGGTATGGGTTATCAAATTGTCATAATTATTATAATTTATAATGATACTCACGTTATCGGCAAAGAGAGTAAAAATTTTGAAGGAGAATTAAGTACTAAATCATAAATGTACAATAAGAAAAGTATTGGCCCGAGCACAGAACACTGCGTAACCACATATTACATTTTGTTCACTTGACGGCACTTTCTTCAGAGTATCCGTCAGGGTATCATTTAGTTCTACATATATTCTGCGGTCTGTCAAATTTGAGATAAAACAATTGTGAAGTAGACTTCTAATAGTAAAAGTATAATTTGTCCAATAATATTTAGTGACCTACATAATCGAATGCTTTTGATAGATCGCAGAATATACTACTTTCTCCTTCTTTTCGCTCTGTGATTATTTATTCTGTCAATAAGTGCAAATGCGGCATCTTTTTAGCAAAACTGAGCTGCAGTTAAAATTTTCTAGATCGCAGGATTTCGTATCCTCTTCGAGCACCGAGCCTCTACATTCATATTCATTACATTATTCATTTATAGAATTTAAATATCTTGGGTCAATCCACAACTTGTCCTCAAAGCTAGCTACGGACCGAATTTACAACGAATTAAAGTGAAATAGACTTATGCGCGAATCGTCAGAAAGCAAAAGAGGCAGAAAACACTGACGGAGACAATGTCCCTGACACATTTTACGGAAACGGTAACGCACGATTCGCACGAAGTTCAGTAGAGCCACAGACTACATCGGTTCTCTGTGAGTAGAGCAGTCTTAATGCTGACTATTTACGCGTTGTTGGGCGGTAAATTCTGTCGTGTTGTTTTCAATGTTTTTATTTATGAACATTTTATTAGTAAATCTCTACTTGTCGTGAAATTAAGTAAAACAGTGTTTTTGGTGTTTACTATTAAATATGAGTGTTGTACAAAATATGTTAAAACTGAAAGATGGACATAAGTTGGGTTATGAAAACTGAGTGAAATTCAAAGGTGGTGGCCGTCCAAAACCTAATATGACGATAAAGTAAACATCTCTTGATAATAAAAAAGAAGTTAATAGGTATTTTCGAAATTCAATGTACGATTTATCCGAGTGGATTTGCGGATGCGAGGTAAAAATGCATTTTTTTGTTTCCCATGCCTGTTATTTGGTGATGATCCTGATCCTATATGATCCAAAATAGGTGTAACTGACTTGAAACATTTAAAAATAAAAGTACAGAAACATTCGCTCGCCTCAAATCATATGAATAACTGTTGTAGTCTAGTAACACTTGGTACAGTTGATATTAGAATGCAGTTAGACAGTGCCTATAGAAAAAGTTTAAAAGCTTACAACGGAAACGTTTCTAAATCAATCTGACTTCATTGCAGTTCAAGTGGATGAACCCACAGATAGTTCTAATAAAGTACAAGTAGTTTTTGTGTTTAGATACGTTTTAGACGGTGTTGTGAGAGATTTTGGAAATTTATTCAGCTTCAAGGAACGACAACGCAGCATTTGTAATTTTAAAAGACTTAGAATGTCTGAAAATTAATGAAAGTCCTGAAAAATTTATAGCACAAAGTTACGATGGAGCATCAGTAATGAGTGGTGCTTTTGGAGGTGTACAAGCCAAAATTAAAAAAAGTTATCCTTCAGCAAATATTATTCATTGTTACGCTCATCAACTATATTTAATTTTACAAAAAGCATCAAGTCAGGATAAAATCATAAAAATTTTTTTGCTAATTTACATAACTTTTCTTCATTCTTTGGAAAATCGCCAAAAAGAACAGGCGTATTAGATAATGTTGTTAAGGTGAGATTACCTAAAGCGGCTCCAACACGATGGAATTTTAATACAAAGTGCATAGAGACTGTTTATACCTATCGAACAGAATTATTAGATTGTTTAGAAAAAATCATTGATAATGAATCAGAATACAACACTCTAAACCAAGCTATTGGTTTAAAAAACTACTTACAAAATGAACATTTTCTTTACTGGTTAAATTTTTTTCATTTAGTTATGACTCATTGTGATATATTGTTCAATCAATTACAAAAATGTAATATCGATGTCATAACAGTAAATAAGTGTATTGGCGTTTTTAATAGTAAAATTGAAGACATCAGAAATAAAATTTTGAATAACTATTTGGAGGAGACATCTATGCAGTCTGCCCAGAGATGTAAAACGGAATAATCAAAAAGGAGAATTTCATTAGAAGTTTGTGATATAATTACATCTGAGATCAAAAACAGGTTTGGCTTCAGTATTCAGTAATCATTTAGCAGTGTCGCCGTTATTTCACGCAGATCGATTTAAAGATTATAAAAATAGCTTTCCTCAAGATATGTTTAAATTAGTTAAAACGGAGTATCCAGTCATAAATCATTTGAAACTTAAAACTGAATTAGAAGTATTATATAGCCGAGAAGATTTTTCCAATAGTGAAGGTGCAGTGGCTTTGTTACGGCTTTTTATTAACAATAATTTGTGCAATACTTTTTCTGAAAGTGTCAAACTGCAGTAATGATTGCTATGCTGTAAAGTGATCCATCACTGTACGATTTTTATGGTATTACTATAGTACATTGCTGTATAAAATACCGAAAAATAAATTAAAGCATAAATATTATCTTTCATTAAATTGATAGGAAAGTCAACCCAGCTATAGGATTTTTTTTATTTTAAATTTTTTTATAATTTCCTCTTCACATAGTGGTTTGGGAAAAATGAAGGTCTGCTGTTGAATGGTACTCTTCTTAAGTAGTTACCATAAAATGTATTATTGTTAAGAAACAAAAAAAATGAATTACAAGGCAATTTATTATAGGTATGTTTTATGCAGAAGGACATGTGAGAAAACAACTTTATTGACGATTTCAGAAGCAGACCATAATTTTTGTTTTATGCAAAAGGAATTATGAGAAGACAACTTCAACGACGACTTCAGAAGCAGACCGTTAGTTTTCAGTAAATGAAAAAAAAAGTGTAACACCATAGTTAATTAGCGATCAAGTGCCATATTTATACCATGTTTTATTTGAGTATTGTATTAGTATTTCCCATTTCTAACCATATTTAAGGGACAAAACATATTTTTTTGTATTCCAGTGTAATTCAGTAATTTATATCTTCCCTTTTATTTCTATATAAAATAGAACAAAACAATAAATTTTAATACGCTTTCCTTAAATATTTACACCTGCCCAAGAGGGTGCGACAATTTTGTTTTGTTGGGGTGCGTGATCTATTGCCTGTGCTATGTCCTATATTTATTTTTAGCTTTGCTATTGATTCCCGAAAATAACTTGAAGGTGAAAGAGCATAAGAAATGTTATTACTCTACCTTTTTAACTTTTTAAAATCTTCGAAGAAAAAGTATAAACGTAACCTTTGAAAATATTTATTATATGCCGTTTTCTTTAAAGCTGAAAACATGATATTGATGTTTTTCAAAGGTTAGGCTATATATGGAATCAAAGGAGAATAATCGACCGTAACATGAGATTGGAATTCATAGAAGGCAAAACTGCATTGGAAATTAAATAAAGTACATACCTACATAATATAACCAACAGGAAAATATGTTATGAATGAAAATATTTATGTACCAAGTGTATAACGTCAAGTATTTTTGTAATCGATCACATGGTACGTTAAATTTGTTTTCATTTCTGCATGAACAATGAAATTGATTGTAGCATGAAAATTGCTACATTCTTATTTTTTAATGTTATTTTATTTTTTTTTAATCATTTTTTAAAAATAGGATACGTTAATCAGAATTTATTTTTGATAAAGATTTCATATTTAATTGATAGTATATAACTCGCTGTATATGTATGATAATGAGTAATTTATTAAAAACTATTTCTGTAAAGAAACATCAAAAATAGTTTTACAATGGAAATTTATTTATGTGGTTTATTTAAAAAAAAAAACAAAGGTCTAATATATGTTGCAGTTATACGTAAAATTTAGTTTGTTGAATCTAATTATATTTTAAAAGTTATTATTCCCGTCAAAATGCAGTGAAATTTCTTCACCATAATATACTAAACGTGCCCGTTACTGAAATTAAAGATGAAATGAATTAAAATCGGAAATTATATCCGGCTTTCCTTTTCTTGAGCGAATAAGACATCCAGACCTCAATATTTTTAACTTATATACTTATTTACGTATTTTATACTTTTTTCTTATGGGAACTTCCTAACTCATGAAGATATGTCACCCTGGTTTTGTTGATCATTTTGGTCTACTGCATATTCGTAAATGAATTAAGGGAAAGGATTGAACTTCATCATCATGAGTTATATTTCTTCAACATCATGTGGGCCAAATTTAACTTTTCTTTTTCAGATAAGTAACCAACTTTAATTGTATCGATTTTTTTTATAAAAAGCAATTACAGTTTTCATTTCATTATACAAAGGCTATTAGAAGAGATATTAATAATACTCAGGGAATAAAAACTAATTTATAGTCACTGCCTTTGCATAATTTTCTTGATTTGTTTAAATTGCTATATTAGCTTAAAATAAATTTAATCTTTCTCTTATGTTAAATAATCAGTTGCTCATTCATAAAACCAATTTACTTACGACGAAAACCTCAGAACAATAATTTTGCTATAACTATATAAGAATTCTGTGATCACAAAATTTCAAATAAAACATATTTTTATCTACGTGTAGTCTAACACACAATATTTTTTTATCTTTTATATATGAAATATGTTGGTATACCTATATTATTATTATTATTATATTATTATTATAACTCTTAATTTATTTTCAAAAATATGAAATTTACATCGTACAGCTACACTGGTGTTTTAGTATCATTTTAGGAAATAAATAGAGGAAGCCCACTGAAGTTCGTAGATTAGTTCGTGGAAAATTGCCTCTAAATATTTTTGGGCAGTGGAGAAAGTTATTAACATAATTAAAATGTGGAAAATGTTTATACATAATATTTTATAATAACAATACCATTGTTTTAATTCAGATTAAGGATTTTTAGATAATGACAAATATAGATATTATGTATAGTGCAATGAAACCATTTTTTAAATTCTAATATAATAATAATAATAATAATAATAACGTCTTTATTTATTGTTGAGTACGATAATAAATGGGCGAAGTTCAGTAGAGTATCTACATATAATAGATACTCTCTGCTCTTACACTTAACCCTAACCCTATATATATATATATATATATATATATATATATATATATATATATATATATATATATATATATATATATATATATATATATATATATATATATATATATGATTAAATATGATTTGAAGGAAACAACTACTCAGCGGGCAAATACCCCGACCTGCATTGAATTACATATATATATATATATATATATATATATATATATATATGTATATATACATATGGAGCGAGAAATAAAAATGGCCTCTGTTCTAGGATTTTGGTGAATTTTATAGTTTTAGTCTTCATTTCCTTTGTATGCCTTAGGATCAAAATCTTGTACAAATACGTTTGTGTTATATCCAAAGGGTTACTGTCTTTATAGAGAAGGTCACTTATTATACATAGTTTTTATGAATGACTTTTGTATTATTTCTAGCTACTCTAAATGATTTTTGTATGTTCCATCCCATGCCGCTAAACAATATTGAATGTAAGATTCTACCAAAGAATAATAAATTGCTTTTAGTTGAGGAAGATATAGATTTTTTTTTAGTTTTCTAAATTTATTGACCTTAATTTTTTTACTAATAATGTACATTCCACTTTAGGTTTCTGTCAATTTCTAATCATTAATATTTTAAATGATTGGATGTTGATTGGATTTTTATTTTTTATTTTTAATACTAAATTTTTATATTGTGGAATTCTAGATTTATTGCAACTGAAAGCAATATATTTTGTTTCTTCAAAATTTATTGTTAGTGACATTTCATCAAACCATGATTTAATCGTTTTTAGATCGGCATTTTCTTTGACCTCTCTCCAGGATTCAGCTTCGTACTGTATGACAGTATCATCAGCAAATGAAGACACTGTATCTTGACTTATTAGGTTAAGGAGGCCTTTGTATATAGATAAAAGAACTGGTTCTAGCACTGTGCTCTGTGGAACTCCAAATTCTACCTGACTTCCTTCACTTAAAGTTTTCTCTATCTGGACATACTGTGTTCTATTACTCAGGTACGATTTTATTAAGTTCAGGGCTACTCAGGTCCTCTAACCGATCGATCAGTATATTATGATTAACCGAATGGAAGTAGAGGATTACGCAAAGCACAGCCTTATTTTAATCCAATGTTCTATGAATGTTGTTTGTTAGGAAGAGAACAATATTTTCAGTCGATACTCCTTACTTAAAACTAAACTACCTATCAGATATTAAATTATATGCATTTAAAAATCCAACAATTCGTTTCTTTATAATTTTTTCTATAATTTTTGCAACATTTGAAATTAGCCAATATTGGCCTATAATTTGAAATCTCCATGTTGCCTTTCTTAACCAACGGTTTTATTAATCCATTTCTTAAGGTAATTGGAAAACAGCCTGTTTCGAAAATGTTATTAACGATATGTGTTATTGTGTGTTTTACATGGTTTAACAATATTTTCAAAATTTTAGCATTAATACCATCCAAACCTGGAGCTTAATTCGATTTTAATTGATTTATAATATTTTCAACTTCCACGTCATCTGTTGGATTAAAAAAAGAAAGAGTTTTTTTTGTAATATTTCTATTTGTCACAGATGATGTTGGTTTTGAAATGTTATTGTTGTAAATATTTGGTATACCTTAAGGGTTATTGTTTTACATATTTTTGTACATTTTGTGAGTAATTATTGTACCGTGTATTTAACATGTTTACCAAGTTTCCATGTTTGTCTTGTAACTACCACAGGTGGTTTGTTTTACGTCAGTTTGAATAGTTTCTAATAAAACTGTTTTTATGAACCTTAAATTATATTCAGTTGTTTTATTCATAGTTTTCAAGTACACATTTAATTAAATCTATCTCAAGTAAAAAATTATATTTAGGTATTAAATTTTGTAATTTTAGCATTTATTACAAAATTAAAAATTATTTCTGCTTCTATGTGTGTGTATCAACAAAATGATTTCTTCCGTAAATTGGTAATAAAAAAATTAAAATAAATATTGCGCATTATCCCCATCTAAAAATAAATGCTATGTTTTTTGATTAATATTCTACAGGCATATAATATTAAAAGTTATCGAAGTCGCAACGAATTAATATTAGATGGCCTCCTAATGAAACATGCTATTTCATCATTTTTCTAGTAGAAATAACTTCTCTTATCAGAACACATTTTTCAATCATTTTGGTTCTTTGTATGGTAAAATAACTCTGCTTTGTTGTAGTCGGCTTCTTATTTATGTTTCATGAAAATATATCTGTTTTCGAAACTCTGCATTATTACAGAACAGCAAGGGAAATAATCAGTTGATTTGATCTAGTCTAGAAAACTGCACGCAATGTCTTTGCACGCCATAATGGTTAAATTCATGGTAATGAACTTGAGGATATTAGACTACAAATTATTACAACTGCAGGAGTACCGCTAGAATGCATTTTATTATTAGTGGCTTGTATTAAAAATAATTAAATTTTAGGTTTATTGCCTATTAAAATGTACGTAAAGGTGCGGTCTGCCGGAAAACTCGAGCAAATACACTTTCGTGCTATACTTATTATGTCTAGACGACTGGAGCCGCTTCAAAATGATTTAGTTAGCTATGTATGTATTCTGACGTAAACTTGCTTAAGACCTTCACGGATATCCTGCCGTATCAGATCATGAATAGGAGTACGTGTTCTATTGTTGGGGGAGCCCTCTATGTATCTATATTAGCTATTCATATTTTTCTTACGATAGAATTGTATAATTTCATTTACTGATTCGTACTGAAGCGAGATAATATGTGGATTTCAAAGAAAAGTTACCTTCCCGATCAACATATTAAAAGTCTTGAAAAATGTATCGACAATGATACATACCAAAGCGGGCACGTTTTTGTCATTCATTCAATAATATCAAACGACAGATATCTCTTTATTTAACAGGTGTTCCTATTATCTCTCCCATCTATCGATTACACAGGACCACAAAAAAAATTTTTTTCTTGGTGCCGGAAAACTAAGCACTGGTTTGAGATATTTTTGATGTACTACTTCGAAAAATATATCGCAGTTTTTTTCGTAGGAGTTCAGTTTTTGAGATACAATATAACAAATTTTAGTCTGATAAAATGCAAAATTAATAAAATAATGGTGTATTCAGAGACCAAAATAGTATTTTCTTACCTAAAATAGCTAAATAGCCCTATTGGGTATTCCCCATGACCATAAAACCCAACCCTCAACCACGTGATGCCCCCCACTAAATAATGCATGCTGGCCGATAGTCGTCGGTGTCTACGCCTACATTCTACAGTTCAGTTTGGTACTGAGTTTTTGTGGGGAAATACGTTGTATAAAAACTATGGCTTCCACAAGCATACGTAGCTGTATGAATCATCCAGATATTTTTTGTTACATATGTGGTGAGTACACTTTGAATAAAGGGAGAAAACCCGTTTCTGATTTTGCAAAAAAGGGCATATCTTATTTTGGCGTCCAGTTATGGGACCAAGATAAATGTTAGTCTCCACATTTCGTATGTAAAACATGCGTTGAACATTTGCGACAGTGGACAAGTGGAAAGAGGAAGTGCCTAATGTTTGGAATACCAATGGTTTGGCGAGAACCAAGGTGGTTATACGAAATATAATATGTTTTTTATGTCTTTGGAACAGCAGAGCTAAGAATGAGTACTGGATTTCGAGAATATGGCCTGCAAGGAAAGTTATGGTTGAAGGAACATACAACGTCATCAACGAACCACTGGTTGAGAGAGATAAAATCATCCACCCTTGAATATCAAACTGGGGCTTAAGAGGTAAATGGTGAAAGCATTGAATCGAGATGGAACTTGTTTTGGCTACTTGTCACATACATTTCTTGGAAAAACTGAAGGCCGGAATTTTTGATGGTCCTCAGATAAGACAGCATATAAAAGATCCACATTTCACAGAATCAATGAACGAGGTTGAGTCTAATGCCTGGTGTTCGTTTGTTCAGGTAGTTAAAAATTTTCTTGGAGAGCATAAGGCAAAGGATTACGTTGAATTAGTGGAAGAGATGCTTTCCAACTTGAATAAACTCGGTTGTAACATGAGCATTAAGGTTCACTACCTCCACAGCAGCATAGATCGTTTTCCAGAAAACCTAGATGATTTTAGTGAAGAACAGGGGGAAAATTCAAAAAAGATATAAAATCTATGGAAGAAAAATATCAAGGAAGATGACATGATGGCCGACTACTGGTGCAGTCTTCAGCGAAACTGTTCTGGTGAACCTCATACAAGGAAGTCTTATAAAATAAAGTTATTTTATTTGGAAAAATTACTTCAAAACTTAGAGTACATTACTTTTGACTCTTATAATTGTGTTAATAGATCCAATGCAACATAACCCAAAACTGTAGTTTCAGCAGCTTCATTTATAGCTGATCTAACTAGGTATAATTGTGTTTTTGTGACGGACCCATTTTTCATGAATATTCTTACAACTTTATTTCATTATATGACGAGACAGTTTCTGAATGATTAGCTTTAATGTTATTGACTCTTAAACAATGTTTATTTCTAAAATACAAACAGTTTAGATTTTCTCTTGAAAATAATGGGAAAATTAATATTTACACATTAAGAGCTGCAGTAAACTGATTGTGACGGGTTCTGTTGGTGTCAATATGGATTGCAAATAATATTTATTTAATTTTCCTCCAAATTGAAAAAGAAAATGAATTAAAAATGGCAGGAATTTTAACAGATAAAAATAACTTTTTCGTTACAATAGATCCAGTTATTCCTTCATTCAGTTTACTGGTATCGACATGCTCCATTGAAACAACGTTCAACACTTTGAAGCAAGTCTTACAGAACGGCCTAATGATGAGTTCGGCAAAATTTCAAAAAGATTTTAGCTATTATTTAAGGAAAATCTAGAGGAAAACAATTAATATCCTGATCTAGTTCAGTATGTCATTATTAAGAAATTTGTTCAAGAAATACTGATCTCAGCATTATTGTTAAAGTTTTGTAATATTAATTTATTTTCTTCCATATACAGGGTGAGTCAATAGTGTGTTCTCCTTCGATAATCTTTGAACCGTTAGTGATACAATAATTTATTAAATACAAAAGTTTTTTGGGTTGATAAGATCTATCATTTAAAATTATTGTGAAATCTACGGGGTGCTTAAATTTTCTGTTACACACAAAAAAATACTTTTTTTAAATCGATCACCCTATATCTATATTTTGTTACCATTTGATTAAATGAAAAGAGTATTATACAGTGATATTTTGTTTTTTGGATTTGCATGCAACGTTGCCAAGTTACTTAACATTTTCTGGAAATTTAAGGATTTATAAGGGTCCGTTTAATAATTTTTATTTACCTATGAAAACTAGCTTAATAAGCAAATATTATACTATTCTTAGTTCATACTACACGCTAAGTATTAGTACCTATTTTACATTATTCTATTGTACAGGGTGTCCATGACGGCATGTCAATTAATGCGAATTTCAAATGGGAAAAACTCTGTTTTTTTAAATGAAACACCCTGTATTTTTTTTACGTGGTTGGATTCCTCCTTCAAATTGCTTTCTTTTGTATCTTCCTATATCTGTCTGTTGTATTTTTGGAGATAATTAAGGTTTTCTCTTTAACCTCATAATCATACTAAAAATTAATACAATTTTATCAAGAATGGCTTTGGAAAAACAAAAATTGCGGTCAGGCGAAAAATTATTTTCTATAAAATCGTAAAGGAAACAGTAAAGGTAGCAAATTTATTGAACTTGAATGACAAAATTTACACCTCACCTTAAGTATGTATATAACAAAATAAAAGTGTAATTTTGAACGTAAACAGTAAATGGAAGAGAAAAAATAAAACAAGTTACAATATGCTCAACGTGACCTCCTAGTTGTACATTACAAATTCTGACTCTATGAAGAAATAAGTCACTTACATTTTGCAACATGTTAGGCGTGATGGTGTCTAACGCTAGTCGAATTCTTTGCTGCATGTCTTCTCTTGTAGTTGGTGATGTTTTGTACACTAATCCTTTAATGTACCCCCACAAAAAGAAGTCCAATTTTGTCAAATCTGGCGACCTTAGTGGCCATTGAACTGGTCCTCCTCGACCTATCCAATTGTCACCAAAAATGTAACATTTAAAAAGTTTCTTACGGCATTACTACAATGGGGTGGAGCTCCGTCGTGAACCACAGCCTCTGTAAGACATTTTGAGGACACCCGTTTAACAATCCTCCCAGTACATTTTGTAAAAAATCGAGGTATATATTCCCAGTCAAATGACCATTAAAGAAATGCGGTCCAATTACATATTCACCTACTATCCCTGCCCACACATTGAGTTACCATCGGTGTTGATTATACAGTTCTCGTAAAATGAGGATTCATGGTATCATAGTAGTGTATGTTATGTCTATTAACACAACCATTTTTATGAAATGTGGCCTCATCAGTGAATAGCACGAAATCAAAAAATTGCGGCTGTTGGTGAATCTTATTGAGTGTCCACTCACAAAATGTTACCCTACGTTCGAAATCATTTGGCTCTAGTTCCTGAAGCAGTTGAATATAATAAGGATGAAAGTTTTGTGTCCGCAGTATTCTTGTTACAGAGGATTGACATATCAAGTTGTCTATTAATTTCTCTCGTACGTTTATGCGGATCTTCAACGACACTTAATGTAACTTGAAACACTTTTTCTTCTTGTACGTTCATGTTTTTCTTAATTTACATGTCCAGTTCGTTGAAACCTTTCTCGCAACCTTTCAAATGCAGAGTGGTGAGGATGTCTTCGTTCTGGATAACGGTGAATATAAATTCTTGATGCCAATAGTGGATTTCTCTCCCCTTCTCCCAGTGCATAAACCATATCGATCAACTCTTCATGTGAAAAATTCATAATTTATTTAACAAAAATAATTAACTAAACTAGGAAATACAAAAGAATCACCATCAAGTAAAATTAATTACGTGTAAATCACAAACTATCAGTTGGACAGCACTATTTTTGTTTTTCCAAAGCCATTCTTGATAAAATTGTATTAATTATTACTATGATTACAAGGTTAATGAGAAAACCTTAATTTTCTCGAAAACTTCAACAGTTAGGTATAGGAAGTGTTATACAGAAAAGAAAGCAATTTGAAGGAGAAATCGAACCACGTAAATAAATACAGGGTGTTTCATTTAAAAAAACAGAGTTTTTCCCATTTGAAATTCGCATTAATTGACATGCCATCATGGACACCCTGTAAAATAGAATAATTTTATATATTTTATGTAATACCCAGCTTGTTTTCCTAGGTAAATAAAAATTATTAAACGGACCTTTACAAATCCTTAAATTTCCAGAAAATGTTAAGTAACTTGGCAACGTTGCATGCATATCCAAAAAACAAAATATCACTGTATCACCTCTTTTCATTTAATAAAATAGTGATAAAATATATAGGGTGTTCAATTTGAAAAAAAGTATTTTTTTGTGTGTAACAGAAAATTTAAGCACCTCGTAGATTTCACAATAATTTTAAATGATAGATCTTATCGACCCAAAAAACTTTTGTATTTAATAAATTGTTGTATCACTAACGGTTCAAAGGCTATCGATGGAGAACACACTATTGACTCACCCTGTATAATATTTAGAAACATTTTTGTCGTTGAATTTTTTACAATGCTCTATAAGCCCCAAGTTACAAGTCCGGAGACGCCCATGTTATCTGTAATTACTAGTACATATTTCAACAGATAAGACTGTCTTTTCAGTTCTTTAATTAACTCTAAATTACAACTTGTTAGATATGATATTTTTATTGACCATTACTTAATTTTTCAAATTCAGTTACACAAAAATGTTACGAAACAAATAACTTAGTTGTCAGTTTGTAAGTTAGTCCCAACGTACCGTAGAGAATCCAGAGAAGCCAATACTGGACGTCCTAATTATGTAACTTAATTTACGCTATTTTCTTTACAAGAAAAGACTAATTTAATAAAATACGAATACAAAGAAAGACAAGTGTAACGCCGAAATTATCTCACTTAATTCTAGAATTTTTATCGCATTTTAAGAAAATTGCATCGTTACTACCGAATATAAAATTATACAATTTTCCTCTGAAAATCTCCGAGTTAATCCTTTGTTAAAAGTTTTTTGTTAGTCTTTACCGAGCCGTTCAAAACTCATTACCAAAATATTATTCCGAGGAGATAAAAGTTTCATATATTCGATGAAAAATAATGATCACAGTAGTTTTAACGAAGTCTCAAATGCTTATCAAACTTCTGTTTTGGTTCTTTATGGCTGAAAACTTGAAGTTTTCAGTTATAATGAAATAACTTTTGCTTAATTGATTTTGACAGACTTATCGAGGAAGCAGATGTATAAATAAACGTATTTGGCAATAATGATACAGTAGATACGCTTTGTAAAATAAGTGCACACTACAACGGGAGCACTGGAACTACTAACCACACTGTAGCCGAATTCAGATCGTAAAGGAAATTGTCAGGATGGGACAGTGTTTCTTTTATTTTGAGGAGATATGTGTTTAGGCATTTTAAATCATGTAAATGTATTCAATATACAGGGTATAACCGTTTTAAATACAGAAAATTCAATAGTCGGTAGATTTTTGAAAAATAAGTGTTTTTTGAGTTATGACGATATTTTCATAAGGCTAAGTTTCTGATATACAGAGGGTGTTGAAATTTTTTAATTGATAAATGTTTTTGTCGCATAACTTTTGCATTTTTAATATATTTATTCCACATTTGGCGGTCATTTATGTTAGGTGGAATCTAAAAAAATGACGAAAATTGTGTGTTAGAAATGTGATCACCGATGTAGATAGGGTAAATATGAATCCTTTTTTTTTAAACTTCTACGTCTATGCATATTTTGAAAAAATTTATCGTTTTTGATTTATACCTTTCTTTTAAAAAAAACATCACTTGCAAGTTTTCGATTTTTCGACAGTCTTCCAATAAATTGTGTCAAGTGTTTCGTTGCATAACACGCTGTTTTATATTTCTTAATAGGTGGCGTTGAATGGATGTGTAAAAATAGGTGTTATTAGAACTGTCAAATCAATAAAAATACTATTTGTAACGTGATTGGTGTTGGTGATTTAATAAATGTATATTATTTTCATTAAATATTTATAAGATTTAGAATAATTTAATTGTCATAAACCACTCGTTACCCTTAGTAGCTATCTCTTGAACTTACGAACTTGACCTCTGGGTTCAACGTTTAATTTAAAAATAATTGGCCAAAATTTAAGGGCAAATCGCTCGCTACAGAAACTGTATAACTATGGTCGAGTTTACTATTGCAATATTCTTTCTTTGATTTCACATGTCATTAACAGCTGAGACTGCTTCCACAAAGTTTAGTTTGCTATGCTGGAACTAGTTTAATCAACTAATACAGCATAAAGCGCTAATATATTCTAAGTTGTAGAACCTTTCCCAAATATAGGGATGTGTTCCTAAACATACAGTGAAGTAAAAATTAAGCATTATACAGTTGATAAATTAAACCTAGGTGTTTGCTCACTTGTTTACAATATTGATGAACTATTGTCTTAACAACTTCGAAATTTTCAATAATTAACTATTTTCACAGCTTAAAACCTTTCCCAAATATAGGGATGTGTTCCTAAACATACAATGAAGTAAAAATTAAGCATTATTATTTAAATTAAAAATAGTGATTTGCTCACTTGTTTATAATATTGACGAACTATTGTCTTAACAACTTCGAAATTTTCTAAAATCAACTATTTTCACGGCATCTGAAAAAAACTTTTGAGTGGTAATTTCTGACAAAATTATAAAACTTTCAGCCAGTGTGGTATTCATTATCCAACCCTATCTTCATCATACTATACTGAGTTCTGTGTTTAAAATTAATTATTGTCAACTGAAACTCTTTTGCCTCCCCTGCATCACATCTTTGTAAAATAATTATCTTCAAGAAGCTCTAAATATATCACAACTCACAAAATCCGAAAAATTCGTTACTGACAAATTACTCTTAAGCTTCGGAATCTACGAACTTGTCTCGAAAGTTGATTAACAAATGACTGTCATAAACTGCGTCTAATTGCTCGTTAAATAAATAAATTGTTAGGCACAACGCAGATAGTTATTTCAGTATTTTATGCTTCAGAGATTTCGTGTTTTTATTAGACCCTTTATGAAGAAAATCGGTAATACAATGTGGAAAAGCACAGTTGATTTGATGAATTGCCTTGTTTTCTACACAGTTAGTCTTTTTGTCAAATTACAGCTAAAAGTAATAAATGACGATTATATTTAAATATTTTATATAGTGTATGGATAAATTGTGAGTTTACAATAACAAAAAAAAAATATGCTAAACAAAACATTGCTTATTTATCCATTCAAAAAATACGTCCTTAATTTCATTATAATTATCTTGTCTTAAACATGACTTTAGTAAATTCTCTGATGCCGTGATGTAGTAAGAAAATAGGAATTGCTGTGGAATATTTGCCCTCGCCCATACAATACTAAAAAAATAATTCAGATGGAAATGAAGAATGGAAATACCGATGAAAGGTAACTTTTATGTTAAAAATTGCAGAATCATTGAGTGATCCTCGGGTAATCTCAACAGGGATACCACAAGGCACTGTTCTAGGACTTGTTCTAGGACCTCTTCTCTTTCTTTTGTATATAAATTCAATTGGAGACATCTTAACTGATGCAAGTGTCATTTCATATGCAGATGACACTGCTATAATATTTTCAGGCATAAACTGGACAGAAGTATACAGAAGGACAGAGAACGGGCTCAGTGAAATTCAAAACTGGCTAAACAATAGCCTTTTGAGCTTAAATATCAAAAAAACGAATTACATGACATTCTCCACTACAGTTGCTGATCAACCAGATATAAATCTTATTAAAATACATACAAATAACTGTATAAAGAACCCAGCGACAATGTGTTCATGTACAGAAATAACAAGAATAAAAAGCATAAAATATCTAGGCGTGATAGTTGATCAACATCTGAAGCGGACTGACCACTGTGATTATATTACAAAAAAAATTCGTAAAATGTTTTATAAATTCTATCAACTAAGAGAAATTTTAAATAAAAATTTACTTAAAATTTTATACAATGTAGTATATTTTACGGTATTGCATAGTTGTTTGGGGTGGGTCATATGATAATGCTCAACATAATCTTTCCGTATGCCAAAACATTGTATTAAAAATTATTTTTAAAAAGGAACGAACATATTCAATAACATTACTTTATAAGCATACAAGAACTTTAAATATTAGATCCCTATATGTAAATTGTTGTCTAAGTTATTTAATTAAATGCAACAATTTATTTCCCACTGTTTTCCATAACTATGAAACTAGATCGTTAGCAAATGAATCAATAGCAATTCCCTTATTTACAAAATCTCATAATCAAAGATACATCACTTATTTCGCCCCAAAATTCTTCGATGTTCTTCCAACAAAAACAAAATCAATAATTAACAAACCTCACAAATTTAAAAATGAAACTAAACATTATATTATTGATAATTTCTCGCAATTTCATAAAATATTATATGGATCTCAAATGTATCACGATTCTCTAATGAATTAATTACCTCTGCCCTCTGCCAATGAAATTTTCCACATCTACACCGCATATAACGTAGTGTCTTGTCTCTATGCTCCCTTTACTTCTTTTACTTTATTTTACTTCCTTACTATTTATTGTCATAATTGATTATTGTTAATAACATTACTATGTCCAGCGTTCATGGTGGATTTAGGGAAGAGATGTTCACAACACAGACCGGATATCCTTGGATATACCAAAGCCTAGCGTGGCACCCCTTTCCTATGTTTACATTACTTTTGTAAAGAAAACTGAATTGTTGATTAACTTTAGATGTAATCAGTTTAGAGCGTTATAATTTAAATATCACCTATAAAAGTTTTAATGAAAAGAACATAACTTCATACATAAAAATGAATTATACTAATCAATGTAAGGTATCTAAAAGTATACTATTTGAAAGAAACATAACACTTTCTTTCCTCGTATGGAAAGATGGATCGGAATATCGACACTGACATTTGGTCATTTGGATAGCAAATTGATGATTAGAGAGTATTTATCATAGTCTAATCACAGACAGCCGAACCAGTTAAATTTTCTAATAAATAAAGTTTTGTAGATCCTAGTGTGTTCTAATTTATGCAGTTGTTAATGGGCTACATATGTACAAGCAACTGCATTAAGAAATGCCAAAGTGCAATTGGATTAAGAAATGCCAAAGTGCGAAGTGAAAATCGCTGCGATGAAATGAACAATTCAACAACACTACAATCAATTGTAGAGCGGTTAAGACATTGTACCTGTTAACCCAGCATCCCTGGTTCTGTTTTCGGTCGAGCGAGCGGTGGGATTTTTTCAGGAGGAAAAATTAATCCAACCAAATATGTTTTTAAATACCTAACTGATGATGAATGATGATGCGATAAATATTTGTTTTAAAATAAATAACCATTTCATTAAACTTATCTACTATCAACTCTCGTTCTGTAAATTTTTTCAGTTTAATTTTAAATATGTTACTGACGAGCACCAATAAACTTGAACAGATATATACAACTCTCAAGGGTAGCTCAGTGAGCAGTTAATTTATTTGCAATACTTAAGTAAGAAGCAATCTTTTATTTTTTGTTTGTTGTAAAATTCTATGGATTCTCTCATGCATCCAGTCCTCATTGGTATTAGGTAGAAGCTGTTGTTGTTTTGATTAACATCGCAATAACGTATTTTTTTAAAAAGTTTCATTAACTTTAACTTATATATTGGTGTACTTACATTTTCGCAACAGTTCTTTTAAACACTACGTAATAGTAATAATTTATTTCATATTAATTATTATGACTCGGAATTTTTTGTTTAATATCTAATAAATGTTTAAAAAAAATATTGACAAAACTACTACTACTACTGCTAGCGTCTACACAAAAAAAACAGATTGACAGCGGTGGGATTCGAACCCACGCCCTTTCGGACTGGTGCCTAAAACCAGCGCCTTAGACCGCTCGGCCACGCTGCCTTGACTAAAGCGGCTAAATTGAAGCCAATAAATGGAGCGAATAACGTAATAAAATATTGATGCTCACATTAATAATACTAGAAGATGAGTAACAAAACATAAAAAGTTATCCAATTTATCTACATGCCACGCGAGATACGTAAATATTATCGCTGGTTTTATTCCTATTGATCAGAATCATGAACACAGCACGAAGAAACCCGATCGATGCCCGATCTATCACCGTTTTGATAATAAATACTGTTCTTTAAGACGACGTCTGTGTTTTTAAGTGATTCTAAAATTTTGTTATTTGGTACTGTGATTAGTAATCGATTTTCAGTTATAAAAAATTTATCTATAAATTTTTATTGAGAAACAATGACTAAGAAGTGTGTAATGTGCGGTCAAAATGGAAAACCACGGGGTTGTTTATCTTTTCACAGGTAAGTAAACAAAACAAATCAGGGCCGGCATAATGCGAAAGTGTGGAAGCTCAAAAATACCTAAAATTAATGACAGTTTTACAAAAACAAAAATAGCAACATTTGGTACCATTTGAACAGTAAAAAATCCACATTTTGTCAAAAAAGATATTGATAAAAAATATTTATTTTAACTTCAATGGAAATTCATTCATAAGGTTGCTCACAAATTGTAGATTTAAAGTCAATTGATATTTTTTTTTAATTCAATTTTAAAGGTTATTAATGTTTGTTGGCCGAAATCTATTAAAATGGAAAATGCCAGTAAGTGGCACTATGTGTGTTCACAACACTTTAAATAAAATAATTATAATATTATAAGATCTGGATTAAAAGTGTTGAAAATCAATGCTGTTTCATTTTTTCCCTGGCAACACTGTCACCGCCTCGTCATACGTACTGTCCAGGTTAGTAGAGAATTATATTGAAAATTAATAATATACTAAGTAGTCACTCATTCATGAAATAATATCAAGTAGATAGGTACCTACAGAGCATCAACTGTTTTGTTGATATGTTACTTTTATTGCAGTGATGTAGGTTTATATATTTCAAAAAAAATCTCATTTGTTTCAGCATTGAAAATTTAATTTCCTCGCCACCATTAGTACCCAAGATAGCAAGGTATGTTAAATTTAAATATACGGGGCCCACCACTTTAAACTCCCCAGGTACTTATTTCTTTTTATTTTTTACGCAACGGCCATGTCCGGCACATTAAATTGTATACATTTTCAAGTTTTTTAAATGTAGTGTGCAGTGATCCAAGAAAAAATTTTTTTTTGGGATACTGCACTGTATTTTTAAATTTAACATTCCTTGCTATCTTGGGTACTAATGGTGGTGAAGAAATATAATTTTCAATGCGAAACAAGTGAGATTTCTTTGAAATACACAAACCTACATCACTGCAATAAAAGTAACATATCAACAAAGCAGTTAATGCTTTATAGGTATCTACTTGATATTATTTCATGAGGTATGAATGAGTGACTACTCTGTATATTATTAATTTTCAATATAATAACCTGGACAGTACGTGTGATGAACCTGGTGATAGTGTTGCCAGGGAAAAAATAGGAGAGTACTGATTTTCAATACTGTTAATCCAGATCTTTTAATAGTATAATCACTTTTTTTAAGTGTTCTGAACACACGTAGTGCCACTTAATTGTTTTTAATAACCTTTAAAATTGAATTTAAAAAAATATCAACAAACTTTAAAACATCTACGGTTTGTGAGCTACCTTAAGGATGACCTTTTCAATCAAGTTAAAATAAACATGTTTGTATAAGTATCTTTTTTTAATAAAATGTGGATTTTTTACTATTCAAATGGAATCAAATGTTGTTTTCTATTTTTTTTGTAAAGCTAACATTAATTTTAGTTATTTTTGGACTTTCACACTGTCGGATTCACGCATTATGCCGACCCTGATCTGTTTTGTTTACTTACCTGTGAAAAAGGTAAACAACCCCGTTGTTTTCCTCTTTGGCCGCACATTACACATTTATTATTCGTTATTTCTCAATAAATATTCACTAAATAAATCTTTATAACTAAAAATCGATTATTAATCGGTACCCAATAACACTCAATTAAAGTTTATCACTTATCTCTTAAGGACAACAGGAGAATTGCATTAAAAATTACATTACTCAAGCAAACAAATGTTGTATACCTATTAAGTTATGCAAAAGCATTAAAATAAACGCTGAAGCCTGGAGCCGCCCCTGGTTTGTTTTGGATACGTTGATATGTAAACATGTAAATTGTTGTTTATGTATCGGTCATAATAATCAGCGTGTCTCTTATGGGTGTTACTTATCTTTATAATATTAATCTGAAGTCTGGATACTGGACAATTTCCGTGCGTGCAGGGCCGGCACGGCACATGAGTTAGAGACAACAACCTCATTTGCACGGAATATTTAAAATATATACCTCGTGTATCTTAACATTTCATGAAACCTCCTATACTGTGTTCAAGACATTAGTATAAATTACAAGACATAGGCATGGGCCGGACAAGTTACACGAATCCATCGGTGGCTAGTGAATTATAGGTAATGCCATATTTTTGGAGCATGAGACCCATGCTATATTTTAAGATATAACCACCAAGACTAAAGATGAAGTTTTGCAAAAAGCTTTCAAATTTGATACATATGTTCTAAATGCTAAAGACAATAATAAATACGGTGATGAGCAAAATTGGCCAGCTGAAAGAAGGTCCACGGGACCTAAACTTTTTTCTAGTTGACTTTACAAAAAAATATATTCGTGATGAAAAATTATTAATCATGTTTACTATATCAAGCCGATAAAATATATTTTCCAAGTACTTAAACAATGCTGATGTAATCTGAAATTGTTTACATATTTGACCTCATAAACTGGGGTTAGAATAAATTTGGCAGTTTGACATTTGAAATGTCTAATTTAGTTACAAAAATGTCAATGTCAATAAAAACAAATTATTAAAATATGTGACATGAATTATTATTGACAATATCGAAGGACGCTGAAAATAATTATTTAAAAATTTTTATCAAACATTTCAAGGTATCCCTTTAAAATTTAATTGAGGTAAGTGAAGAATTAAATTAATTAAATATTATTAAATGAAAATTAGTTAAGATTTTTACTTATTTTGTGAATTTGTATGTTTACAGTCGAACTTCTATAATTCAAACCTCGATATTTCTAAATTCTCTGTAATTCGAATATGTTCCTGTGCCCTGGATATACTTCGTTTTAAAAGTATTTTCTTTAACTCAATCGATTATTAGGTTCTTGTGAGAAGGTCCAGTGCGTCCTCTCACAAGAACCTAATATTCTACTGTATGGTTTTATTTTCCAGTTGTAGCTGAGCATTATTTTTACAACCGGTGTATTGCAACAGCAGTTGTCCCTACTCCTCTAAATGCTGCACATGTATGATTTCAGTATGTAAGGCAACATCAGCAATTAGGATTCTATGGGATTTAGGTCTCGTGGGATTTTTAAATCGGCGTTTTTAAATAGGTATGTTACAACGGTAAAACACATTCGAAAAGCCGAAATGGTAATGAGTTTGAGCTCATGGGAAAATGACGTTCGAGTTTTAAGTCAGGTGGAAATTAGAACTCGTGGAATTTTGATCTCATGAGATATTTTTATCGGTCTATATAAAGCGGACAGGTATTCGGAAAACTGGACAGATATACAGGGTGAGTACTTAGATTTAGATCTCATGGGAATTAGATCTTATTGAAATAGATCTCGTGGAAATTATATATCCTAGGAATTAGATCTCACGAAAAAAATCAAACAGTAATTCCCTGAATCCTCAAAATGGTTGGTTTATCGAATAATGCTTATCGTATACTTATAAGCATTATTTAATGAACCAATGAAGTAATTATTTTTTAAATCCCTGTTAAATTATTTCGGAAGAAAATTTCACTTCCGTATACAAAATAAAGGAAATAAATTTTTTGTTCATTTGAAAATAAATCACTTTTATTGTTTCTATAGAACCTTCAGTGAAAACAGCTCTACAAGAAGAATAAGACCTACATCCTTTTATTAATAGCCTGACAATGAAGATATCCATCCTTATAAAGAGTAGGGTGTACTAAAAGTAAAGAGAAATGAGCCAGAAAATTAATTATGGCCTTATTCTTTTAAACTGTGCATCTTTAGAGATTTAACAATATTGCGGACTTGAAATGGTTTAATTTATAAAAATTTATTTAGATTATATAATTTTTCACCAAAAATCTGTATTTTATAAGATTTTGTCAAAATAATTTTATACAGTACCTACATAAGTAAAAAGTAATTATTAAAGCTGGCAAGTCGTTCGGCTATTCAGTGGTGCAACAACAGGTAGATACCTGGTGGGGCAATGACCGGCCGGCGGACAAATTGAAGCGAGCCGCGAGACTAGTCCATTGTTGTGTGTCGTAGAGTTTACATGCTAATTTATTCCTGTCCGTTGTATTGTATGTTGTTGTATTGTTGATAATTTTATTTGCTGTATTTTTTTGGTAATATTAATTTAATAATAAAGTGTCATATGTGTGCAAGGGTAAAAACCGGTCAAACGCTGACAAAGTGAATAAATTTATCGGTGAATTCCCGAATTTATTCTATACTGGTGCTACAATAATTTGTAAAGTGTGCGAGACAGACCTGATGTGCTGGGATTGATATGACTGTAGACGTCACGTAAATAATGTACAGCATAAAACTAAAAAAATGGCATGCCTCCGAGAACACAGTTTATGTTCGATTTACTGTTAATGCTAATTGCCTGTAATGTTCCGCTGCATATACTCGATAAACAACAATTTCGGGAGTTCTGGAATAAATGCAATTCCCAGGTGACGTTACCAAATCGCACAACAGTGCGTAACTATGTACCAACTGTACGCGAAGATATTGTAAATAAGATCAAATGTGTATTAAAAAATACACGGCTGTGATTATGTGTTGACGAGACGACATATTGTAAAAAATTCTGTTGTAAATATTATAGTACGTGTACTCGGCCCTCTTAAACCGACATTTCCACTATTACTAGCTAGCCAAAGACTAACTGAGTGTATTAGCAAAACAATTACGCGGGTGGTGCTGGAGACGTTAGAAAAATTTGACCTGTCAAAATAGCAAGTGTTGATGTTTGTGACCGATGTTGCCGCGACAATGCGTCTGGTAGGCCGTTCTATTCAAGAACACGGTTGTAGGTTGATACATATTACGTGTAAAGTGTATGATTTACATTTTGTGGCAGTTACTATTCAACAAGGTTTTCCAGAGGTAGATGCATTAATAACAAGTACAAAAAAAGTGTTCCTTAAATCTCCTAAACGTCTTCGCGCATTTCACAGCAAAAATCCCAGTATTTCTGAACCACCACTGCCGATTCTTATATGTTGGGGAACATGGTTGAAGGTAGTTTTTTATTATGCTGAATATTTACAACAAATAAAGGGTGTGATACTATAATTCAATCCTAACGAGGCCGCAGCTATTAAGGAAAGCCAAAGAAAATTGGAAGATATTTCCGTTGAAACAGCTTTAAAACTATTCACAAGAACTATAAAAACTTACATGACGCCATAACAAACTTACAAAACAGTGCATTGTCGTTAGCGGAGTCACCGCAAATAGTGGATGAAGTAAATCGACTGCTACACTCTATAGGTGACGCAAAAAATGAGCCCATTAGAGAAAAGTTCGCACATGTGTTCAAGCAAGACAGCGGTTTTACCAGATTAAGACAAATTTGTGATGGTACTGGTGGTGCAACCCCAGATCCATTAAGTGCGTTCAATAACTATTTTAAGTATGCCAGTATTACATCAATAGATGTCGAACGGTCGTTCTCAAAGTATAAGCATATTTTTTCACCACAGCGAACATCACTCACGGAGACAACCATAGGACTGATGCTGCAAAGTTTTTACAGATCTTCTCCAGTTTGTGATAACCAAGCTAGTTCATCAAGCTAGTTAATAGGGTAAGTTGTGCATACATTGTTATAAATTGTAACAGTTTATTGCTTTTGTTACTAGTTAATTTCTTTTATTACGTCTATTATGATGTGTACGCCTATGTTCTGCCGCATATTTCTGTCAGCTTTAGTAATTATCCTTATACGTAATAATGCTCAATCTGTCACAACTGATACAACGATAAGAATTATGGAGACTACTTACTTTATTCAAACTTTATTCCACCCACCGTATAAATACAAATGCTACAGATGTAATATAAAAGTAAGATTAATGGTATTTTTTGACCAACCTGTATAATTATTTTTGCTCCTGTTTATTTTTCTACCATTCTAGCAAAAGGCGTCTCTTTACAGTTTGACTTAATTAACATTTGTCTGGTATTTACTATTCGTTTCTGAAAAGCCTGCATCTGTCAAGAAAAAACTAAAAATTAGTAAATACCAAAACCCAAACTTTTTGATGTAGGGTATGATACATTAGAATTTATCGTATAATCTAAAACTATAATAATATATATATATACATATACATATATATATATATATATATATATATATATATATATATATATATATATATATATATATATATATATATATATATATATATATATATATATATATATATATATATATATATATATATATATATATATATATATATATATATATATATATATATATATATATATATATATATATATATATATATATATATATATATACACACAGAGATTGGACGAGTTAAAAACAGAAATTATTAATTTAACCAGGGAATGCATGCAGTCACGTGACTGCATTCCATGTATATTTAATATAATAGAGTTAATTGCTACTTCCGATATTACCGGAAGTGGCAGAAAAATAAAAATATTTTAGTTGAATAAAAATCTATTTGTAAAAAATTTACTAACTGTACCTTTAATAATTTCGGAAATATATAAGGTCGTAGTGACAGACCCTGTACAGACACAGAATTTTTGCTGGAGTCATGTTTTTTCGTTAATTCGTCGTTTTGTCTAAAAATGCAACAAAAAAATTCGCGTATGCAAATCCCGCTTTGGTGGTGAAGAATCAAAATAAACTTTTTTCTACTCATATATATAAAAATAACAATTTTTCCACTGTCTACTCTATATGAAAGTAAATTTTTTTTTCTTTAGAGATGAAAATATTTTCATCTCTAGATGTGAAAATGAAAATGTGAAATTTATATTTTTAATAATGAATAGAAGAAACACTTTCATTTAGTAGCCTGCGTATCTATTTTACCTACCATAGCAACGACTAAACAAACAATTAACAATTAACATTGTGAAAGTTCGTTTATAATTTAATCGCATTTTATATGATTATCATGAACTCAGAAAGTGAATACACTGAATCATGCACATCCCCAAATAAATTTGAAGCAGCAAACTCTGCTTCCGGCAACATTTTGCCGGATAAATTCCGACAAAGGTATGAATTTGCTTACAAGAAGTTTATGGATTGGAGAAATGATAACCAGATAAAGTCTTTTTTTGGAAAACGTTCTTCTTTCTTATATTAGTAAAATATCGAACGATTTAAAGCCATCTGCTGTGTGGAGTATGTATTCAATGTTACGCAATACAGTTAACATCAAACATAACGTATATCTTTCGAAATACGATAAACTTTAGAAATGTTTTGCTAAAGCGAAAATCGACGGGGTTCAAAGCAAAAAAGTTAAAGTTTTAACAACACAACAAATTCAGACATTTTATTAATGACGCACCTGACGATAAATTTCTGTTTATAAAGGTAATTATTACATTATTTAATGTTGTTAATGTGAAAATACATTTTAATTATTTTATATAGATAGCATTAATTTTTGGCATTGCTGGAGCTTGCCGGTCACATGAGTTACGAGATTTAGAAATAACTAATGTTCAAGATCTGGAAAAAACGTTACTTGTAATTATACCTAATACAAAAACTCACACGCCACGTTCTCTTGCAATTACAGCCAATTACTACAAGATTTGTACGAAGTATATAGATCCTCGTCCATTAGAAATAAACAATACAACCTCCCGATTCCTCCTCAATTGCCAAAATGACAAGTGTACACAACAAGTGATTGGAATCAATAAATTTAGAAATGTTCCAAAGCAAATTGTAGCATTTCTTAATTTGCCGGTTGTTCAATACGGGCCATTCATTAAGAAGGTCTTCTACCACTATTCTTGCAGATAATGGAGCTAATCTAACATAAATAAAGCAACACGGAGGTTAGAAGTCAAACGCATTGGCAGAACAATACGTTGAATAATAAAATGAAACGAGGACAGAAAATGTTCTAATCTCTTAAAAATAAGTCTGAAATTGCAAATATGCCTAAAACTTTGATGTTGATAACTTCGACAACACACCAATAAATCGGCCTATAGCAACGAAATCGACAACCCAAAACTTACCTTCAACAAGTATCACAAAAGTTAGCTCTGTTAATACAAATCCAACTATCAATAATTATAATAATTGTATTTTCCACATTTATAAAAAAAATAATAGCATTTTCTACTCAATATGAAAGACTTTTTTGTAACTACTTAATTAAATATACCTAATATGTATTTTCCAAGTGACTGTTAAAAATAAATAAAGTTTTGTTAATTCTTTCCAATATTTTATTGCAATGTCGTAGAAAAAATAGCATTTCCTACTCGAGATGAAATATGTTCTTTTCGTTCGTGATATTGCCCAACTCGCTTCGCTCGTGGACACATTTTCATCTCACGAAAAAAGCGGTATTTTTATCTCTTGTTGTAAAATACACTATCCTTTCAAATACTTTAATTTAACAAATAGGCACCCAGTCGTCTATTGAATCTTAAATAAATATAGTTAAAAAAACTAACAAAACACGCTTTTAAAGCACATCAAACTAAAAAGTGAAAAATAATTATTAATATAAACTGAAAACAATAATGAACGAAAAACACTAGTATTATTGTGAAAAAAGCGTGGGTTGCTCGATATACGAAAAATATGGCACAAAGTGCCCCACGCTTTTTTCACAATAATACTAGTATTTTTTGTTCATTATTGTTTTCAGTTTATATTAATAATTATTTTTCACTTTTTAGTTTGATGTGCTTTAAAAGCGTGTTTTTTAGTTTTTTAAACTATATTTATTTTTCACTTTTTTAGTTTGATGTACTATGAAAGCGTGTTTTGTAGTTTTTTTAAACTATATTTATATTGCTTATTGATGCTGATATAACATATTATGATCCAACAGATATTTCTGAAAAAGAAAATATTTTTTTTATTTCAGCCATGGGATTTGAACTCACGCCCGAGGAGTCCGTCGTTTCGCGTCGACTAAGACTTGCCCGCTCGGCCAACGACCGAACTGACAATCACGGAATATAGTTACAATATTAAGCCTCTTGCTCTCACGCAGGAAAGGACTGGCGATCCTGATATAAACTTATCAAATTATTGTATTGTTACCGGTTCTTCGTAAGTGTACAAAGTTTCAATTAAATCTGTCCGTTTAAAGTGGGTCAAAATCAAGTCCAAAGAGTCGGTTACAAACAAACAAACAAACAAACATACAAGTGAAGCTAATAAAAGCGTGTTAAAAAAATGGACGGCAAGAAGAACAAGGGACAAATTGCTAATAAATAAATCTAAAATTTATGAATTTAACAGTTCAGCAATTGATTAAACTACCTGAGAAATAACAATGAAATTCAAAGTAAATAATGCTCAAATTAATTTGACGAAAATATTTCTAAATTATGTTGTAGTCACCAATGACATGTATGTATGTAGCTTAATTGTTGTGTTATTTCTGATGTGTAATTTGCAGTTTACACAATATATGCAATACAATATGGAAG
This sequence comes from Rhamnusium bicolor, assembly GCA_029963845.1. Taxonomy (NCBI): domain Eukaryota; kingdom Metazoa; phylum Arthropoda; class Insecta; order Coleoptera; family Cerambycidae; genus Rhamnusium; species Rhamnusium bicolor. Next base: position 720,110 of record JANEYF010004339.1, on the reverse strand, counting down.
GTTTACTCAAATCATATTCGAAACATGTGTATTTATGTATGAAAATGAATAAATAATACTTGTAGTTGTGCAAAATGTATGCAATAATTACTCATTCGTGAAATTAAACGTCAATTCATTTTAAGCTGAAACGGCGTGGTATTGTATTTTTATGGCGGTATAATGTAAACTATAATATAAATGAAATTTATGTGAAGCTGTACATATCGGGGTGAGTGAATCCGACATGAGGGGAATAGACTTTACCCCTGTGATGCTCTTCTCAATCGGTCCTTTTGCACGGTAGCCATCAGGGACCGGCTTCGAAGGAAAGCCGGTGGGTCAATTTTTAAATAGATTTGGGAGAAAAATAAAAAACTAATAGTCTACATTTAATATGATAGTGGCACCTATATAGTATGTTCCATAATGTCACAAAAAATTACATTTCAGTGCATGTCCAATTGTTTGATAAAGAAATTACTACATTATGACAATTTTTGGCGCATATTTGAAATTAGTTTTAAAATACTCTGACTGACAAACGTCTGAATTGTTAATAACTAAAACAGATTATTGTTTAATTCCAATTTAAAAACACGTATTTTTTATTTTTTTAATTTTCATTGTTATGTTAGTTTTTTATTTTTTTTTTCGTACCTGTAGTTAACAGGTTCGTATTAAAATTGCTAATTTATTCCGTGATCTCTTCTAACACCACATTGCGAATAAAATTTAAAAATATTAATTGTTTTAAATAGCTATTATTACAGTGTATCACAAATAGTTTCATATATCACTTAATGACTGCTCGCGAGGTGTCTCCCAAAGAGCCGCTTTGAAAGTACAGTGCTGCATTACCAAACCGATTGATGAAAATAAAGCAAAATTTTATAATTTATTATGATATTTTTTTCTATAAATTCACACTTAAAATAATTTATATTTTCTACTATTTATAGAAAAAAAAAGTTGTTATAACAACTACATAACATTCCACTTACCTCTGCTATACAGCTAATTAAATTTGAAATAGACTCATAAACTATGTCTTCTCGTAGATAGAAGGATAGAGATAAATAATCCATAGTATTTAAAATTAGCTAAGTATATTCCTCCTAACGCAGTTTTGAAATCTGCATTTCCTCTTTACAGCCATAATAGCTTTGTCTCGTGAAAAGAAAACAATAATGATGCAATGCATATTTTTGTGATTAACCAAACCACTGTCTTTTTAAATTTTGCTGTTTTTCAAATTTTCCAAATTTACCAAAAACATTGATTGGAAAAAAATTCTGATTATTTGTACAAACACCAAAGAAACGATAACATACTACAAGTAATGGAAAATGCTAGCCATAACTGCCCGCAATATATGTGGAGGAATTGCATGAAATTCTTTCAATGTGGTTCTCTTCAATTCGGATATACCTTTCGGTTTTCTTCTGTATCTTTTGCTTTTATGGAAACTCCTTGGTAGGCCAATTTATGTCGTCACCGCGTAAAACATGGCGAAGAGGAAATTGCCCAGCAAACTTCAAGAATTATTCTTGCATTGTGACTGGTACTGTCGTCCTGTTGAAATCAACGTTCTTCATTTTCAAGTCCTCAGTATATCAGGTGATGTCCAATATTGCGACCTTCATGTCTAAGCTACAAAAAACTTTCGCAGAAATTTAATCGCTGCTAATTCTCATGTTTTCCCAACTTCTGGATCAATGCAATTTTATGTAGGTGAAACTTCATTTTATGAAGCATTCTTCTTACACTTCTTTCAGAAACGTTAAAGGCTTGTGTGTGTTTATTGATTGGTCTGTTCGGACTAGCCAATATTACTTGTCGCACAAGAATTTAATATTTTGGAGGATATACTAATAGCCGCCAACCGGTATATTTACCATTGACAACAAATCTCTTGTCTGCCAATTTTCAACCCACGACATGAATATTTGTCGCGAAGGAATATTTCTAACATTATGAGTTCTTCTAAAATCACAGTACACTTGAATAAAACTATTATTCCTTTCAAATGCATCCGCACAAAACATCCGTTGTTGTGTTGGTTGCTGATACATTTTAACAACTGTCAACAATCAGACAAAAATTCCAAGGCATGCTTAATAAAATGATATATGATATATGGGGTTTACTTAAAGAAGAAATTATCTAATGATATATGAATTTATAAATTAAATTTTTGCCTAATAAATCTTGGTTATAGTCCAAGAAAAGCGGAACCTCTGAAGACAATTGCAAAGCTCCATTTTGTCAATCATCCTTAGGACACACTGTATACACTAACATCAATGCTCCATTATAAAAGCAGTCTCCTTTCCCCATTCTATTCCATCAAATCAAAATTCGAAATGTAAGTTATTTGCCACCAGAACGAAAACTAATTCGAGTAATTACAATATTATTAATTCACAAGATGCATGTTCAATCAGAAACTACATTTAGCTTTGAAAAGCTACTTGACGGTATAGTTACAGAGTTTTTCAACAAATTCAGATCTGATGTGGAAATCTGAAATTTCCTAGAATTGGAACTGATAAACGACAAATAGAGTTTTTTAGTCCTATTCTCACTTTCCCCACCTATTTATAAAGCAAACAAAAGTTCCACTTGCCTTGATTGCATAAAATCTAAACACGGCCCTGTCAGTTACTGCATAAATAATCTTAGTTTCTTATGTAACTACACTAGCGTTGCGCTGGGCTGGTGTCGCAGTCCTATCTATTTCTACCCTGCTTATCAACATGCAAGCTCAAAGGACACTTCATTCAGATAAGGACTAAGGACTATAAACTAAAAGGTTATCCTCATACAATATTCCTTTCTTCGGTTTTGATATAGAACTGGTTAACCAGGACAAAACACGTGTTTAAATTAAATTTTAAGAAAAGATAACATTCAGTGTCTTTTATAGTAGTATGTTAATGAATTTGATAAATGTTTGTTAGTATATTTATAAATTTCTAGAAAAATTAATAAAATAGTCATTGGGTATTATAAGCATACTTTCAAACCTAATGTGATAACGTTAATAAATACCTATAGTTTCTTATATTTCATACTGTCATTCTTATTTAAATGTGCTACTATAAAAGTTTTAGGTAGATAATAAATCAAACATGACACTTCAAATACATTTTATTGCTGAAACTATTAATACAATTCCTTCATCTAGGAACAGGATGACATTGCATTAAATAATAGTATTCTGAGCATAATAATGTTATCGTCTTAGAAGACTTTAACATAAATATAATAAAAAGGACAATATTATCTATGAACACTCCTGTATTCAATTAATCAACTTACCTACCAGAGTTTACTCAGAATCAGAGTCTTTTCTTGATCTAATTATAGTGAGTGAAAATTTAAATATATCAAAATCCAATGTTTCTGATCATAGTATCGCAGATCAGAACACTGGGTTCTGCGCTGTAGATACAAACCGTGAAAATACTAACAGCAAAAACTTTTCGATCCTTCTCGAATTTTAACAAAAATTTCTTCTTGATCTAATTGATTGGCATTGTATGCATACAATGACTGATGTAAATGAAAAGGTGTATTTTTTCAATGCTCAAATTATAGCACTTTTTGACATCCATGTCCCACTCATAACTAAGACTATTAGCAACAAAAAACCCAATGACCTTGGTTCACTGACACTCTACGGGCCATGAAAAAAATCAAAACTAAAACTTGTAATAGGTTTAAAAGCAGTAAAAAATCTGTAGATAGAAAATACTACTGTGAGATGAGAAACATGTACAACACTTCATTGAAAAAGAGCAAAAAGGCTTTATATATTTTTATTTTAAACAAAATAACACAAATACAAAAAATGTATGGTCTACTTTAAAATCTAACGAAGTCGTTAAATCTAAGCAACATTTTGCACCGCCTCCTGAAAAGCACTACGATGAAAACAATTTCAACAATTTCTTTATTGATTCTATACCTCATAATATCATTCCTGAAAATTCGAGTATAACCGCTATTCAAATAACAGCCTCGAATTACAATATGCCTCAGTAGAAGTTATTCACAATATAATTTCAAAGCAAAAACTTTACACATTTGGATATGACGATATCTCAGGCAAGATGCTACATTTAAGCTTATCATACATGGCGAAACCTCTAACACACATTACAAATTTTTCATTTAAAACTGGAACCGTCCCCCTAATCTGGGAACAGATATTAGTTAAACCAATACCTAAAAATAGCAGGATAAGCACCATCACGGAACTTAAACCCATTAGTTTACTTTCAGTTTCCTCAAAAATAGCGAAGTCCGTTATCCATAGTCAACTAACACCTTATGTGCTAGACCATAATGTAATTCCCAAAATATAGTCGGGTTTTCGAAAACGTCACGGAAAAGCCACGGCTTTGATCACTATTCTCGATGATAAATTGACGTCAATTAAATCTGATAAATTAACTTCCTTGCCTTTATCAGATATGTCAAAAGATTTTGACTCCATAAACACCGAACTGCTAATAAAAAAGTTTAAATTCTACGAATAGAGGATAATATCTTAATGTGACTCACGTCTTACTTACTCAATCATTTTCAATATACTTGTTATGACACCACAAATGGAAGAAGAGTTTCTGGCAAACACTTGTTGCTCTCGGGAGTGCCCCAAGGCTCGATTTTGGGCTCTTGCTTTTTAACATCTACATCGCAGACTTGCCTCAAGTCACGAAATATTGTTCTCTGCATATGTACGCTGATGATATATTACTTTACTATGTTTTTGATGTGATGGAGCCCAAATTAAAATTAATTATGATTTAAATAAAAAGAAATCAAAAATTGGACCTTTCAGAATTCACTCCTATTAAATCCAATTTAAAGTAAAAATATAGTCTTTGGCATTGCAAATAAATTAAGAGTTCTTACTCACTTTCAACTGTCAATTGACAATATAATTACAGAACAAGTTGACAAGGTAAAAAATTTGTGGCTAACATTTAATACAAATTTAAACTTTATCCCTCATAATCGAAAGTCCTTAAAAAATATTTCTGCTCTTTCAAACAGATTTCAGCTTTACAAATATCCTTGATAGGGCTACTAAACTTCTGTTATGTGAGTCCTTAGTCTTATCACATGTCAATTACTGTGATTATTTTTGTGGGCTTTGCTTAATTTATCAGAAGCAAACAAACTTCAAAAAAATCCAGAATATCTGTATTAGATTTCTTACAAATATTTCTATCCACGAGCATCACAACATCACATATCAGGGAGTTAGAACTACTAAAAATAAATGAGAGATGATTCCTACACTTCACATCACTATTAAATAATGTCATCCTAACGCAAAAACTTGTTTATCTCTTTGACAAACTAACTGCGAGAAATGTTATGCATAACCGTAATTTGAGACATACAAACGACCAATTGCATACAACAGGGCCTAAATATGAAACATTTCTTCTCCTTCAAGGATACTGACTTTTCCCTTAACTTCACTGACCTTTCCTTTAATTTCACTGACGTTTTTTTAACTTCATTAACTTGTCCTTCTACTTCACATATTTTCCCTGCGACTTCGGTGACTTTTTGGATAATATCTCCTTTAAATTTTTCAGTGAGGGAGAAAATGGCTGCCTGCTGTTCATTTAAGGCCTTCTCTTTCCTCGAATCGCCACTTTTCTTGATCCTCAAACATTTTTCTTAATTCTTCTTGACGTTTTCTTTCTTGTTTTTCTTTTTCTTCCTGTCTTCTTATTTCCAGGCCTTTCATAATTTTTCTTAACACATCTTTTTCTTCCTGTCTTTTTCATTCTTGATCTTCCATTATTTTTCTTAATTCTTCCTGGCGTTCTCTTTTCTGTTCTTCCATTTGTTGCACCAATGCTGCAAGCAAGTCATGTGATTATTTATCCGCCATGCTTCTTGTTGTCGGCATTAACTCACGACACGTAAATCAGTTCAAAATAAAGTTTATTACACTATAAAGCCCGTAAAATGTTATCACGTCTATTTTAATAATGAAATGTTCTAGAAATATCTCGAAACAGCACTATAAAGTCTTATTTAGAGTCTATATTACTTTCCTGTTGACGAAATTCACTTATCTCCAATAACTGTGCAATGGAATGTTCGAGAACTTTTACAAAATGTCACTATTAAGTCTTGCTTTGAGTCTATAACATGTTCTCGTTAACAGAGTTCACATATCTTCTATAGTTTCCAAATCTAATGTTTTAGAATTATCAAGAAAAGTCATTATAGCCTTGTTTTTAAGTCTATAACACGTTCCCGTCGACACAATTCACGTATCTCCTGTAGTATCCAAATAGAATATTCTAGAATGTTACCGAATTTGCACTAATAGTCCTTTTTCTCAGTCCACAACACGTTATTACTAGCGGTACTCTCTTATTTGCAGCTATTTCTAAATCGAATGTTCTAGAAACTTCTCCAAAATCTACTTTAAAGTCACTATTCAGTCCAGAAATAGTCCTCCAAATATTGTCAGTAGCTTAATTCTCCGTGTTACCACTAATTTCTGAGAAGAACACTGTAGAACCTTTTCGAATATTCCAGAAATTTTTCATCACTACTTTATTAACTAATTAATAATTAACAACATTCCAGAACATTCCCGGCCGTTCTCGTACAATTCCAGTTTCATCCATTTCACACAGTCCAGTGGCGTAATGGTAATGGTAATGGTAATGGTGGGGGAGGCTGACGCCTGGCAAGTAGGCCACAGACGGGCCCTTTTTACCAACCCCCAGCTGTCCCCTCAGCCATGTGCTTCTCTTGCTCCCCCATCGAATCTTTCCGACCTTCTGATGAAGGTCAGGATGTCACTCATTGCGAGGGAGCTCATCTCCTCCCTTAGAAGCGCCTCAGAACCGAAGATACTGTGTCTCAGGCGCCCAAACGCTTCACATTGTCCCAGGAAGTGGTAAGATGTCTCTTCATCACTCCTGCATCTTGGACATGTAGGGTCTTCCTCAATACCTATCAATGATAGATGCCTCTTAAGTCTGCAGTGGCCTGTCAGAACACCGATTAAGAGATTCAGAGTTTTACGACTCCGTCCCAGCAACCAGGCCGATCTCGATTTGTTCGGCCCCGTCACAAAATCTCGGGTTTGCCTGCAGGCCCTGTTGGTCCTCCAGTGCGTCCTCAGTGTCTCGTGGGCCCACTCATTGAGGGCCGTTGTGACCTGCCTTCTTGAAATACCTAACATATGCTCAGGCCCATGACAGGGTTCCTCGGCTCCGAGTCTAGCCAATTCATCGGCCTTCTCGTTGCCTGGAACTCCCATATGTCCCAGGACCCATACCAGTCTCACTTGTTTATGCCTGGCCAGCTCTTCTAGGGCATCCCCACACTCCTGGACGAGAGCTGATCTCGTCCTGGGGGAGCACACCGCCTTTAGAGCAGCCTGGCTGTCGGAGCAGATGTATATCATCTGTTCCGCCCCATTCCTAACCTCAGCCCTACCTGCCACCGCTAGGATGGCGTAAACCTCTGCCTGGAAGACCGTGGTGTACGAGCCTAGAGCAAAGCTCTCCTGTACTTCTTTGCCTTCCAGATATATTCCCGCCCCGGAAGACAATCTAGTGGCCAGCCGAGATCCGTCTGTATAACACACCAGAGAGTCCGGGCGGAAGTCAATTCTTCCTTCACTCCACGCCTCCCTACTAGGAAGAGTGAGAGTGTAATTCCTTTCCAACCTTAGCTGATCTTTCGCTTCTCTCACCTTCAGGACAGAGAGAGGGATTTCCCTCTCCGTCAGTCCAGCAATTGCTGCGTGACCTTCAGCTCTGCCTGAACACTGCCAGCTCCCAGAATCCCGCATTCTCAGATAGGCCGCCATAGCCTCCCTCTTTATCCACGAGGGAAGCGTTGGCAGGCCTAGCAGAACCTCCAGAGCAACTGTCGGTGTCGTCCTCATTACGCCAGTGATCCCTAGGCAGGCTAGTCTCTGGACTTTTGCCAGCTTTCGGGATGTCATCGCTCTGTCCACGCTCGGCCACCAGACCACGGATCCATATTGGAGCCTAGGCCTGATGACCGCCGTGTACAGCCAGTGTAGGATCCGTGGGTTGAGGCCCCAGTTCCTACCTACCGCTCGGCGCAATTGCCAGAAGGTCGCAGTCGACTTTTTGATGACGTTGTCGATATGCCCATGACAGTTTGCTCCCAGGTACCTAACCACCTGCACAAGCGCAAGAGGTTTACCGTACATAGTTGGTGCCCTAAAATCCTCTATTTTCCTTCTCTTGGTGAATAGGATCATCTCAGTCTTAGATGGATTGACTGAGAGACCTGTTTCGCCGCACCATCTTTCTATTATTCTACAAGCTACCTGCGTTCTGTTGCAAACGACATTTAAGAAGCGGCCGGTCACTAGGACCAGCCCGTCGTCCGCATATGCCTGCGCATAAAATCCTTCCGAAGTTAGGCGCTCCAAGAGACCATCCATTATTAGACACCATAGATGGGGTGATAGGCAGCTGCCTTGTGGACAGCCGCCCCTCACCCCGACGTCTAATTGGCAGTCTCCTAAAGCAGCACTAACTCGTCTCTCTTCCAGCGCAGATTTCACCCATCTGACCAGTACTGGAGCAGTATTTCTAGTCCGAAGGGCATCGCAGATAGTAGTAGTCCTTGCTTTATCAAAGGCACCCTCTATATCAAAAAATATTGCTAGGGTGACCTCCTTATGCAGGAGGGCCCTTTCTATCTTATGCACGACGGTGTGAAGGGCTGTCTCCGTGGACCTCCCTCGCCTGTATGCGTGCTGATTCTTGTGGAATGGGTACCTGGCTAGGTCCCCTTCCAACAGATATCTGTCCACTATCCTTTCCAGTGCTTTTAGCAGGAAGGACGTGAGACTGATCGCCCTAAACGATTTGGCAGCTGTGTAGTCCTTTTTCCCACTTTGGGGATAAAGACCACTTTAGCTGACCTCCAGGTCAGGGGAACATATCCCAGTGCCAGACTGGCCACAAATATTCCTCTTAAATGCGGTAGAAGAATATCCAGGCCCTTCTGAAGCAGAGCTGGGAAGATCCCGTCTGGCCCCGCTGCTTTAAAGGGCTCGAACTCATTCACTGCCCAGACTACAGCTCCGTCCTTTACAATCTCCTCGGCAAGCCGCCAGTCAACTGATGGCATCGGCCGCTCCGAGGGTACTGCAACGGCAGGGCGTTCGCCCGGGAAGTGAACCTCTAAGAGGTGTCTTAATGACTCCTCCCTAGAAGTAGTCCAAGTCCCATCTTGCCTTCGTAGTGATCCTATTGTCTCCCTTGTCTCGCAGCTGAGTATTTTCATCAGTCTCGCGGTTTCCGGTAGGGAGTTCATTTCCCCACAATACTGCCGCCAGCTTTCTCTCTTGCTACGCCTTAGTTCCTTTTTAAAATTTCTCCTAGCCTCCTTGAAGTCGTCCCATGAGGAATCCGTCCCTCTCTTGACGGCTCGATTGTTAGCACGTCTGGCCGTCCGGTGCAGGTCATCAAGCGACCCACTCCACCATCGGGTCCTACGTACTCCCACGGCCTTGAGTGGGCAGGCTTCCTCATATGCTGAGACTATATGACTTTTTAGGCTTTCTACCTTTATGTCCAATTCCTCAGGGGAGATAATCCTCCCCCCCCCGGTTCGTCTTGATGACTTGCCAGAGTAAGGAGATACCTCTCCCAGTCAGTGGCCAGCAGTTTTCCTTGGATTTCTTCGGAGGGTGTCCTCTGTCCTATCGGACCCAATCTCGAATCTAATCATCCTGTGATCGGACATCGAGATATCCTGAGTTACCCTCCAGTCAGAAATTTTTTCCATCAAACTTTGAGAGACCAGCGTAATATTTATCACCTCCTGGCGGATGCGGTTGATAAACGTTGGCTCTTTTCCTCTGTTCATAACCTGTAGGTTCGTCGACGCCAGGTACTCTAGCAGAGCTTCGCCCCGGGTGTTGACGTCGGAGCTGCCCCACACTATATGATGAGCATTGGCGTCACATCCAATTATTAATGGAAGACCTTCATTCCTTGCAAATGCGACTATATCTTCTAATTCCTGAGTAGGCGGTAGTCGCGCGTTATCATATGGAAGATAAATACTGCTAACTACTACCTTACATTTAATATTTCTTATCTTATATTCTAGGACGACTGTTGTAGCATCCTTGGTTCCAAGTTGGGGCAGTGGCACCAACTGCAGATCCTTGGAGGCTACTATACAAGTTCTTGGTCGGTCGTCCCCTCCTTCCTTTCCGACTATCACCTGGTAGCCGGACATTCCTAATCCCCTAACTCGATTCCTAAAAACGTAGGGTTCCTGAATTAGTACAATTTCTCCAGTTTTACCTGTCAAGATGTTCACTAGTTCCCCAGTGGCATCCTGACTGTGCTGGAGATTTATTTGACTCATCCGCAATAGGTCCATGGGGGAATCTGCATGGTGCGGGTTTGGGTGACCTATTTCCCTTTCTCCTCGGTCGGCCTCGACATGTCGACCCCGGAAGGCCCCTGGCGAGTGGCTCCACCCCAAGCCGATAACCTGCGCACTGTAAGAGTTACCAGCTCGTAGTAGAGCACCCACCCGGCGTCCTCCAGGTGTCTGATCGTGTCTTGGCCAACCATGAATATCAGGTGCCACCCACCAGGACCTCCTGTTGTCTCCAGATGCCGCCATGCCCCAATGTTGAGGGAGCGGTTCTGGAGAGCCAACACTCTAAGGACTCGGCTAAGGTCGACCTCTTGGCTTCTCAGCCAGAAGCTAACCCTCTCCGGCCATGGGGCATCAGCCGCTCGCAAAGCGCGGAAGCTGACGTCTCCCTCGACCAGAGTTGCCCAGTCCTCTAGGAGCCAACGTCTGGAGGTTTCATCCTCGGCAGATATCAGGAACCAGCCAGGTTCTACCCGGCCCGAGTTCCTGAAATGAAGTTCCGGACCCTGAGGATCCCCTTCGGGGCCCGCCATGGTCCGCAACATCTCCTCCACGAGAATTCCTCTCAGACGCTCTGCCTCTTCAGGTGTGATAATACCAGCCTCGCGGCTAGACATTATAACGACCTGATTTTCTCTCCTGGCAGCAGAACTATAGCTGGCCAGTTGTGGCCCGGCCCCAGAAGCCCGCAGGTTTGCAGCCCCTGTGCTTCCCCTAAGTAAGGGAGACACATGGACCGCATCACCTGCTGGTCTCAAGGGTGTCCGGACCGCCCTGGCCCGCTTGTTCCGCCGCTCTGGAGGGGGTGGTCTTCTCTGCAACCCTCTGCCGCTTGGAGCCCTTGGTCGGGGGCTGAGTAGTTGGAGGTCTTTGCCGACTCCCAGGTTCCTCTACCCCTCTCACCGAAGCAGGAGCAGAAGGGAGTGAGACGGGTTGCCTTTTGGCTTCCCTTCTTTCCTCCCTTCTTGCCCACCTTGCCTTAGGGCCCCTCGTGTTAGAGGGTCGGTCTCTGTACGCCTGCCTACCAGTCCGGTGCTCCTGGCTTTCCTTGACGGTAAACCTAGAACTCGGGGCCGGTTGGCTGGCGCTCGCCGAAGCAGAAGAGGCTAGAACAGAGCCCTCCAGCTCTACCGGTCGAAGTGAATCGCCCGGCACTGAATTTTTGGCCTTCTGCTCATTCCTCCTGCTTCTGACTTTCTTCTTATACTCCTTTCTCCTTTCCCTCTTTTTTCTGAGGGCATCCTCGGTGACTTCGTCCGTGGTAGAACCTTTCGGTCCCTCCTCAGACTCGTCACTAGGAGACCTCAGAAGATCTTCTTCCTGGTGAGGTAGCGGCTCGGTGGCCACCACCTTCACTTCTGAGCTAGGGAGCTCTGATTCAACGGGCACGTTGACTATTTCTTTTTTCTTTTCTTCCATTTTTGGGGGGTGTGTCTAGATGTTTCTGTGTGTAAGTGTAGGTGTGTGTGTGTATGTATAGTGTTGATGTATGTGTATGCTTAGGCTGTCTGACTCCTCGGATTCTCCCTCCTCCCGGTGAAGCACAAGGCTAGGCTTTATCCCGGCGAGAAAGGTTGGCAGCCACTAGTGAAGCCCCCCGAAGAAAGCAGCAGGGCCCTATTCCAGGCACCACCTGGCACTACTACAAACTCCGGGATTATACACCGGGTGAAAGGGCAGCCCCCCTACGCTGGCTATGCAAGGGTGGGCCCCTATACTATCCGGCGGCACTGGGTGTACCATCCCCAGCTTCTTTCACTGCTACCTCTCCAACACGATCCCAATCCAGGAGCCCCGCCTCGAATCTCCCCTTGGAAGAGGGCGAACCCAGGAGTCTTTTTGACCAAGCATTTGTGTGTAGGTGTAAGGTGTATATGTGTGTGTGAGTGGATCTCTCTTAGTCTGGCTCTTCCCCTCGGCCTGTCCGGCATGGGAGTCCCTGCCGGTAGCTAAGCTACCGCCGGCATAGCCCTCAGTTCATTAGAGCACGCAAGCCCCCTCACCGCGAGCAAGGTGAAGATCCTTCCAGTGGCGTAACAATATGTATAACTAAAACTTTTATACTAGCGCATTCAAATGAGATTGACAGTATGAAATGTAAGAAATTATAGGTATTTATTATTGTTATCATATTAAGTTTGAAAGGGTGCTGACGTAATACTCAATAATTATTTTATTACTTTTTCTAAAAATGCACAAATACGAAGCAAGCAATATGTCAGACATTTTAAAAATATTTATAAATTTACAAAATCAAGAATTATTTTCGAAATTAGTGAAAATTAGTGTTTCTTTTTAAACACAGTAAACTTTTTTTTTTGTCTAAAATATTTTTCGAATTGAGAAAATGAGACTAAAGATTTTCTTACCGCCTACTTGCTTACAAGAAGTTCAATCGATAAGTTTAAAAAAAATAGTTACTGAAATAAAGCCATGAAAAGTGGGATACACCACATATAATTTATATTTTACTAACACTCTGGTGAATAGAGTAGTTAGAAGTTTCCATGATGCTATTCAACTTAATTGCATAAACTTTGATAGTATTGGACTGCCGAGAATTATCAGAATAATTAGTTGTTTTGTTTCATTTTCATAACAAATTACTATGTTTTATTATTTGCACTAAACAGAGGAATTTGCAAGACAATAATTTAAACATATAAAACCAAAGTAGAAATGAAAGAGATTAGATTTTCTATTAACGATAAAATTATTCTTTCTCACCAGGGATAACAAAAGATGAATTTGTGTGTAAATCAATAAATTACTTTCTAAAGATCTATACAGGATGTCCGGAAATTTCGTTGCTATATTTCAGGGGACGATTGTACATAGGAATATACGAAGAAAAACTCCTATAAACATTTTTCCGGAAATTCTTCCTACGGGAGCTAGACCCCTTTGAAGAAGGTATCCAAGAACTGATTTTTATTTAATATCTTGGTAATCCTTCAAACTGCAGAGACGTGCTAGCACACAACCCATTATTGACGAGGGTCACAACTTCAACAGGGGCGTGCAGGTCTGGGGTGGGACCACCTACTTTACCCTCCTATTTTTTTGTCTTGTAACGTTTTATAATCGGGTTATGATTTACGACTCATTGTTATACAGAAAAAAACCTCCTCTTCCAAGGACGCAGGACCAACTGTTTTCAAGAAAAATTTGTTCCAGGATTCATCAAGTAAATGAGATTTGAACAAAACAGCGAGGTAGGCGGTTTTTCTTGAAAACAGATCCCAATGAGACCTGCGTTGCGATTGCCTTATTGGTGGCGGCTGAGATTCTGAACACTATTGTGTACTATATCGATACTGCACCTTGAAAAGTGTAATAATCATAGTCACTGTTTTGATAGCAGTTTAATCATAGTTAGTGATTATGATTGCTCAATCACAATGAAAAAATTACTGTGAAATATCGACCATCTCTAGTCATTAATCGTTTTGTTGATATTTGATACGGCGGAACTTTATATGTTGATATCAACCGATATTTATTTAAGTTGACTTCAAGCGGTAAAAAAATACTTATGTTAACATGTACACAGATAAAAAAAAGATGATGAAATTGTACTGGAGAGAAAAAGTGTTTCAGATCAATTAAAAATCACGTCAAAAAATAAATACACAACTTTTGATAGAGATGCAAATCTTCAGCCAATAAGCCTCCAGCTATACCAGAAAAATTTCATGGCTGGTATAAGTCACTACCTACTTCCACTACCGTAAAGAATCTGACAGTATAACCCTTGGTTGAAGATAGTGGAACAGACTACTCTGATGATGAAGTAACATAAACTTTACCCTCATCTTATATGTGCAAATATTTTGGTTCAGGACCCGATTCAGACAACTCAGATGACAAAGCATTATCCACTATGTTCTTACAAAACCATGAATATGACAAGAAAAATACACTAAGTCTCATTTCTTTTAGTTATATATACTTTTTACCGCAATAAAACTTTATTCACTTAAAATAATATATTCTTCATTTTGCCACGCCTTTCCATACCTGATGAAATTGAAAAAAATTCATTAGAATTGTTCTGATCATCAACTGGATTTTACATTGACTTTAAAAAATTAAAGTGCGTTTTTCTCAAAAACGTATGTTTAGGACTTAGTGGGGTTTTCGCGGTACATTCAAGAATTAAAAACTCATTCTTGGATACCTTCTTCAAAGGGCTCCCGTAGGGAATAATTTTCGGGCAAATATTTATAGGAAGTTTTCTTCATGTTTCCTTGAAATATGGACATCCTGTATGTAGGGTTTGCGCACCACCAGAATTTGTTGAAAAATTTATTAAATTTCCAGAGAAGTTTTGATTCATTGTGGCTAAGAACCGCTTAAAATTTAAACAAAAAATTACGTTTTCTGGTCATTTTTGTACTTTTTGCATTGTTAATGTTGGTGGGGATGGTTGTGTCTTCACTTTTTCTAAGTTTAGCTCCATTCTAGCTCGACGAGCTCAGTAACTTCCACAGTTGATTCAAGGACTGAAACAATTAGTGAATGTAACACTAACACACAAATGTATTTTTAACTAGTGATCACAAGAGTAAAAGTATATTACTAATATTAATGCACCCACTAGAGTTTGTCGATTTTTTAAACCGGATTTAAAAACCTGTTTTAGATACTAGAATTAATAAGTAAAAATGAATTAATTGCATAATTAAAGATGTTTACATTTTGATTTGAAATCCTCTCGGATACAAACAATTTGTAATAATAGTTTACTGTAAAACTAATCTTCATGAAAATCCACAAACTCATTTTATTATGCTTAGAACTCGGACGGAGGTATCGTTTCCCAGTGATGGCTTTTATGCAGACATAATATTATATTGGAAACACCTACTGAAACATCCCCAAACAATAGAAAAATAAAAATGTATACAACATGACGAACTGAATTTTATTTCATTTCAAAATGTTAATACGTAAACTCGTTTTATCGGAGAACGTATGGAAAAAAAAACAAAGTTATATTTTTGCACCAACCAAATTTGGGTAATGTCACTGTATATTTTATAACTCGTGAATAATTATCAAATGAACAGAAAAATTGTACGGATTTGCACTGATTTTAGTTATATTGGTTTTTTTTACATTTTGTTATATTTTTTTCTTTATAAAAAATTCGAAAACCGATTAACCGGTTTTTTGGATTACTAATATTCTTGGTTTTTTCAAAACTTGGTTTTTGTATAAACCCTAGTACCTACTAAAACATTTGCCACCTTCCAGCCGTAAGCAACATAGTTTCATCCACTCTATTCCAAACGTATTTGTCACTCAGTTCAGAATAAGTTTTTTGTTTAATACTGTCACATCTCTCTAATAAATATTTTTTCCCAGTTAACCGCCGTTATCTTTAATTTCACACTGTTTAGGTATTTACGTGTTATTTACACGGATGTTTTGTAAATACTACCACTTAATTAGAGTGTATTCCGATTATATGAATCTCTATGAATTGCTATTGGACACTCGACAATAACGAGCCCATCGTTTAGTAATTGTTTTTTATAACTGTAAACGGTCCAATTGCTTGATAAAACCATTAATTTTTTGTTCCAGTTTTTATAAAGAAAACAGATTTATTACAAAGTGTATAAGAATACTTTATATTCTTTTATATTGTTTGGGAATGTTTCATTAGGTGTTTACAATACAATACTATCTACGTAAAAGTCGTTTCTGAGATTTATCGTTACCTCCCGGTCTCTAGTTATTGGCGACCACACGGATCAGGACGCCACAGAAGAACCACACATCGGGAGGAACGCCACCTACAAACTTTGGCCCTACGAGATAGATTTTTCATGACGCGAGCTATGATAAATTATTGGATAGAAGTTTTAGGTCGGAGGATATCAATGAAGTCAGTATATCGTCGAATGAGAATTTTCGGACTTCGTTCCTACCGACTGTTTTTGTACCTTTATGTGATGGTTTGGGATACGATACGCTATGACAATAGATCACAGTTAGTCTTCATTCGGGTTGGCTTGAATGCCGATTAAACAACAGACGTACTGGAACCCGTTGCATTGCTTTATCTACAGGGATTGATTAATCCAATTTTCCAGCAGAATAATATATGTCCTCATCCGTCAAGGTCAAGGGTTACAACAAACTTCTTACGAGAAGCTAATGATAGTACTTCTATTGCTGAGACAGGTGCCCCATTTGTCTCGTATTGACCATGTCTGGGATATGATTAGTAGAAGGAATCGTAATTTTATGACATATATTACTTCAACGAATATGAGTGGTGTAACGAATTGATTTTTCTGCTATTAATTTTCCGTTATACGTAATTTGGACCTTTCTTCACTTTGGTACATCCTATATACAACAATTTGTATTTGTGTTTATTTTAAATAATTGTTTCTCAATTGGTTAAAATTGTTTTCTTTTTCTGGGTAATCTTAAGTCATTTTATTTTCATAATTATTTTCTTTATATTGAGTACCGCTGGCATAAAACTAAGCAACAGGGATCTTTTATTATTAGTAGATATATTTCTGTTATTTATAAATAATCTACAACATGAAAGATTAAGTAATTTAGTTCAAATAATAATCCATGTCCGTTTTAATTATTTTCTTTTTGGAAACATAGTTAAAATCATGAAAAAACGATTACCAGTCTCAGAATATTTTATAAACATTTGTTTATATCAAATTTGTTTAAGCGCATTTCGCTAAGCTTGCTTAGAGAATGTGTGCTTCTCCACATCAAACGAAATTCCGTTCCTCGCGCAAGAGTCACGTGACTTTCTCACCAACCGTTCAGAACAAAATTGCTCACGACGACTGAAATAGGGACTTCTTCAATCCGTTAGTTCAATACGCGATAATTTGAGTGTGCTCCGCAAACACCAGTGTTAAGAATCATTCCTGTATTTAACTGCTTTTAACCGCTTGTATTAATTTTTTTGTATTTTACCGGTTTTTTATGTATATGTATACCTGCTAAATCCGAGCGGTCGGAGATATTCCGGTAATTTCGCGATTCAATAATTAAAATAGGGTTATCTATTCAGAAACACTCTCCGGAATAATGCCGTTTTCATTTAATGTTTTTATGTATTATATGCTCCGATTAGATTGTAGTGTTACTCGTTGAGGATAGAATCCAATTCCAGTGTAATAGTAAGGAGAACTACTAGTCAGATTTTTAGTGTCACTCGTTTGAGGTTAAAATCTGACCAAGTGGTCTGAGAATTAATATCCGATTACATAGGTCAGCTCGTGTTCGATGTGATAACCTGGAGTTTGAACCTATAAATTATTAGCAACTATATAGTTCGATATATCGAGTCACCACGAATATCTCAGGTCTGATTTAGGGATATTATCGTTTGATTTATTTTACTTTTTGTTTAATAAGATATCTAGTTAGGACGTCCTTCGCGGACATCCGGTTTTCAATTTAGATTGTACTATACTTAACACCGATTGGATTCTAGTGTCACTCGATGAGGACAGAATACAATCCCAGTGTTATAGCTAGGAAACACTACTAACCATATTTTTAGTGTCACTCGTTTGATGATAGAATCTGACCAAGTAGTCCGTGAATTAAATCACGATTATATCCCAGTAAGAGGCATATAAGACAACTTAGCTATATAACGCCCATTAAAGTACACACTAGATGCCCTTCGGGATCATCCAGGTTTTTCTGTGTAGGTTTTATGATACTAAACACCGATTGGATCCTAGTGTCACTCGTTGAGGATAGAATCCAATCCCAGTGTTATAGTTAGGAAACACTACTAGCCAGATTTTTAGTGTCACTCATTTGAGGATAGAATCTGACCAAGTAGCCCGCCAGCTAAACCACGTTTTTCACTAGTAGGGGTCATAAGGGCTAACCTAGCTGTATACTCGCGATAGACATTTCTCAAGTAACCATCAGTCACTAGATTGATATGTTGCCATAGTGTCACGTTTTTATACCGTAACCACTTGCACATGGACCATTTTGCACACACCACCTGCTGTAATATCGCTTCCGCACTAGCCGCTTTAAACACATTAGCCACTTGCTAGATACCAGTAGTTTCCATAACTTGGCTACATTTGATTTACCTGCTTGTATTATCACATTATTTCTTTTACTTGTATTATTGGTTACACTGTTTAATATTTGTTGTTTTTATTTTATGAGGTCAGGTTTAAATAAAATAGAGTAAGTGAAGTTAAAATTCTGTCTTTTATTTAGAGCATAAGTAATCAATCTAGTCATACACCGAGAATCATTTTTGGTAGGTAAAGTGAAGTTGTCCATTGCTACGCAACCGACAACCACACACACACACAGACCGCCCGGACATTCCATTTCTTCACTGAGTCATCTTAGCTTTTATCATACCTCTGATTGAATAAAGTGGTGTTTCTATACTTTAAAACAGGAACTGGTGCTCGAGATCGTACCGTACATAAAAGTTCAAAGTACCACAGCCGTTCTGAAGGGTGCCAAAGTGTAGTAAAAAATCTCAGTAACTTTTTCTTGCAAAGATCATAGGCGCTGAGGGCATTTATTTTTGGCTAAACTATGGTAAATAACAATACTTAAGTGCCCCCGTTTTATTAAGGCCCATAATAATCAAACATATGAACAAATTCGACATACTAATCCCGATAATTTAAAGAAAGTCAAATTTCGTTTACTTTACGCGAAAAACTACTTATAGATAACTTTAATGTTAAAAATCTACAACTAAAACTAGACTTGGTGAATTCCAAATTCTATTCTTGCTTGCTCGTTGTGAGTATATTCTTTGTATGATAATTAATTAAGATTTAATAATAAAATATCAAGTGTAAGCAAAATCTATAGAAGATATATAAGACTAGTAAAAGTATTTATAATTCTAATTAATAGAAATGTCTAGATGGACAAATACTCGGACAAATATAAATACCACACTATACATGATCTTTAATAATGTTATTTCTAAGGCATTTGAAGAATCTTTTAAAAAAATTTATACCGATGCAATTATTATTTTCGCTACTCAAAACATTCTCGTTCATCTTAACACCAGTCAATTCAAAAATAAAATATTAAGTTGTAAAAAAAATTAAACCAAATCTGAGTTTAATTGATAGACGAAGGAAATATTCGCAAATATTGCAAATTACATTATACAGCATCAGATTGTATGAACCGTCATTGTTTTTAGGATACAAAGACGTAATATGAATGTAAATTTTAATTTATTTTTATTACAAAATACATCATCCGTGATACCGTACATAACCATTGTGTAATCCCTCCTGCACACGTGCTTGTGTTTCCTGCAGAGTTCCGCTTATGTCCTCATTAAATACCTGAACTTCCTCACATAAGATATATTTTGGAGGATAATT
This sequence comes from Rhamnusium bicolor, assembly GCA_029963845.1. Lineage (NCBI taxonomy): Eukaryota > Metazoa > Arthropoda > Insecta > Coleoptera > Cerambycidae > Rhamnusium > Rhamnusium bicolor. The sequence goes on along the minus strand of JANEYF010004339.1, from coordinate 700,290 downwards.
ACGTAGCATGACTTGAAACTTGAATGTATAGCACCAAGAAATATATTTATAATTAGAATGAATCTCTACTTGACATATACCAGCTAAATTATGGGACTCCATTTTTATACAACCTAATTTTATCATAGTATATCTAGTGGTTGTTATAGCAACAACAGCCACACTAACATAAGACAATTTATCCGTCAAGAATATATATCATAGGACGAGTTCTATATTTTAAAATCTGCCTATACTCTACATGACTTGATATTCATTTTCTCAAGCCGTCAGGAAGCAAATGCTTGTGACTTGTTCATGGTCAGTTATATTTAGAGATCAGGAGGTGGTGATGACGTCAATTCCAGAGTTGATGCTAGGTGATGTATCACTGCGTAAATACGTTCATGCATACAGATCGAGCCGACCCAGTAGATACACGACTAGCGGTATGCGCAGTTTAGAGTTGCCCATCTGAATACGAAATCCGACCGAAAGTTAACGTTTGCGTCATAGTGCTTGCAGAGATTATTTCAGTATCGCTAGAGCTGCGGTGGAGTGTTTGTTGCTCGTTCATCTAAAGAAATTCACAGTTCACAATTTTATCTAACACTTAAATTATGAAAAATATCAGAACAACACACAATCAAATATTTTTTACATTTTTTTTTTCAACACAAAAATAAACTCTAAAAACAAATTAATATTCTTATAAATAGTAAAAATACCAACTCTAAATAAATAAAATAATACGTAAGTAAATAAATAAATAATTCAAAGTATATGCTCAAAAAAACCTCATTCTTGAGCAAGGCAAATTTCTAACCTAACCTACGGTAAAAGCTCATTCTGACATTCACGCCAGTAACAGACGAGCGACTGTAAAGTGCGCATACCGCTAGTCGTGTAACTAATGGGCTGGCTCGATCTGTATATGACACAATATCTTAACTTGTGGTTATTTTGGCGAGCTCGGTAGCATCCAAAGTTAATACGAAGATGGCTGAAAGTACTGGTAAATGTAACATTAACACGCACATGTATATTTAACTAAAGTAAAATTATATTATTTTCTCATCTACTTACTGTAATAGATTGGCTACATAATATGAACATCCTGTATATAAAATATGCAGAAATATTTCCCAAATATAAAATATCGGAAACTTTACCATACTAACTGCATCCTAATAATTTAATGAGATCTTAATTTTGTGAATGGTACTAAATTTGTGACCTACAATTCTAAATTATATTAGTCCAATTTTTAATAAAATAAAATAGTTGCTAAGTCTTTACATTATTATCCTTTTATGATATTTATGCTACGCGTCATGTTTTACGTTTCATTTGTATGAAAATAAAGAATTTTAGAATGCATATACTTTGTTTCATTTGCAGCATAACATATTGCAACTATTTATTTTCACAATAGTTGCAATATAATATGTAAAATACATTTTTATTTGAGATTTATTTCCATGAAATTAATACCAGTATGCTGCTTGTACAAAAATTTGGAGTCAATAACTTGCTATATATTATAAATCGAATAATAAATACTAATTATACATAATTATCATTATTCCTATTTTTGAGTAGAATAATAGCCTTAATAGGCGTACGCATCATAATAAATTACCTAGTAACAAAAGCAATAAACTGTTACAATTTATAACAATGTATGCACAACTTACCCTCTTAACTAGCTTAATGAACTAGCTTGGTTATCTCAAACTGAAGATTTGTAAAAACTTTGCAGCATCAGGTATGTTTCTATGGTTATCTCCGTGAGTGATGTTCACTGTGGTTATATTTTGAGAATGACCGTTCGAGACCTATTGATGTAATGCAGGCATACTTAAAATAGCTTTTGAATGCACTTAACATATCTGAAGATGCAGAAATTTGAGTTAATCTGGTAAAACAGGTGTTTTGCTTTAACACACGTGCAAACTTTTCTCTAACGCGTTCATTTTTTGCGTCACCTATAGCATGTAGCTGTCGCCTCGTTAGGATTGAATTGTATTATTACAGTTTTTATTTGTTGTAAATATTCAAGCATAATAAAAAGCTGCCTTTAACCATGTTCCCCAACGTGTAATAATCGGTTTTGGTGGTTCGGGAATACCGGAACAGTTGCTGTGAAATGCGCGAGGAAGTTTAGGAGATTTAAGAAACACTTCTTTTGAACTTGCTATTAATGCATCTAGGTCTGGAAAACCTTGTCGAATAGTTTCTGCCACAAGATGTAAAGCATGCACTTTACACGTAACATATACCAACCTATAACCGTGTTCTTGAAGAGAACGGCCAACCAAATGCATTGTGGCGGCACCATCGGTCGCAAACATCAACACTTGACTTGTTGCCAGATCAAATTTTTCTAACGTCTCCAGCACCACCCGTGTAATTGTTCTGCCAGTACACTCAGTTAGTCTTTTACTAACTGTAGTAGTGTAAATATTGGTTTCAGAGAGTTCAGTATGCGTACTATAACATTTAAAATAGAATTGTTTTTATGATCTGTCGTCTTGTCAACACATAACCACAGCCGTGTATTTACATATATTTGATCTTATTTACAATGTCTTTGCATACAGTTGGTATATAATTACGAAACGTTGCGCAACTTTGTAACGTCACCTGGGGTTTGTATTTATTCCAGAACTCCCGAAATGGTTGTTTATCGTATGTTCAGCGAGACATTACAGGCAATCAGCATTAACAGTAAATCGAACATAAACTGTGTTATCGAAGGCACGCAATTTTTTTTAGTTTTATGCTGCATAGTATTTACGTGACGTCTACAATCATATTTATCCCAGCATATTAGGCCTGTCTCGCACACCTTACAAATTATTGTAGCACCATTATAGAATAAATCGGGGAATTCACTGAACAATTTATTCACTTTGTCAGCGTATGACCGTTTTTTTGCCCATGCGCACGTCAGACATTTTTTTTATTAAATTAATATCAACAATAAAATACAACAAATCAAATTATCAACAAAACAACAATATAAAATACAACGAAGAGGAATAAATTAGCGTATAAACACTACGACATACAACAATGAACAAGTCTCGCGACTCGCTTCGATTTGTCCGCCAGCCGATCATTGCCCACCAGATATCTACCTGCTGTTGCACCACTGAATAGCCGCACGACTTGCCAACTCTATTTATAATTGTGAGATTATGATCTGATGGGAATAGGCCAGCAGTTTATTATTCTTATTACGGATTTCAGCTATTCCAAGAAAAGGATTTACATTTTCAAAGTGCAGGAAAGTGAGTGAGCTTTATTTTGTCAAACAGTAATTTGTAACAGGAATATCTAAACAAGATTCCCGGACAGGTTAGGTTACTCCTTATAACCAAAAATTTTATATATTCTCGCTTGCAGTCAGTTACAATACCTACTAAATTTTCGGGTTGTTCAGAATATTTTTTAAAACCTTATCTATTCCTCAAAATAGGGATGCTAAACTTCAAGTAATTGAAAAAGACGAATTTGTGAAAGCGAAAAAAGAATATTTATTTCTCAAATTCTATCAGCTATAAAACTTACCAAGAATTTCTTATTATTCTAAATATATTACCAATTTCGGAAGATAGGTATAATATTAATGATAGGGATAAAACCACAGTATTCATAATAAGGATAAAGCCACAATATTTAAATTAACATATATTCCAGGACAAGCAATGGCCTTGTCATAAATTATAATAATTATAGTATCATTATAAATTCAAGTCGAGGAGGTTTGGTATTTCCTCGCGAAAATTAGTAGAAATAGTCTCATCTCTTTATATGTACATTACATTTAAAGAATTATTGCAGGGCTGTGAGGCAGAAATTTTGAATATTCATAAGAGATTGAGTAGTTGTTTTAATAATTTCTACGATAAATGTATTGTATGATACTATTAAATATAAAAAAATAGGTATTTATTATCGTTATTATGGTAATTTTGAAAACATACTTATGTAATACCTAATAACTATTTTATTTTTTTTTCTAGAAATACATTCATAAGAGAATTTTGTCACTTATTTTGTTTTAAATTACTTCAGTAAAAATGGATTCTAGTGATTGCGAAATGGCCCGGAACACATTGCAAATACTGTATTAACTTGCACCACAAATATTTACTTAAAAACTGTTGCGATAAAACTACAGTACGTTTAGGTAAAACTAAAAAAATATACACCGTAAGTTTTTGCAATTCAATATTTTGGTAGGTAAATATAAATAAAAAATGTGCATGTAGGTATAGATTTTCAAAATCTTAGTATAAGGCATTACTATTACTGATAATTAATCATTACGATATAATCAAACACATTTTACTTTGTTGACTTCAAAAAACAGTTTCAACTTTTTCAAACCATATTTTAGAGACAGGTCACAATGTTTTAAATTTAAGCAAACATTACATGTACATGAAAGCTTTAAATTAAATTTATTAGAATCAACAGAGTTTTTTAAATCTAACTATAGTCAGGGCAATTATTTATTGCATGACCAGTTAGACTTACATCAATCTGCAGTCTTTGATGTTTGTAAACCGTAATAATTGTTTGTTAACCCTAGTATAAAAAACCCTTATTTACTGACTTATTGACTGATAAACTTTGTTTTAAAATTTCCTATTAAATTGTGTTTTATTACATTGTATCGATGTTCTAATTTATTTCTTTGAAATTTATAAATCTAAAAACTATTCTTATATTCATTTTCACAATAGTTTAATATGCGCAAGAAAAGCAATGAGGTGCGATGTAAGGGCTCAGTTCACGACTGGCAAGCCCATTTTTACAGAAGCCCTTACTAAACGCTAAAAATTATTTAACGCTATTTATTGTTCGTTTTTACAGTGGTAATGCCCATACCTGTTACCCGAGAATTGTATCCAGTACAATATCCATTGGTACTTTTTTAAATCTAAATGTATCCAAACTTGAAACACTTTGTAATAGCACCCGATACGTAATACCTTACTTATTTGTACCAAAATCCAATCAAATTTTGAACTTTGAACCTTGAACCCGTTAACAATTAACAATTCAAAAAAACAAAAACAAAAAAACAAGAAAAAATGGAAAGATTACTTGTAGTTACTTATTGCAGGGTAGTCATTTACTGCAGGGTAGTTTCTTACTGTAGGGTAGTTATCTACTGTAGGATAGTTGCTTACTTTGGCGTCCCTATCAGTCGTTTTAAAGGAAATTATTACGAACTGCTTTGTCTATTTCTTAGACTTATATATTAGAAAGTGTTCTGGTAAAATATACCTATACATCTTAGTACGTGGAGTGTTCACAGAGTTGATAACACACTTGGTGTATTTTACATTTAAAAATATGGCGGGTGCGCTGGTAATAAGTAATGGGAGACTTGAAACACGCCATTAGTTCACGAATAAGTTTCAATACGAGTAAATATATGGACTCCTATATTATAAAACCATATATGTGTACAATAACTTTTGATTCTCTGAAAGTGTCAATGGTATAAAATAAATTATTAATAATATTATATTAACAATTTTAAAAGAAGTTATTTCCTCTATTGAAAATTTTAAAATGAATTCAGTTTATTTCCACACACGTTAATTCAATTAGTATAATCGTCAGTACAACAATTCAAAGTTACAATATTATAGATATTTTGATTACATATTTTTAATATTTTCTCTAAAAATTACACTGACCGACACAATTTTCGTAACATAGTTCACACTACTGTTTTTATATTGTTTATACCTCCCTATTAACTGAAAAAATATCCAACAAGTCCTGATACGTACCATTTTTGTGTAACCATATAAAATTTTATGATTGGTCGGCAATTTTAGAAGAACAAGTTAAAGTAAGGTGGGACACATTCAGTATTAATCTTGTTTTGATCTTCCAAATGCCTAATTGTGTCTGTTAGAAACTGTTTTCGTTTGTCTACATAACTCTGTTACGACAAGAATTTGCATTCAAATGTGCCGAAGTTGCAAAAGCTTTGTTACGTTTGTGGAAAATTCCTTGTGACGTCACAAGGGAGACCATTGTCTGAAAATGTAAAAAAGCGTATTTTCTATAATTTGAAGTTTTGGTCGGAGATCAAGACAAGCAATGGGCTCCCCACGTTTGTTGTGTAAATTGTAGCATGTCACTAGTGCAATGGATGAAGGGGAAAAGAAAAAGCATGCGTTTTGCGATTCTAATGTTATGGCGAAAACCCAATAATCATTTTGATGATCGCTATTTTTGTGTAACAAGAAGTGAGGGATATTATCAAGGATGATGAGATCCACCATGATGGGTGATTACTGTTGGTTCTTAAAGTGAGATAGTTTGACCCCCATAAAAGAAAACAAATGAACTGAGCATATGTTTTTCAAAAATTATTCTCTATCTTATATACATCATTGATATATAGCAATAAATAGTAAAATTAACAATAATGTTATTCCTGTCAATAATATTTTATTAATGTAATTAGAAAACGTTACATGTTATGACTTTTTGCTTGTCATTTCTGTAACCAAAAGGCTTTATTTCAGTGAGATATGCTATTCACACGTACATGTTACAAAAAAAAATTTGTTTGGCCCACCAGTGTTATTTAATGATATACTATAAAATTCGATTTTATGAAGTTGAAAAGTTGTTTACAAACAAATTATCTTCTTTAATTGTACTAAAAGAATAATATAGAACAATGAATGATGTAATAAAGTATTACAATAAGTGATTTAGATATTACCACTGTTTGTGTCTAGCTATATATTGTTATATTTGTTGATTTATACAGGGTGTTTCAGGTATGCGGTCATTAATTTCTAGGGGTGATTCTACATAAAAAAATATGAAAAAAAGTTCATATAAACATGGGTCCGAAAATCCCTCCTAAGGGCGCTGCGGGCCTCTAAAGGGGGCACCCAAAATTGACATTTTATTTAAATACACAAAAAAAGGCTTTCTTGTTGTAACGTCGTAGGACCAACCAGTTTCCAGAAATTTGAACATAATAATATAATAATAATATTCTTATTAAATCATGCAGAAGAGCGAGAAATCATTATCCTTATTTTTGAATCCTAGGCAATGCATGCGTTTTTTATGTTCAAATTTCTGGAAACTGGTTGGTCCCACGGCGTTACAACAAGAAAACCTTTTTTAACGTAGGTAGGTTGATCCCATATGAGTAATTGTTCATGATAAATCAAAAAGAAAAATTCTCATAAAATTCCTTTATTACTGTGACCGGTTTCGTGAACAAATTCCTGTGTCTGATGATGTGAAGTAATTAATTTGTTCACGAAACCGGTCACAGTAATAAAGGAATTTTATGAGAATTTTTCTTTTTGATTTATCATGAAAAACCTTTTTTGTGTATTTATAGCCAAGGTATTATATTCCGATGAGATATTCACAAGAAATTCACATTAAGAAAATGGGGGGGGAGAAGTAAGTCCCCACTTTCCAATTTTGTGCATCCCTGACTGAATTTACCCTTGGTGAATAACATCAGATAATGACCTTTATTAATATCGAATCACGTGCAAAAACTAGTCACTGTAACTCAAAGGGTTCCTGAGACATTAAATAATATGTCAATTTTGGATGCCCCCTTCAGAGATCCGCAGCGTCCTTTGGAGGGATTTTCGGACCCATGTTTATATGAACTTTTTTTCATCTTTTTTTATGTAGAATCACCCCTAGAAATTAATGACCGCATACCTGAAACACCCTGTATCATCAATTGGTATGTTAAAAATGTGGTGTCAATCAATAATGACCTATTTTCGTCTTTCATGCATTAAAAAATATTTGTGTCGTCTGGAGATTTAATCAGTATCCAAAATCATTACTTACTTGATGAAAAATTACATTTCACAGAAAGTAATGAACCCCTACTTTTTTGCCACGAACCGCTTGTGTGTTCATGCTTGAGCAATGGCATAAAACAAACATTCAAAACATAAATTAATTAATTAAAGGAAATAACACAATAATTATTTTTTGTGTGTGAGATTAACCTTGAGGATTTTTATGTACCAAACGTAATATTTACATATACTGAAAACGCAATATACAATAGTGTGGCACACTAATTTCACAAGGCATTATAGAATTAATTTTTGTATAGGTATTTATGGTTTTAGCCATCGTACAATTTTCTTATTTACTTTAAAAATGTAACTGGCCCTTATCATACTTATTTCTTAGTGTCAAATTGGCATATATATAACTAACAAATATTTCTCTTAAGCGTTGGAACAAATAATTGTAAATAAACTACGGCTGAAATCAAATATCAAAAAGTAAGTGCTTTTTTTACTTATCTTACTTTCATGTTGTTATTTTAGTCCAAAATTTTCTATTGGTAAATTTTTCATTTGTTAATATAATTTAATGTAGATTATAATAAAATAATGTATTTTTTTAATAATGCAGAATATATATTAAATGGAACTTTTGACCTATCAAAATATTTTTTTTAATAACTGGTGTTTGCTTTTATGATTTGTTTTCACTTTTTGTATGTAAATATCAAGATTGATTAACGTTTTAAATTAGGTCCTGTATTTTACCTAGGCACAAATATAAAGTAATAGATTCTGTGACTTAGGTTACATAAAAGAAATAAATCATTTACATAAAGGCCCCATAATTGCGGTTAAAAGTGAAGGCAAGCTAATAAGTATGATTATTTCATGTAATACGGGTCGAAGGACCAATGTTGTTAAAAAGCGGATTCTTTAAAAACAGTTTTTATTAAGTACAAGATTTATATAAAAAAGCAATATTATTAATAAATTCTCGTTTGCATATTCCGTAAGGTGTATAACTAATAATTTACAGTGATAAACATCCAACTGTGAAGACCGATATTTTTTTTTAAATTTTTTCTGACTGGCTTGCTGTATTTGTATGAGTGTATGTCCCATTGTAGTTCTTTCTGAGTTAACTGTCTTTTTAAAGTTTAAAATTTTTAAATATTATTTAGCAATTTAAAAAGCCACATTGTGAAAAATAGTCAATATTAATAGGTAGGCATCAATAGTAATTTTGAATTTATAAATTATAAGCGGCAGTATATCATGATTCTGCATATACATATTTGTATAGTAAAGTTCTTTATAATAAATCATTCTTCTACTTTGTTAATGTAGAATTAGTAGTACAATTGTTTTTTTTTATTAAAAGTAAAGAAACTGTTTGCTTTTAAATGTTTCAAAAATATTTTATCAAAACTCTACACGTGTTTCGGCTTTTTAGGCCTTTCTCAAGAGTACAGATGATATGATATAAAATATTTTTAAAACATTTAAAAGCAAAAAGTTTCTTTATTTTTATTAATTTTAATAATCTTTCACCGCAGACTCAATTCAGTGTTTTTGTTTTTTTTTTTGATAAAATATATACCGGGTGTCAACGAGATCATGTATCAGCCCACCACTTTTTTTTAAAAGTTGGAATAAAATTTTCAAATATAAAACTCACGTATGAGAAGTAAATAAAATTTTGACGAATATGTATTATTATCAATACCACTTCCAGTGAAATCAATTTTGAATTTTTAAATAGAACACCCTGTATATAAAATATACAATATATACAAAATCTGATTATGCATGAAATTTTCTATATTACGTAACAAAATTTTTGACATTACCCTCAAATATGGCGGACTTATTTCAATTTTTTATGAAATTCAAAATTAATAATTGAAACTCTTTGTATGATGAAAATTTCCCAAGGAGGCATTGGATATTATAATATGGTTAATTTTTTATATTTGGGTATAATATGCAGCGAATATTTTTTTATAATCAAATTATTTGAAAAAATTCAAAACAATGTTTTCCTGACCTTTGGGCAACAATTACTAATTTTTTTCAATCAAATAGCAATCCGTATGTTGTCCTTCCCTATAGGAATCATAATTTAAGCTTTAAATTGGTGTAAGTATAACGGATTTCATTATAAATGAATTCTGGCAAATTTAAAACTTTTGATATCGTATGAAAGATGTTAATCTAAAGAATTAAAATAGTTTGCAAATAAACTAAGTTGCCTTTGGAAATAAATGAGAATCACATAATATCATTTGAACTGTCAGTTTTTAAATAACTAATTGACTGTTGCTCCTTTACGTTTACTGTTTCAATATCCATTAAAAATGTTCATACAAAATGAAAAAAATCGACATTTTCGAAAAAATTCCAGAGCTGCTGCAATAAAATTAGGACAACGTTTTCCAACCAGAAAACACCTGCCGCAAAATTATTTCATAAGACTAGAAGCTCAATTTAGAAAAATTAACCAGATAAATGATGAAAATGAATGGGTAATTATAAACGGGGAGACTGAAGTAAATATATTAGCCCTTGTTGAAATTGATAGGACTGTATCCCCCGGAAAGTTGATGATGAGTTAAATATTAGCCACTAATCTGCAAGAAGGATTTTAAAAAACACAATTACAAAAACTTTAAATATCAAATAAATCAACATTTATATGGAAACGATTTTGAAAGAAGAGTGACATTTTGTGACTGAGCTATATAACTAACATTAGAAGAAATAATGATTGTGCCAGACAAATACTATTTTATGATGAATCAAGATTTACAAATCTGGAATTATTCAACCGGCAAAATACTTACTAGATACTGGACACAACAAAATCAACACCTCTTTAGAGAAGAAAACCAACAAGACAGATTTGGTTTTAATGTCTGGTTGGACATGCTTGGTAATGTGTTGCTGCCTTCAATAATTTTTGATGGTCAGTTGACTTCCGAGTGATATCTGGCATTTTTTACTAATATTAACAATGATTTTATAAATCAATTGCCGAGGGAGGCCAGAGATAGACTGTTTTTTCAGTAGGATGAGGCCCCACCTCATAATGCCCAAATAGTCATCAACTATTTGGATGCAAATTTTGAGAATCAATGGATGGGTACAAATGGACCGGTCAGGTGGCCTACCAGGTCACTTGACTTAACACCAATGGACTTCTGTATTTGGGGTTTTCTAAAAGATAGAGTCTACATTGTACACCCAACCACTCGGGAAGAACTAGAAGCACAAGTCAGAAGAACTATAAATGTAATAACTCCACAACAGTTAGATAATTGTTTGAGGGAATTCGTTAGAAGAATTAATTTATGCAGAAATGAGAGAGAGTGTCATTTTGAACATTTAATATAAATTCAAAGTATTTTCTTTTGTAATGCGTCCATGTTTATTACATTGACAAGATAAAAAACGAGACACATTACATTTTTTATAACTTTGTCCAGCTTTCTTTGTATTAGTTACAGTTATTGCCTAGGTCCAACATATGTATTTATCTGCTTTCAAAATCATTCTCATAAGTATAAATGTTGATTTAGTTGATATTTAAAGTTTTTGTTATTATGTTTTTTTTTTGAGATTTGTTTTTATGAATAAATTCTCATTTATTTCCAAAGGCAACTTAGTTTATTTGAAAATTATTTTAATACGTTAGATTATTATGTTTTACAAGAGACTAAAAGTTTTAATTTGCCACAATTCATTTATAATAAAATCCATTATACTTACATACACCAATTTAAAGCTTAAATTATGACGATTACTATAGGGAAGGAAAAAATAGGGGTTACTATTAGAAAAAAAAATATTAATTCTTGACCAAAAGTTAAGAAATAATTATTTTGAATTTTTTTCAAGTGATTTCATTATCAAAAAAAATCTCGCTTCATAATGCACCCAAATATCAAAACTGAACCATATGGTGATACCCAATGCCTACTTGAAAAATTTTGATTATACAAAGAGAATATTAATTTTGAATTTCATAAAAAAATTAAATAAGTCCGCAATATTTGAGGGTAATGTCAAAAATTTTGTTTTTTTTGTTAAGAAAATTTCATGCATAATCAGAATATGTTAAAATATACAGGGTAATCCATTTAAAAATTCAAAATTGATGCCACTTCCGGTGAAACCAAAAATTTTTAAATTCTTTTAACTTTTAATGTCAAGAATTTTAAATTAACTTTCAACATATATGGATGTATTCATCATTGAAGCGTTGTTGAAAATAGAAAATTGACATTCTTATCAATACCACTGTTAGGTAGACTTAATATTGTTTACAAAAATATAGGTATTATAATTGTATAATTTTTTAACATTATATTTAAAGAGACAGTATCTGATAATGTTAAAATTTGTAATACTGTCTTATAATAGGTAATAATCAAATAATAAAATGATATAAAATAGTAAGTAAATACCCTCGAATTGTACACGGGTTTTCATAATTAATATATTTGCAGCTATAATAATCAATATACTTATAAATTTTAATTTCAATATACAAATATTAGGGAAAATTTCAGAAATGTCAATAAAGGTTCCTTCTTATCTTACCTGAATAACTGACAACATGAAATCTTGACCCCAACATTGATTACAACAGTCTATTACCACTTTTTGAAAGTTTAAGATAGGTCTGCAGTGTTTACAAAACTCCAAATCCAAACAAACAATTCACATTAACACCGATAATAAAATCTAATAACTGTTTGTTTAATATCTTCTAACAATCCAATTAAAAATCAAGTCAATCCTGATAGTCAAAAACAAAACACTCTCAACAACAAATGAAGCACCTCTTGAAACTCCGGGAATTAGAAGTTTAAAGAACGCGTGTTCGGCGCGAACTGTGACGGCGGCGTCGCAAGTGGGGACGCTCACCCTCTATTGTAGAGCGCTGATGACTCTCCCCTTCTCTTATTATCCTCGCTTCAACGTCCCGACGCATCTATAATGTTCCTAAGTAAATAATAAAAAACAATAGGTAGATTACCGGAAATTACGTTGGGATTGTTTTTTATCCAGATTTTGTATTAGAACTATAATAAGATGTCTAGAAAAAGTATTTGTACAGGGCTGAAATAAAAACCTACTGTTGACATAACTTTTTATTATTCAATAATGTAGATTAAAGTAAAACATTAAATTTACGCAGACAGTTAAGGATATTTCATATTTTCATGAGGGGACTAGACAAATTCATTAGGGGGGGGGGGGGATTAACAACTTCTTTGTTAACAGTTTTGTATGGTTATGAAAAAAATAAGGAAAAACAATTTTAGTTTAAGAAGTGTTTAGCCGCAAGAAACCAATCATATCCTAAACATATCATCAATATCTCGTATTCTGCCACCTCATTCTAATTATTACAAGTATATGGATATACGTCTGATGATGTGGTCGATCACATCTTGTGAAATTTATGCCCATAAAATGGGAAGAATATATGACAGTTGTCTAATGTTCTCTGGTACCAGCTGATGGTTTTGAACTGAGCTACCCAATAAATCCAACACATGTTCAATGGGATTCAAGTCAGGAGTATGGGGTGGAACAGGATCGTGAACAATTCCGTGGGCTCCAAGAACGGTGAATACTTTCTGAATACAATAGGTGAGAGCATTAGCACAAAAAAAAAATTCACCAATAGCAGCTTGAAAAGTCTTTACAATGTTGCTGACAATATCATTAACATAAATTTGTCCAGTCATGGTCCTCCTGTAGATGTACTAGTCGATTTGTCCTCCAACATATTCCTCCCCACATCATTACACCGTCTTTTCTAAAAGCTACTGTGGGTTGAATAAATCTTTGACTCTATCTCTCGCTTGACATCCTCCAAACTCGCAGACGTCTGCTATCGCTGTGCAAGCTGAAACGAGACTCATAGTTGAAAAAACCTCAAACGGGCTGCATGGTCAGCTGAACTTAACCGAGTGACTCGATGTGAAGAATGATTTGACAGGCCAAACTCCCAGAATCTATTGTGTACTGATTGGACACTTACTGTAACTCTATGTGCTGCACATAAGATGTTTCTTATTTGAGAAGCGTAAGTCGAAGATAACAATCTTATCGCGGTGTTGCAGACCGGGGTTGACCACTTCAGTTTCTAAAAATCTATTCCAATGCCTACTAATGACACTTTGACTTAATCCTAATTCTAAAGCAACATCGACTTGACACAAGCCAGCTTGAAGCATACTAATGGCCTTATTGGCATCAGGTTGTAATAAATGACGCCTTGCTTCCATGTTTGTTTAAAAATTCCACACACTTGATGAAGGAAAGAGGAGTCCAGAAGAAAATATAAGAACACAAATGATATACAATATAGTAATTGGCCTTGGTTTCATACTGCATGCCATTACATCATTAAGAAAAGTTTAACATTGAATATACTGCCAGAAAGTTGAAGAGTTGTTAAAGGAAAAAAGTGTAACATTGAATATATTGCTAAATTTGTTAAAGAAATATGTTAACGAAATTTTAGCATTTCCCAGCTTTTCTCTAATCTAGTTCAAATTAGTCCAGTATATACAATAAACAAGCATTTTCATAGTTACTCTTTGAAGGTACAGTATCTTTCCGTGTCTGTCCCCATTTCTGCATAATTATTTTTTAAATTGCACTCAAACAGTCCTTATTAATCATATAACATTTCTTTTACCGTCTTTAGAGGATTTTCCACAGGGCGCTATTTGAGGACCTATTCCTTTAATAATATATGTTTTAGTTATTTTGAACTCATAAATAACCAAAATGACAAACTTACGCTGATAATAATTTTATATTAAATTGATTTCTATAGTCTTCATTTAACAACCTAAAGAACTTTGAACATCGTTATTTCCCACATGTTGATTTTCACTTTTTTTACATTGGCTGAAATTACTCAGCGTTACTCAGGTTTAATGGTTTAAGAGATTTATTTTTAAATTTTAACCTCCTCACCATTTTATTTAAAATTTCAACGTTGTAGCTGGAATGGTTTTGAAATAACAATTAACTCCAAATTCAGTGGACTGGCCCGGCGGTGGCGGGCCTTGATATGCTCAGGGCTGCTGGGTAAATTACCCAAGCAGCACATTTAGTAGCCTCCACATAGTAGCTACCATCAGGTTTCTGCAACTAACGACCGTTACGTAATGGGAACGATCCGTCTATCAAGCATTCACCGAAATGGGGAATAGTTATTACTTATTACGTAGCAATTACTATTCCGGAACCTCCCCTGTTACGTGTCGACAACTAGGTTATTACGTAAACGGAACGTAACCAAATAGTAGAAATGACTAACTTTTGGAATAGCTCTTTAGTGGTTCTAGACGAAACTATATTTTGCTCTCTCTCTCTCGTTCGAATAGCAAAATATAATTGCAATCGGACTTACTGATTGTCAGTTTTAATATATCCATGTTAAATAGATTGATTGAAATATGTGTAGGTAATAAATCATAATGTTTTGCATTCACTCTGTGTTGAAATTAAAACGACTACTTATTTTCTGTAAAATGTTTGCATGATACTTCGATAAAAAAGACGCGCTCTCTAGAAAATTGTTTTTTCGAAAAAAAATTATTCAAAAATTATATGTATACTCGAAAATGCTATATTTTTGACGGAAAACATTTTTTTGTTTATATGTTCTGAAGTAATACTGATCTATATATAAAAGATATGTTTGCAAATGACCATATTTGATTTAAAAAAACGATTTTCAGAATTATGTTTTTATCTCTGCCTATATGGCGTTATCATTCGACAACAGTTTATCAAAAAGTAGCAAATGCGACGAATGACGTCATTTTCTTGGTAACTTTAAACTGACCTCTACTACGCTACTACGCAAAGGTTATTGCAAAGTTCCCAGGTATTTTACGACCCTCACTTTTAAGTTGGTAGAGCTGGCTGATCCTATTTATACTCCATTCATTTCATATGAGCACATTTTTTATCTAGGCTCGCAGAGAGACCCTTTGTCGACCTTCAGCCGTGCATAGTTCTCTAGGACAGGCGCGCGGTGCAATATCTAAATTCACAAAATGTGCTTATATGAAATAAATGGAGTATAGGTAAAAATAATTTTATTGTTTGGGATTGGCAACACGTTAATGACTGACTAAACATCAACAGGTGACAGGTGGAAGTGTTATTAACGAAAATCAAACAAATGATTAACTCCAGGATTTACCTTGAATACCAACAAAATTCAATGTGGCGAAAATCTCGTTTGCCCAAAGAGAAAATATAATAATAGTGTCATATTATCTATATTTTCTGTCATCTGATCATTCACGTATTCATAAATTTTGTAACTTCCCTAAGTTATCCATTTGTCTGAATTTTGCGAATTTGTTCAGTGGGCGAAATTTTAATTAATAACAATTAATGGTAATACACAAACAATCACAATCAATTACATTCTTTGCTTAAACATTTGTTGGTTCTACATTGCAATATCCGATTTTCCCGACAATTTTCCTAACCTTTTTATTTATCTACTTCAACGATTAAGGGTTGGTTCCGCATTAATCAAATAATTTCTTAAATTGTTAACTTCACTTAACTGTAACATGACTTTTCTATAAAAGGTGGATGAATTCCGAAAAATCTTTACTGTTGTTTTACTGCTTTTCGGCGCCATGTTCGATTAGTTCCGAATAAGAAAGTATTGACTTAATGTCGCTAATAAATTGCACAACTTTAAAGCTCCAGAAAATGCCCCGGCAATGTTACAGGAACATTAAATAGAACATTTTCAATTATCATTTGGTACGTTTAGCGAGCTCAGCGACTGACAGTCAGCGCTCAATTCGCTGAATATGCTGATCTTAATCATATTGAAAATTCTCTAAACGGATCTCCTTCCAAAGAGATCGCGGATCGTGGTGTCTGTGTCTAACATAAAATGTTTTTCGTATACCCTACTTATTATCATTAATTTATTGTTTGTGGTATAAAGACCTTATTACAATACCATCATAATATAATAGTTATTTATAAACTACTTAATTTTTCATGTGACTAACAGTATCATTTATGGTATATAGAGAACGTAATATTGGAATATCTATTGGATTATGAATTTGATTACAGAATTTTACACGTACCTATTTAACAACATTGATCCACAAAATAGTCGAAAGTACCAGAAATGTTATTTCCGCTCATATCGGTCACTTCGTTTACTGTTTGCTCCAAAAAATTTATATTATTGCTAATTAGGGACAAAACATTTTCTCTACTGCTAAAATTCTAACTCAATTTTCAAATAAATGGGAACACGTTATAGAAACAGAATTCTGCGACATAAGCAGCTATTGCTTATTGCATTTAGCATTAAATTGTCCTGCTTAGTACTTTGTTCAGCAGCTGAAAGTAAATAAGTAGACGGCATTCCATTTAGCGAAATCGCTGATGTTCGCTAAACGTACCCATTACTTTGAAGTGATTCTTTGCAGGGTAACGCTGTGCAGTCGGCATTACTACTAATTCTCACTTTAAAATTAAAAATGCTTTAAACAACTACAGAGTAGTATCCACGACGTTGCATATACTGCAGCAATTACTTGAAAATATATTAACTATGGAATATCTGAATTCAGTAGAATTTACGTAATTGTTACTACACGGGCATACCGCAAGGTGAATTTTACACTACATTCACAAATTTAGTGACAGTTTTGTAATGCCTACTATATTAAAGTTCCGATGCCAGTTCGCACCACTTTGGTGCTAGTTGGGATAGCTCCATACATTACAGAAAGAAATATTATATTTAAATTATATTGTTACCCAAGTAGTTCCAGTACCGAGTGGTGCATTAGGAACGCATTTACTTAGTGCATTTTGATCCTTAATTATAGGCATAAACAGTGACGGATCGACTGTTTTTTTTCTAATGAACCGAATATTGTGCCCCCATTTTTCCAACAAATTAATTATGATTAAAAAACTTTTTTAAATAAATTTTCACTTAAATAGAATAAATAAAAACAAACAAATTAGTAATAATGCCTGTATTTTCAGTTGTTGAGGCAAATACTATCGACGCCGATGCATCAAAATACTAAAATACAGTAATAACACCATAAAAGATATCAGATCAAGCAATAAAATACTTGACACCATCATAAATAATAAAAGTAGCAGATTTTTTAAATACTAAACGCCCGTTTTACGATTTTTAAAAATGTACTAAAACAACTAATGATTTAGATCAAAATTAATTTTTGGGCCGTCATGTGTTCAATAGATAAAATTTATAAATCAGTTAACCTTTGCTGTACCATTGTTGAACGAAGAAAAATTTTAATTAACTTTAGTTTAGAGAATGATTGTTCTCCACTTAGCAACTGAAATAGGCAGGGTTAACAGATTCCGTGAACTTATTGATACATTTGAAAAATTATCTTTCAGGTTGTTTTTTTTTATTTAAAATCTTCAAAGGCGAACTATTAGTTTTTACCAAATTTCTTAGCATAAGAAGTTCCCTATGCAAATCAAGAGGATGCATGTCATCAGTTATAAGTGTACGTTGTAAATCCTTACAATATTTTAGTATGCTGTTATCTGTTTCTTTAAGAGAAAAAATTTTGTATAGAAAGCCAAAAAGTTCCCTATGATTACATAATTGCAAACATTTCTATACAATACGGTATGCACTCTCCGTAAAATAGACATTGTTTCCTTGATCACAAACAAATAAAAGCAATTACGATAATGACTAGCCAAATAATATATTATTCAGGTAAACAACTTGCAATAATCACCCAAATTAATAGAACATAGTGGCAAGAATATACAGCTATTACAGCTAAATAACTGCCAGTATTTGTTGTCGTAATGTTAGCGCAGCCTTTTTTACGGCTTCTTGTGTTACTTGGGTACATTCCTAGCAATTCTGGCGCCGAGATTTGGTGAAAAAAGTTAGGTCCAAAATTATTTTACTTTTTTTGAATTTTTATATTTTAGGGTCCATACCTATTTGAAATACAATAATTAAAAAAAATTAAAATAAGTTGTTTCACAGATTTGAATATGTGCATATATTTCAAAAGCGCCCTGTATATTTTAATATTTTGTGTGTAAATAATATCCTCGTCAATATAGTAGCCTTATAGTCGAAACTTGTTGACGTTGCTAACTTTACACTTGTTTAATGTTTACATTCTAAAATAAATATATGAAATCAGGCGTAATCTACCTGATGGTCATATTTTTATCCTAACCACAAGACCCTGGTCATATTTGACTGATCAATCGAAAAGCCCCTTTAGATGTTCCATGCATGACATGACTTTGACATTTGGATATAAGTGTCAGATGTCGTTTTGTGTTGATGCGTTGTGTAGTATTGTGTTGTGCTGCAAGTTTGTGAAATCTGAATGTGAATTGCTTTTAAGCAAACATGTCGTTGTTAAAGTAACATCTGTGCAGTTGTGCATGATAAACAACAAAAATGGCAGCATCTATTGAAATCCCTCTTAGGGATACAGATGAGGTAAGTTCAAAATTAAAGAGGGAATATGTATATGTAATCTATAAATTTGTCAATTATAGGTCATTGAGCTTTACTCAGATCAACTACCAGATGGAGATGAAGTTCTTGGCATATTACGCCAAGAATATACCCAGTTGTCCATCTGGGTCAACCTTGCTGTAAGTATAAAATAGTTAAAAACTTTTTTAAATCTATCGTTCACCAACTTTCAACAGCTGGAGTATTACAAGCAAGATAAAATTGAAGATTTTATTAAAATACTAGAAGCTTCCCGTGTAGATGGCAATGTGGACTACAGAGACTATGAAAAGGACCAAATGCGAGCACTCGATATGCTCGCTGCATATTATGTGCAGGAAGCAAACAGAGAAAAGAATAAAGATAAGAAACGAGAACTTTTTACCAAGGCAACATTTTTGTATACCACTGCGGACAAGATTATTATGTATGATCAGGTAAGATTTTTTAAAAATAGTCTGGCATTATTTAATTTTAATCTTTTTTTTTCAGAACCATTTATTGGGTAGAGCCTACTCCTGTCTCCTCGAAGGAGATAAAATGGAACAAGCAGATGCTCAGTTTAATTTTGTATTGAATCAGTCTCCTAATAATATACCATCATTATTGGGAAAAGCCTGCATTGCATATAATAAAAAAGATTTTAGAGGAGCCTTAGCTTTTTATAAAAAAGCACTGAGAACGAATCCTAATTGTCCTGCTGCCGTCAGACTAGGTAATTTGTAATATAAATAATATATGTTATCTTGTACAAGAGAATGTTCAATTTTAGGTATGGGACATTGTTTTATGAAATTGAACAACCAAGATAAAGCTAGACTCGCTTTTGAAAGGGCTTTACAACTGGACCCAAAGTGTGTTGGAGCGCTAGTGGGTCTGGCTATATTAAAATTAAATCTGCAACAACCTGAATCTATTCGCACTGGTGTTCAAATGTTGTCAAAAGCTTACACAATAGACTCATCCAATCCAATGGTTCTGAATCATTTGGCTAATCATTTTTTCTTTAAAAAGGTATTTCTTAAATTTTGTGTAATAAAATATAAAGATTATATCTGTATAGATAAATTATGTCTGTTGAAAAATAGCATTCCAGTTTTGGACACCGATTACGTGACTACTTTGTAAAAGTTTCTGTGAATTTAAAAAAATGTGTCAATTTTCACAACATCCTACATATTTTTGACTTTCCCTGTATGTTATTAACTTTTAGGATTATAAT
The DNA here is from genome assembly GCA_029963845.1 of Rhamnusium bicolor. NCBI lineage: Eukaryota > Metazoa > Arthropoda > Insecta > Coleoptera > Cerambycidae > Rhamnusium > Rhamnusium bicolor. Next base: position 679,682 of record JANEYF010004339.1, on the reverse strand, counting down.
AAAGTCCAGCATTTAGCTTTGCATGCCTTCCACAATACAGAAAATGAGGCCATGCGGGCAGAAAGTTGTTATCAGTTAGCAAGAGCTTTTCATGTTCAGGGAGACTATGATCAAGCTTTTCAGTACTATTATCAAGCTACACAGTTTGCTCCTGCTGCATTTGTGTTGCCCCATTTTGGTCTTGGACAGATGTACATTTATAGAGGTGACACTGAAAATGTAAGTAGTCCAATTGGAAAATAAATCCAATTGGATTAAAGATTTAAAGTATAAATTGGCAATATTTTTTTTTTCTATTTTAGGCAGCGCAATGTTTTGAGAAAGTTCTTAAAGCCCAACCGGGCAATTATGAGACTATGAAAATATTAGGTTCCCTCTATGCTAATTCTTCCTCTCAGTCTAAGAGGGACATAGCTAAAAATCACCTAAAAAAAGGTTACAGAACAATTTCCAGATGATATTGAAGCTTGGATTGAGCTAGCACAAATTTTGGAGCAGTCTGATTTACAGGGATCTCTAGTTGCTTATGGAACGGCCATTCAGATTTTGAAGAAAGATGTCCAAGCAGAAATACCTACAGAAATCTTGAATAATGTTGGTGCTCTCCATTATAGGTGAGCATTTTTTTTAAACATCCTGTCCAGAACAAACTTTTTAAAAACTGTTAATATTTCTTCATTTTTTTTAATCAGTCATGTTGCTCTTTATTTATAATAAAATTGTTACAAAACAGCATTAAGTTTATAAAATATGTTATTTGAAAAAAAAAAGGAAAATACTGAAAATAATGAAGAGGAGGAAAGATGAGTTAGGAAGACTTCGATTCAGGATTGATTTTTGGAATTTTTATTGTGTTATCAAACATTTTGGAATATTTGTTATAAAATCAAAATTTTCATCCATCAATTTTTGAAATTTGGAACATTTTCAAATACAAATACCACTTCTGCCAATTTGTATAAAGTGTCTGTGTTACTAAATGATAACATTGATTACTAATAATTTCTGTAGATTAACCAATCTTGAAGAGGCAAAGAAAAATCTAGAAGAAGCTTTAATCAGGGCAAAAGTAGAGGCAGAACATGATCCGCAGTACTACAATTCGATATCTGTTACAATTACTTACAACTTGGCCCGCTTAAATGAAGCCTTATGTCTTTTTGATAAGTCAGAGAAATTGTACAAAGATATTTTAAAGGAACATCCCAATTATGTTGATTGTTATTTGAGGTTAGGATGCATGGCTAGAGACAAAGGACATATTTATGAGGCTTCGGATTGGTTCAAAGAAGCTTTGAGGATAAATACAGAACATCCTGATGCTTGGTCCCTTTTAGGAAATCTTCATTTGGCAAAAGCTGAGTGGGGGCCAGGGCAGAAGAAGTATGAAAGAATTTTGAAGGTAAAAAAAAAAAAAGAATTTGATTTGTTATTTATTTATTTTTATTACGTCACCAAGCCTGTAATACAGACATTATTCTTAAAGGCAGTAACAAGGGGCCACAGATTGACTCATAATTAAGCACACATTCCAATCATTCCAAATGAATTCCAGGAATCGCAGTATTGTCAAAAGTAAATGTACTAAAAATTTCAGAATACTGATAAAGTTAAAAAAATTTATCATTTAGAGCCACATGCTAGTGCGAGTTATAACTGCTCTACACTATAATTTTTGTTATTGTTTTGCCATTCATGCACAGGCTCAGATATCTTATAATTTGGTATAATTTGTATTACGTTCTAAGAGAGGGAACCATTTATAATTTTTAATTTATAACAAAGCAGTAGTGTGTGGTTTAGTTTATTAGCTGCTGCAAAACTGTGTTTGTTTATAATCTAAATCACGAAAGTATGCCGTTACGTAACAAATTTATCTCTGATCTACAATGTACACTGTTCAAGCGTTTTTTGTTTACAAAATAATAAATCGAGAGAAACAGCACAAATAAGTCCATTATATGTGACTGTTAATATCTCAGACTAACATTGTTGATGCATTATACGAAAACCTAACTTCCTTGACGGCTCAGTAACAAGTGAGAATAATATTGATCAATCTGATTGAAAGCTTTTGACTAGCGCATTGTCACGTTTCATGGTTTCCTGTTTTTGCTTGTCAACTGTCAACTTTGGATTTGTTTATTTTTGAGTGTGATTGTTGCCATTTTCTTTATTTTATTGTTTTTTGTATATGAAAAACAAATCTTTTCAGAAATAACGATAGTTAATCTTCAAGACAAAATGTATGTTTCAATTCACACTCAAATCTCATTCAAGAGTTTTATGCGAGTAAGCTTTTATTATATTCAATTATATTATTTTACTGTGTACATTATTGTAAATCTTATAAAAGTGTTATAATGTGTTGGATGTAAATAAAATTATTATTTTTAATTATTATTTAATGTGTATTCATGGTGATCCTTAAAAATACATACAAAATCCTTTTTCTAGAACGCCATTAGGTAGTTTTTTATTTTTGATGATTTTAATTAATTTAAATATAATTGTTAATATCTACAAGCAATTTGTATTTTACAAATCATATAAAAGTATAAAATTAGTTCAAATTTAAAGACCAACGAAATCGTTATATTATTCTGACTTTTAGCCTTCGACCATAAAACTTTATGCAAAACCCAGAATAAATAGAATTTGTTTTCGGTTCAGATAACCTCTGTGGATCGAAAATAAAGTACTCTGCTGATTGGTCATTTTTAAATAATCGCAGATACTCGGATGATGAAGATCAGTTACAGTCGATGTCATTGTGTGATTCAGCTGTACGCCATATTTATTGTTAATTTGTGTTTTCTATTATTTTGTGCTGAAAAAATGGTTTCTTTGTTTAAAATAAATATTGAAGCCGTAAAATGCCAAAGAGCTGTATATTGTGCAAAAAGGCTTTTATAAAAGGATCGGATTACTCATTAATTTCAAAAGTAAACATTTGCATTATTCAAAATGACGGTATAATCAATTCAACAATTCTATCAAATTGATGTTAACTATAAAAATTCCTGATTTATACTTATAAAGTTTTAGTTGCATAATAGATTAAATTTTAATAATCATTTGTTTAAAATGTGTTCTTTATAAGTAATGTAAAATCTTTTATTTAGATGTAGATGTTCTTCTTTCGCCCATCATTAGTGTTGTTAAATTTCCGAAATTTATAAACTGACGGAAACTTTACGAAACGTTTCCGAAATTTTCAGAAATATTGAAATTTATTGGAAACTTTAAAAATTTCACAAATTTCATGGCCTTTGAAAATTTCCGAAACTTTCGGAAAATTTCCGAAATATTTCCGAAACTCGGAAAATTTCCGAAACTTTCGGAAAATTTCCGAAACTTTCGCAATTTGGCGCAATTTTTTAAACCGTTAAATGTCAATCTGTAGACTTAGTGTTGTAAAATTTCCGAAATTTAAATAATAAAAAATTATATCACTTTAACTAAAAATGTTTATATTAATTTCTGTAATAGAAAATACCTATGAAAATTACTGGAAAAAATTACCTCCCTTTCTGTTAAATAAATATTTATTTTGTGTATTAGCATTAACGTTTACTTTAAATGAGGGCACTAGTATCCATTTATATTATTTGTGGCAATGAGGGACTATAAGCTTGTTATTGAAACAGGATAGCTTAGTGGTATTAAAATAATATCCTATTTCTTTGAGCTAACTTGTTTGAATAATAAGCTTGCTCCGTCACTGAAAGCAGACATTGATATCAGCACCCCCGGTCATTTAAAGAAGACGTAGCTGTATTTATAAAATTACATTTGCCATCATCAATAGAATTAAATAAGAAAAAACTGGGGAAAACCAGAATCAACAACTCGCAGCAGTCACAGCAATAATAAAAAAAATACGAATTGATACACGAAATATATGGAAATTACATACGGATTATTTATTTATTTAGAAACTACTTAACATTATCAAAACACAATTTTTCTTTAATTGTAGGAACTAAGTTATAAGGGTCATAACTATTTTTTTCACGAGAATTATATGAAATTTTCATGAAATGTTATGAAATCCCCACGAAATTTATGAAATTTTCAAAAATTTTGGAAAATTAAGAAATTTTAGGAAACTTTCAAAATTTCGGAAATGTTTCAATGTTTCCTACTGAAATTTTGCCCATGAAACGTTTCGAAATTTTCGTTTCGTTTCATTTCCATGAAACGTTTCCTTACTCACAACACTAGTTGCAACTGATTATAATCACTTGAAAAAATACGCCTAACAACCTGTGCATGTTGAGAATTTTTGATTTTCAAATTTTAATACACCATCTTCAGTTTATAAAAAGAACTTTGACAAGTATGATATAAAAATACAGCTATTATAATCATATTGGAAGCTCATAATGTCTCTTATATACAAACGATTAGAACGATAATGTATATTTATTATGAAATAAAGCCCTCCTAAAATGCACGGCACTGTTGAAAAGTACTTTGTTTATATTTTTTGAACCCCTCTGCACCCCGTATATGTCTTATTAGCGCCATCCCAGCTCATGTATTTAGATGGGAACACCGGGTCTAGCATAAAGTTTTATGGTCGAAGCTTTTAGCGGACAAATTGTAGATTATGTTTTTACTTTTTCACCTGTCAATGAGTAAAGTTTGTTTATATCTGGATGTCATTTCAACGAGCATGAATTTGACTATTGTAGTGCTGATTTGATTCATATGAATTATAACGATGATGTAATGGTATTCTTTTGTGATGTCGATAATATATATTTATGCAATTAAGTTTGTTTTGTTAATTAATGCACATGTAGAATGAATTTCTTTGTAATAAATACAAAAAACAATATTTGTATGCAGTTTATTTTGTACAACAATTTTCATTGCATTTCTAAGTTTAATACAACATTTTTCTCTTAATAAAATATACTGCTTGATGCATTTTCTTTCCATTTCAACTAAACTTTTATCAAAGATTGTTATATTTTTTAGAATCCTGCTACCTCTCAAGACTCGTACTCTCTTATTGCCCTTGGCAATGTTTGGCTGCAAACCCTCCATCAACCTACAAAAGACAAAGAAAGAGAAAAACGACACCAGGAACGTGCGTTGTCCATGTTCAAGCAAGTACTTAAAATTGACCCAAAGAATATCTGGGCTGCTAACGGTATTGGAGCAGTTTTAGCTCATAAAGGGGCTGTTAATGAAGCTAGAGATATATTTGCCCAAGTACGGGAAGCTACAGCTGATTTTTGTGATGTGTGGTTGAATATTGCCCATGTTTACGTGGAACAGAAACAGTTTGTCAGTGCTATTCAAATGGTAAGTTACAAGAAATAGAATTGCATATTCCATATAGTGAATATCTTTCCTATTTTGGTAACAGATTCTTTAAATTAAGTATATTGTTGCACTGTTCATTGTTCCACTTTTAAAATTTAGTCTTCCACTACATAAATTTAAGTAAGATGTAACGAAAAAAATGAGAATTTAGTAAAGGAAATTGAATTTATTTTCGAACGTGGTTGATATTAGACGAGGGATACTTTGTGTCCTTAAGAAATATTAATTGATGGGAAGTTCGCCGGATAGGACAAAAAAGAAACTAATTCAGTACAATTACTAATGTTTCGACTATAACTTAGTCTTCAGAGCTTTGAACAATATAATTTAAAAGAAAACACAATTTGCGGCATCTGTAATTTGCATTGAATATGAACAAAATTGAAATATTTGTAATCTGTTATTATTGCAGACACTGAATAGTCTGCAATAATAATAGATTACAAATATTTCACTTTTGTTCATATTCAATACAAATTAGAGATGCCCCAAATTGTGTTTTCTTTAAAATTATGTTGTTCAGAGCTCTGAAGACAGACTAAATTATAGTTGAAACCAATGACCTCAGAATAGATAGACAAATAATTCCCTATCTTAATACACAGGAACTGTTGTGTTATGCATCATCTTGAGACATACTATTATTTTAAAAGGATGAAGATAGTTCATTGTTTATTACCATACTCGGTGGCAGTGGCGTGTTAGAGAGGGTGCAAAATTTAAATTTTTGTCCAATATACATGCACATTGATTCATTTCCTGATTTGGCTTTAAAATAAAATTGTTTTTTGATATGAATAAAAATGCTCTACCAGCAGTGGCTGGTGAAACTTTGGATGGCTATATGATATATACCAACGACTACAGAATAAGTCATTGATATATACCTACATAATGTGATAAATTAAAAATCAGCCTAAAAACAATATTTCAAAAGGTTGTAATAATCAAAATTTCTTAATGAAATTTAAATTCTCTTACAAATTCTAAAAAAAAAAAAATAATAATAATTTTACAAATGCTTTAGAAATAGTTTCATAAAAACTATGGTAGGTTATGTATTTACATGCAAAAATGTTTCACAAATTTTGATTGATTTTCTTTTACAAAATATAAGATATAGCCAACCCAAAATTTTACCAGTCACTGCTGTGTTTTCTACTGCATACATTTATACACAAAAACAAAAAAACAAGAAATAGTTACAATAATCTTTATTTTCTCAGTAACAACATGGGTGAATATATAAAATAATATTAATTAATAAAGTACCTACATTACAACTTTTTTTACTACATTTATAGCATAATATATGGTAGGGGGTATGTACAATATGCATTTATAAAAAAACAAGAAAATTAGACTACGAAATAAAATAAAACATTGAATTAAAATTCTTTATTGATTTTTAAATAATATAGTTTTTGTCAATATGCTTCTAACTCTCTGTTTGGCAGCTGCATCTTTCAATTTTGACGTTTCATGGTGAATTCGAATATTAAAATATTTTTTGGTAGGTATTTCAAAATGTGGTACTTTATTTCATTTTTTAATATTATGTGCTATAATATTTTGATTAAAAAAAGTAAATAATTTTTTTATATAATTCATGTCTATGCAAATAAGAATATTATTTATCAATTTAACTAATTATTTCAAGATGCTCTCATTCGTATTATCAATCAATAGAACTTATATAAACTTAATTTTGTTGTAATCATGTTAACTACTAACAGAAATAACTTTCATAATTACAAAAATGTGAAAGAATATCTCTAGATACTTACTTTTTTATTGGCGATTCTAACTCTTTGTGAACATCATCAAGAATATGTTTTCTGATATTCTGAGACTTCAATGGATTCGCTATGGTGCTAAAATTAACCAACAATTGTTGTAAATTGATAAAAGAAAAGTGAAAAGTAAAATAAAAACATCAACTGTTGGCTAAATATGTTAACATTCTCAGAAAGAATTATTGTTTCATAAAATAAGAAAAAAAACTGTGATCAGAAGTATTTACAATCGTACACCTGTTAATTGAGTAGGTATTATTTTTCTTATAACAAAATGATATCTTACCAAACTTGTGTATTGTCCTTAGAACAACTTGGTAATTTTGGAACCGCCGAGTCCTTAAGATAAACTATGCCACTGGGTTTTCTTAAGAAGTCATATGATGTGAAGTGATCTGAGCACACAACACTATCTTTAGGAATATTTTCCTTTCCCAGATATTTCAAAATTCGAGAGATCCATATAGATCTACGTTCAATATTCGAAGGAATCCTAAAAACAAACAATACATTATATTTACTACTACTATTTTTGAAATAAAAAATATCTATTATATTTTTATGTTTACAATATTACTGCACTGGACATTTTTAATTTTAGATTATGCTTTTATTTACCATTTTCCCGTTACGCCTATGGTAATCTCACTTACCTGTGGAAAGATCGATTAACTCCACTTTTAAAGGGAGATTTGCATATAACACAATATTTTCCCATTGTTTATTCACAAAAACAGAAAATGCGTCTTGAAAAAACTAACAATCACAGTAAACACAGCGTTAAACTTAAGATACACACAAGCAACTAATGGCGACCAAAAAACGTAAACAGTGATGAACACCCTAAAATCGAACAAGGACTGCGCGCGCACAAGCGCATGTCCCTAACAACTGAGTACTGAGTTATTTAAATCAAACTACAACAAATCAAGAGGATACTTTGTCTATCCTATTTCTGAAGTCATTGGTTGAAACATTAACGATTGAACTGAATTAGTTCCTTTTTTGTCCTATCCTGGCGAACTTCCCATCAATTAGTGGATGATATTCTAATCTAAATAAATATTTTTTAGTACGAAAATTGCCTAAGAAAATTCTACAAATATAATAATGTTGAAGTTCTTCAATACCTGGCTAGAGCATATTACAAAGCTGGCAAGCTGAAAGAAGCAAAAATGGTTTTGCTAAAGGCTCGTCGGGTAGCTCCCCAAGATACAGTATTATTGTACAATATTGCTTTGGTTCTACAGAGACTGGCCACATTTATATTAAAGGATGAAAAATCTACTCTACAGACAGTATTACAAGCTGTACATGAATTAGGACTATCCTTAAAGTAAGCAAAATTTATTTAAAACTGGGCCATTCTTGGTATATTCTATACTGTACCAGATTAGAATGCCGTGTTGGTAAAAATGGGGAACGTGTGCTTGCCTCTGATTGGTAAATTTTCAAGCCAAGTTCACACAGGCGTAAAATTAATAAATGAGACAAGACTTGTTGCTAGCTCTACTCAGTAAATATATACAGCAATTCTTTAAAATAATGCATAGAGAATTAATCTTAAAAAAAGATTAATTATTAATCTTTTATACTCTGTTTAGTAATGAAACATATTCAAGCCTAATAAATATATTAAGTATTAGGTAATTGTAGTTCTGTTAACATACAATATAATAAAGGAACTGACTTTGTAACACACGGTAATGCTTAATTTCTAATCTCTTGACGAATGTTTTTTATAATTGCAAATACACATTGTAAAATTCTGTATATAAGTAACAATAATTCGGTACCTTGATTTCTTATGTGAGAGCGCCACCAGACCAGGTTTAAAAAATGTGGGTCAGTGTAGATTTACTGCCAAAGCGCTGTACCAATTATCGTGTAAACGCTACCCATGAGAAGCATTGCATTCACAAGCGCAATAATTATTTTGTTAAGTTTTACGGAAGTTTTGCTAAACCAGTAAAAATTGAGCAAATTGTGACCTATGTTTTGAATTTTACTTATTTTTATAGGAATGCAATGGAATTTTATTTATTTAAGCATGCCATTGCAAGGTTCCCACCAACCTGGAGAAACCTGAAAACCTGAAAATGTCGGGGATTAAAAAAAGTGACTCTGGAAACCTTGAAATGTCAGAGAATATAAAGAATTTCTCTGAAAGTCAGGGAATTTCAATAGTCACTTATAAAATATTTAAATTTTAACTACACAAATATTATACAATGTTAATTTTATATTTATTTTGTATTTTGGTAAAAATTTTCTTAAGCCCGTCCTGTTTTACAAATTACATGGCCTTCGTACAAGTTGATAAAATGAGGAACTGCGAGTTACGTTGTAAACAACAAAGATAGAACACTAAGCACATTACCACAGTATGCATTACAGTGCGGTCAGTGGAAAATGCTACACATTATTCTTGAGACTTGAGACAGTGCCGCGTTGTTTGTTGTCTGTCAAATTGCAAAAAAGTTCAAATCTCAGATCAATACGATTGATTGTGTGTTAACTATTGTATGTATTTAAATTAAATAGGTACTCTAAACAATATAGTGGTTTTAAGTGAGTTACATTCAAACTGGTGAGTAATCTACTTTTTTTTTCAATTATTCGCTTGTAGTCAAGTGATGTTTCTAGCTCAAAATGGTTAATAAGAAAACCTATTTCCAGGAGACATGGATGAACGAAAAATTAAGCCCTGACTGGGCTGAAGTAATAACGTCAGTTGATAATAACACAAAATTCCGTTGCCAAATATGTAAAAAAAAGAAACATAAGTCTGAGTAATGTGGGGCGACAAGCTGTTGTCAGCCACGTAAAGTCCTCCAGGCATACACAAAAAATTAGTATTTTAAATTCTAATTTAAGGGTTACAAAAACTATGAGTATGTCAACATTTTCTAGTTCCGAAAATGATATTGAAATTGGTCCAAGTGTGAATTTAAATCACTTGAGGTCTCCATCTGCAACCAAGGGTAAGAAAGAGCAATGTTTTTTTGGATCTAACCGAGCACTATTACAGGCTGAAATTTTATGGACATTGTACATGATTGATACTCATTCTTTAATTAACAGCGCCATTAAAAGTATACCTTTGTTTAAAAAAATGTTTACCGATTCTGAAATAGCCAAAAATATGAAATTAGGATCAACAAAAGCTTCGTATTTATACGCTTTTGGTTTGGCTGAATGTTTTTTTTGATGAATCTCTCAACAAAATATCCCAAAAAGGTCAGATGGATATATGTATTAGATACTTTAGCATCGTTAAAGAAAAAGTGAAAACAGTCATACGTCTGGATCAAAAGCAGCAAGTAAAGCTTTAGAAATTTTTGATGATATAAAAAAATATGTGAATGGCCCATCTGTCAAATTACCACACTCAACCTCAGCACAAAATGTGATAAAAGATTTAGGTGACCCCTTACTACCTGCTAAAATAGCTTTTTTCCGTATGGTTGCATCAATTCTTGAACCATTTTTAACCAAATTTTAAAGTGATGCGCCTATGGCTCCTTTCATATACTCAGAACTAAGTATGTTATTAGTGACGTTACTACAAAAATTTTTAATTGAAAAGAACATTCCCTGCAATTTGATTAAATTTCCAAAATTGATTTTAAAAAGATCTATATTTCTTCCAGTGAACAAAATAGATATAGGATTTGCAGCAAAAAAGTTGCTTAATAAAAGTAAAGTGACTGAAAAAAAATAAATTAATATTTTTAAAAAATTGTAGAAAGAGGGGGACTGAAATATGAAATTGTTAAAGGAATATTCTGCCTTGATCCTAATATTATTAAGGCTAATTCGAGTGTAGCTGAGAGAATGAATATAGTATTGATGACTTTTTATAGCAAAAATATAATAAATTCTCTGAGAGCTGACGATGCGAAAAACCAACTCCAACAGTTTCTCAAATCGGAAGATGTAAACGATTGTAAAAATTATGAAAGACGACACATTTTATACTTCTTAGGTCAAGAATAAGACAAAGTTCAAAGAACTTTACAGTGTAGTACAAATAATGTGAATATTTTCCCATGGAAATGCCTTTGTCGAGAGTGGTTTTTCAATTAATAAACAACTGCTTGTAGAAAACTAATAAAGAAAATCAATAATCGCACAACGGCTAGTCTATGACAATATCTTGATGTGCGGAGGAGCTTCAGAAATTATATAGATAATAAAATGATGTCTTACTGTAGACATTCAAATAGGAAATACAAGGAAGCACTTGAAGAAAAAAAGGAAAGAAGGAAATTGCAGAAAAACGAAAATTGGAAAGTGAAATTAAAGAAGAAAAAAATTGATATAACCTTAAATACTGAAGTTAAGGAAATAGAAGCTAGAATAGAAATATTGAAGAAAAATATCTAAGTTGTTTTGTTGATTCTAGAATATATGTTTTAAATAACATCTATTCACTATACAGGGTGTCCCAAAAATAATGTGCAATATGTTACCAGCGGCTTCTACGACCAGAAATAGGAAAAAAATTTCTTATAAACATTGGCCAAATAATGCTTCCTAAGGGACCTACAGTCCCTTAAACATGGGCCTCGAAGAAAGGTTTCTATTAAATATCTGCAAAATCATTCAAGGTCAAATAATGAAATTTTACCTAATCAGTATTCTTTGTATGTGTAACAAGATTAAATAGAAATAATCTGAAAATTTTATCCAGGGGTGTCTCACACTGGGAGGTTGTGGGGCAGAAATAACCCCAACTTAACTTCAACATTTAAGGTTATATCAGTTTTTTTCTTCTTCGACTGGAGCTCTTTAATTTTACTCCAATTTTCGTTATTTCCCTCTTTTCTGAATTTTCTTGTTATCTCTTTTCTTCAAGTGCTTCCTTGCATTTCCTATTTGAATGTCTACAGTAAGACATCATTTTATTATCTATTACAATTTCTGGAAGCTCCTCCGCACATCAAGATATTGTCATAGACTATCCATTGTGCAATTATTGATTTTTCTTGTAAGTTTTCTACGAGCAGTTGTTTATTACAAAAAAGTTGGGCTTATTTATACCCCACATCTTCCCAGTTTGGGACACCCCTGGATAATATTTTCAGATTATTTATATTTCATCCATTCAAAAAGAATAGCGATTAGGTAAAATTTCCTTATTTGACCTTGAATGATTTTGGAGATATTTAATAAAAACCTTTCTTAGGGGCTCACGTTTAGGGGACTGTAGCTTCCTTAAGAAGCATTATTCGACTAATGTTTTTAGGAATTTTTTTCCTATTTCTGGTCGTAGAAGCCGCTGGTAAAATATTGCACACTATTTTCGGGACACCCTGTATACTTACTTGGTTTAATAAACAAATATATGAATGGTTACAATTCTTTGTTAATTAAAATCTGTTAAGTTCATAACATTTTACTTTTAATTTTACATTTTGTATGACATGTTTGATTACATTAATATCACTGACATATATATTGTACTGTATAAGACTATAAATTTCTTGAAACAACAATCCTATTAAATACTTTAAAATTTGCCATTACAAATGAGTACCTAAACTTGTTGCTAAATACTTAACAAAACAAAATTTGTACTTGCCTAATATTTTGTATTCTTTTTTATGTATTTATTTCCTTCAAAATCTCAGACCGGTTACTCAAGTCGATTTGTCGCGTAGAGCGTATCTGTCAAATTCGTCAAATAACAATTAATTTATAACACCGAAATTTAAAATTAATGTTATTTGACTTATTTGATAGATACGCTCTATGCAACAACTCAGCTTGAGTAACCGGCCTCAGGATCCAAAAAGTAGGTTCTTTATTTAATTATAAAATAATTTTAAAAAACAAAATTATTTTAAAACAATAACAATAAAGACATGGAACAACATTATTGTAATTGAAGCCTGAATATTTCTGAAATGTAAACACCCTGTATATACGTAATTGTCAATATTGAGTTGCAAACATGTTTTATTGAAATGTGCATGATAAATACCTAAAAGTGAATGTGGGTCATGAAAAATCAAAATTATGTTCCTGGGATGTCATGGGGAAAGTCAGGGAATTCAAAATTCCAATGTTGGTGGGAACCCTGCATTAATGCGACTATTTAGTTTGGATTGAATTCGTTTTAATAAATAAATGTGGATGTTTAGATGACCTGTAGTTGCTGTTCTCGGTGCATAGTGAATGGTTGTGTTACTCCTAGTTGTGTATCTCCTGAGAAAATTAATGACATTTTGATTATCAATGCCTTGTGGTATCAAATTCAATTTAGACATGAAAAACAACTTCTCTAGAATTTTCCGTTACTTCTTATTTTGTGTACCACAGGGCTAAAAACGGCCCGCGGGGGACTCTGCTTATTCAGGATTTCCCGTGTGCCTGTGTAAACTGTGCCCCGCTAAAACGTAAACAACTGCATTCTTATCTGGGATAAAGTATAAACATTTTTAATACATTAACATATATTTATACATTTTATTTGTATTTATTTAAATAGTGTCAATGGATGAGAGAATAAAAACTCTTATTAAGTCACATTTTACTATATTGTTCCTTGTTTTTAGATATTTTACATACCTTGCGGAATTTGGAGACAAGATGAGATATGACGTTACCTTAGCGGGAATGGAGGCGAGGCAATGCAAAGATTTGCTCTCTCAAGCACAATATCATGTAGCTAGAGCTAGAAGAGTAGATGAAGAAGAAAGACTGCTCAGGAGAAAACAAGATGAGGAACGTACTGCTTTTAAAATGCGTCAGTTGGAAGAAATGGTAAAACTTATTTACTTGCTATCTAACACAATGAAATAATTTAACTATTTTTTTTTTAGAAAAAAATTGCAAGAGGAGAAGCGTGTTTCACATGAACAAATGTTGCAAAAACGTCAAGAATACAAGGAAAAAACTAGAAATGCTTTATTATTCCTCGAAATGCCCTCAGAAAAAAAGGAAAGAGCAAAGGACGCAGAGAAACTCAATATGTGTCAGATTCGGGCAGTGAGCCAGAAAGACCACAAGGAGAGTTTAGAGAAAAGGAGAGAGGGAGAAAAAGAAAAAGAAGTGGCGATCGTAAGAAGAAATCAGGTGGTCGTAAACGTAGAGAGAGGGACGAAGAATCAAGCAAACGTAAGAAGAAGATTAAGCAACCTAAACAAAGAAAAGATGATGATGGTCTTAGTGCCAAACAGAAAAGTAAAATTGTGTCAAAGGCCACGATTTCTACAAGTGAAGATGATAGTGATGATGGTAAGCTAAAAATTGCAAGTGGAGATGACAGTGATACAGGGAAACGCAATAAAAAAAGAAGAATATCTTCAGGATCTGATTCTAGTAGGTCTAGAAGTCGTTCGAGGTCCAGGTCTAGATCTAAAAGTAGATCCAGATCTAAAAGCAGGTCACATTCTAGATCTAAATCGAGGTCTAAATCTAGGTAAGTCTTAGTCTACATTAAATTAAATAAATTTAGTATCACAAATTGTATTGAAATTAATAATTTGATGTTTAAGATCCCAATCCAGAAGTGTTTCAAGGTCTAGAAAAAGTGAATCGAGATCCAGATCTAGGTGAGAAAAAATTAAATTATGCAGCTTCAGTTTTGTAAATTTTGTTTTTATAATTAGGTCTAAATCGAAATCTCGAAGTAGGTCAAAATCAGGTTCCAGAAGTAGATCTAATTCCAAGTCGAGATCTAAAAGTAGGTCCAAATCGAAATCCAGATCTAGAAGCAGATCAAAATCAAGATCTAAGAGTCGATCTAAGTCTAAATCTAGATCTAGAAGCAGGTCCAAATCAAGGTCGAAGAGTCGTTCTAAGAGTAAATCGAGATCCAGAAGCAGATCCAAATCCAAGTCAAGATCTAAAAGTAAGTCTAAGTCAAAGTCGAGATCTAGAAGCAGGTCTAAGTCCAAGTCAAGATCTAGAAGTAAGTCTAAGTCCAAGTCAAGATCTAGAAGTAGATCAAAATCGGGCTCCAGAAGTCGATCAAGGTCTAAGTCGGGAAGCGAAAAAGGTTCCAGAGCTGGTTCTCCAGCAAAAAGCGGAAATGAAAGTGGTTAGAATTCATTTGATGAAAGTTTATTTAGATTTTATTATATATGTAGTAATTATATACAACTAATATTTATGAATTTGATTTATATTCTCTGTTTTCGCATATTTAGTTTAATTGGTTCTAAAAGTATCCATTTGTTTGAAAAATATTAAATTTTTATTTAGTAATTGAAATTACTATCTGTGTATTACATGGGCAAAGTAACTAGGTATGGTAACTTCTGGAATTTTTGAAAATTGATATTGATGGTGAGAAAGAAAAAAGAAAGATTGAATCCACTCGCACCTTATTTATCACATGTATACTTGTATAACTATAAATGAAATATTTGAGATGAGCAATATAATTAAATTACCAAAGATCACGAGTAAATCGTACATTCCAGGTCCATACATATATCATACAACATGGTGTAAAATAAACATTTTTGCAGAAACACAATTTTAACTTTTGTCCACCTAAAGAAAATGAAATAGACAGATTATTGCCAGCATGAAGAAGACATTTTTCAAAATTAATTAATTAATAAAAATAAATTAATTAATTAATTATAAATATTAATATTTGTTACAACCGAAGTAAAATAGTAAAATCCAAGAATTTTATAAATTTAATTATTTTTTTCTTATAAAAAAAATAATAAAATGTGTTCTAAACATCTTTTGAAATATTAAATTTTCTGAACCAAGCACTTCGTATCTTAGGAGAAACACAAGATTAACATATTAACTAAAAGATTAACATATTAAATTATTCAATAATTTTTTTTTTGGAATTCAACTTTTATTCAAACAATATTAATTAGTATAGTTTAAGTAAATTTTTTACATAAATTGACATCAGGTTTATATAGAATATCGATGTAGATATGTCTCGATTAATTTTCTCTCATGTCTATGCCTACGCATAAGTCTCTTTTGTCCCACTCATTTAAAATTTTTATTTGTGTCAGGGAATTATTAATAACCGTTATATTCGTCTAGCGTTTTACAAGTATTTTCAAAATGAATCTACAAGAATGCTATAAAAATTTTAGAATGCGTAAAATATATTTTTTTGCGTATAATAAAAAAAATATATTTGAGAGTCAGGTCTACTTTAAAACGAACAAAATAGTCTGGGATTTTTATTTCTGGATTATATAAATCCTAAAATAAGATATTAAAAAAATTCCAAGTTGCCTAAAAGATGTTTTTTTTCGTTTATTTTTTTGGAAATGTCATATGCTGCGCAGTAGCGAAATAACCGCAAACGCTCTTCCTGACTCAAGGTCCTAGATTCGCACATTGATAAAATATGATTTTTTTTATCATTTCAACGTGCCTAAAATACCTTCCCCAAATTTGTCATCAGCTCTCCGACTATAAAGAAAGTGATCGACAAATTAAATGCAAACGAGGCACACTCTATTTCACACAATTAGCAGTCATTTAATGACCCAGCTGATCGGGAAGACATATTGTACATCCACAGTCATTGTTCATGAATTTATTTGTCAATAAGGAACCGTAAGTGTACAACTACTTTACCTGGATATGCAATAGTTTACGCAGTAAACATTGTATTTGATCTGCGCTAGTTCATTTTTCAGTTATCAGGACACTGCTGAATAAATTTGAAAGTGTTTTACAAAACTGTCCCATGTTTCATACGTTGTGTGGTATTGTGGACCTCCTTGTTGGTAAAGAGGTGGACTTTTCTCAGCCCAATATAAATATGCCCTCCTTAGAAAACTTCATATATTTTAAATTTGCTCCTGTTGACTCTGCAGACATTGAAAGTTCGTTTTCCTCGCATAAATGGATTGTGAGTGACAGGCGTTAAAAGTTAACTCCTGAACATCTAGAATAGATGCTGCTAATTTACTGGAACTCTGTTCAGTGAAATATTTACATCATATCTTTATATGTCAATGTGGTGTCCTGGATCAGGCCCTGGTTTTTACGTCATGTACGATTTACTCGCGGACTTTAATAATCACATAATCTTTTTAAAATAAATAGACAACTTTATGGGCAAAAATTTCAAATAAGGCAACTAACTAAATAAACACCGATTAGCGATCCAAAAGTTACCTTACTAAAAAGTTACAGATAATATAACCAAACTTGCATCACTTTATTTAATACTAGTCAGTTTTAACTTTTAAACTTAAAATCAAAACAAAGAAATGTGATTATTTGTTTTATTCAGAAACTAATGCATGACTGTGCAATAATTATGTTGCTAATTAAGATGGAACCATTGTTAACCAAGTGGGACTAGGTAGTGGATATATCTGCTATATTGGGGAGCCAATGCAAAATTAAAGCTGCAGTATGTGTATGAGTTTTAACATTCTTTACTGTGGTAATCTAGGCTTAGAATTTGACCATTTTCAGTTAGTAGCTTTTTGTGATGTTGCAAAATTTATTTCTCCATCAAAATGAAAAGTTAACATTGAAAAAATATATTAAAAATATTCTTGATAATTGCAGTTTTAATTAATTACATATATTTATGATTATTTTTCTAATTCTTTCTTGGAATTTGCTACCACATTGATAATTCTTCTATGCTTGGTTATCTGAAAAATACAGTTAGCCAGTATGACACTGAAAAAATAAGCCTATGCTCCTGTGACTTTTTGTCAAATACGATTGGAGGGTGTTCTTTGACAAGAATAAAACAAACAAAAAAAAATGTGTTATTCCCCGATATTTTGGAAACTAAATCTGTTTCCTTTCTCAAAGTTTTTTAACTTGTAACGGGCATGGTAGCTGAGTGGGTAATGTGCTTATACGGTACCGAATGTCGATTGTTCGAATCCATCCCAAAGCAAGTTGAAAATTTTATTTGTAATTTGCTTCAGATTAAGATGGGAGGGAACTGTCGATGCCCTAGATGTGGTTCAGACTCCACAATAAACTGTAGGGCCTCGTCTCTAATTCAATACAAAATCCTAGGATTTTCTGAGAGTTACTTCGGTGACTTGAGAGGCGATTAAGAACACATTTAAACATTTAAACATAGAAAACATTTGTATAGCATAAAACGACATACATTTATTTATTTTACATACACATGCCCAACAGAATTTACATGCCGATTACAGGGTCGGAAATAGAGTACTAACATGATGTATGTATACATACATAATAGAGAATTATCTGTGAATGGTGAAGTTGTGTTGTGCTTATAGCTTTGTGAAAGTCATGAAAATTAACAACTATTACAAAGTAAGTTTTTTAACAAATCAGTGTTAATAAATGTAAATCTACGACTACATACTAGGTTTCATAAAAAAAAGCATAAAAACTTATCAACATATAAAAATAATGTTTGAGTAAAAAGCCCAACAAATACCGTACAGTATATACAGTGAGCAAATAAATACTAAGGAAGGCAAATTTTTATTACAACTACTATTAAAAAACTAGGAAACATGGAGGATGGAAAATCATTAACTGATATATATATAATCTTATAAAAAGTGTTAATGAAAATCTATGTGAAAAGATTGAGGAAGTTAGTAAAGATCTTAAAAATCTTAAGGAGAAGGTGAATAGAGAAGCTAACGACATCAAACAAAAAGTTTCGGCCTTAGAAACTGAAAATAGAACACTAAAAACACGTCTCTGGACGGCTAAGAGAATGTTAAAAAAAAAATATTGTTCTCTACAGCTTTGATGAAGTTGAAAACGAAACAGAGGAATATTTGATATATGAAATTCAAAAATTGTTGAAGGAAAAGCTGGAAATCAAACTGCCCAAAATAGAATTTACTAACGTCTTTCGGCTAGGGAAACCATCAAATAAAAAAAGACCAGTTTTAATCGAACTTCTTTCACATTTAACAAAAGTAAACTTATTAAAAAACAAAACAAAGTTAAAAGGAACAGGAATATTCATCAGTGAAGACTTGATCAAAGAAGATAGGGAAGAAAGAAAATATTAGTTGAAAATCTAAAGGAAGCAAGAAGTAAAAATAAAGTAGCCAGTATAAGAGGGAAATAAATTAATAATAGAAGGAACAGCTTACACAAGTAAAGAATTGGAAAATCAAGAATATAGTTCAGTGACAAACGAGAACAGATCACCACTGGCGGTGTTAGTGAAACTGCTTGTGAGTCAGTAACACTGGTAATTTCCAAATTTCAGGAACAAAACATTGAAGGAAACATAGAAGAAGAAATAAATTCTAAATTCATGGAGGAACAGGAAGAAGATATAGAGACAGGTCAAAAAAGAAAATTCGAAAATAGTCCTGGAAAGATTGGTAAAGAACAAAAGAAAAAATTAACCTACAATAAATCAAGAAGACCCATTAGAAATAACAATAAATAATAACGTTAATAATTGTTTAAATATAGTATTTTTTTTATATATATATATATATATATATATATATATATATATATATATATATATATATATATATATATATATATATATATATATATATATATATATATATATATGTGTGTGTGTATATGTCTATGGTAGGTATATACTTTGTCTATATTTTTTAAATATATATATTTGTTCTCAATAGCAATATATCCAGGTTTGGTTGTGTTTTGCTCAAGGTATGAAATAAAATTAATCCATTTATAAGAGAATATAAAAATGAACCTTTAAAAACAAATGAAATAAAAAGCATCCAGTACTGTCAAAATGCCTTAAAACCACAAAAACAATTGGGAAATAATGTTTTACATATATTGGACCTAGGCTATTTAATAAATTGAAAAACAATATAAAAACATTTAAATCTATTTACATATTCAAGAAAAAAGTAAGGGCTTGGGTATATCAAAATTTGGAAGATATACTGAATGTAATAGATTAATGACAGTTGTTGTTATTATTATTATAGTTGAATTAAATATAAAAATTAGGGAGTTTTTTTTTTATTGCATTTACATCGTTTTAAAATTTGTAAGCAAAAAGTTGCATTTTGTTTTAGTTGTATTTTAGTTTAGCTGAAGCTATATGCACTTATTATGTTAAAATTTTAGTTAAAATGTATTATTTATAGGAACAGACCACCAATAATAGACCGCTGGGGTTACGCCCTTAGGTTTATTATTGAAGGATAATCTTCACTCAAGAAACAAAACTTCTGTTTATTTCTTTCGAAGATTCCAGTAGGTATCATAGTTGTATATTATAATTACAAGGAAATGTAATGAATTAAAATTATAATTTTGTAACCATTATGTAGCACAAATAAAAACCTATTCTATTCTATTCTATACATAACATATAAATCATATGAAATTAATATAAATAATTAAGATGATATGGAAACAGTCAACTAACAAAATTTTGACTTAGTTTACTATTAAAAATATCAACATCTTTTTCAATAACTTGATAATTACAGCACAGACCGTATAATGGAGAAGACATTGAAATATTTGTGTATGTATTTGATGTCTAGATAAATATGTGGATTTAATTAGCCTAGTGGGTGCTCAAAATTATAAATTTGTCCAATAATTGTGGACAGTCTATCATTGTTTAAAAGTTTAAATATACAATGATAGGTAAAACATGCACTGTTTATGTATAAAGACAAATAATAGACACACAATAGAACACAAACATTGTATATGATTAAACAACATAGAAAATTCACCGGTCATAATTTTGAAATTCATCTAAGCTGTAGAATGCTTTAGAAATAAGGAATTTTTTAATTTTTTGCTTTAAACTGGTTTACAGGTAAAATTCTAATTTGAATGGGTAATTTATTATAGAAATACGGCCCATAGTAGTCTGTAGTGTGCCTTAATTTATTTAACCTAAGGTTAAGGTTTCCATCTTCACATTTTCGGTTTGACTTGCGGGGTAAATGCTATTTGTTCATCACTTCCTCGTGGAGTGATTGAAAATTTGTGCTTGGGTTGTCCTCAGTTCTTTTCCTGGGAAATTGATAAGTATCGACTAAGATATCTTCAGGCCAGAAGCTAACTGATTTAAAACATTTTGCTAGTTTCCGAGGTACTCTTTAAATGCTGCTATATCAGGAGGTAGATATTTGAGATTTAACCTTTCACAATTGTAGTTTTCTTTGGCAACCTCATTTAATACATCAAGTATATTATGAGTTGTGTCATTACTGAAACCTGACAGAAAAATCCAACTTTTCCTTTGCACAACTTGTAATTTTTTCAGAGCATTGCTGGGATTTTTTGTTACCTGTGCATATTTTCCTGAATGATTGGGACCTTTTACTTCTATACTTTTGCACTTTCCATTCTTTCCTATAATTGGTAGATTCACGATTTTCACTATTTAATTTAATATTTAAAGTATTTGAATTATTTGAATTTGGCAGAATGTCCGTGTTTACATTACTTTTATTTTCACACTTTTTATTATAATTGGAACAGGAGCAGCTGCTATATCCGCCCAGCTTTTTTACTTGATTCTTTTTGTTTAGATTTTTTGTCACCATCTGTTTTTTCTGTGTGAATGTTTTTATCATTTTTTGAGCTTGCCT
Organism: Rhamnusium bicolor; assembly: GCA_029963845.1. Classification (NCBI taxonomy): domain Eukaryota; kingdom Metazoa; phylum Arthropoda; class Insecta; order Coleoptera; family Cerambycidae; genus Rhamnusium; species Rhamnusium bicolor. The sequence continues at coordinate 658,006 of JANEYF010004339.1, read as the reverse complement.
TCGATTGCATTCTAGTGCAGTAATTTTTTTCTGTTACTAGTTTAATTTGATCCTTTAATAAATTGTTTTTATCTTGCGTTTCACTTACTAATTGTTGTAGTAAGTAATTTTTCTCACTTTCAGCTTTCAGTTGTACTTCTAAATTGTATTTGATTATGGTTATTTGTTTGGCAGCAGATTACCTTATTACTTTCAAGGATTGAAAATCTAAAGCGTAATGCACAAATCTGATATATTTCATTGCAATTAATGCACACCTTAACTGAACACTTTTTGTTTGTACAACACTTAAATTTGCACTCATTTTCACTTTGATTGTTGGAGCTCTCATCATCCAACTCTTCATTAGTAGCCATCTTGGCGCCACTTTGCATGTCTCTGATGCTTCATAGAATTGCATGAGAAACCAATTAGCAATAACAGCTGATTATAACCCACAGGGGATACATATGGTCAATTTTAAAAGGCAGAAATTTTAAAAACTGTCTTTGAATTTCAATATTATTAATATGGAAATGCGTAGCATGGGTCTCAAACCACACTTGCATACTCAAGCTTAGGTCATTCCAGCGTGTTATATAAAGTCTTTAGTGTAGTCATATTGTGAAAATCGCGGGAGTTGCGAATGATAAAACCAAGCATTTTAAAGGATAGGGATATAATATTATTTGTATGCTCCCTAAAAGACATTTGGGAATCAAAAGTGAGACCTAGATCTTTAAAATTGTCGCAACATTCCAGTGTAGTACCGTTAATATCATAATCGAATTGTAACTTGTTTAACTTTCTGGTAAATGAAACCATATTGCATATACTGATATTTAGAGACAATCTGTATTTACTGCACCAGTTATTAAGTGTGTTTACGTCTGCCTGTTATTTATTACAGTCGGATATACTATCAATTTTATGGTAAATTTTCAAGTCATCAGCATAAGAAAGATGGACACTGGAGGTCTAGTATATCATTTATGAATATGATTGACAATAAGGGGCCCAATACCGAACCCTGTGGAATGCCTGATTGAGATATAAATTCCACAGATCTATAACTACTGATTTCTGTTACGAAGATAGAATTCAAAAAAATAAATTAATTTTAGGTTAAATCCCAAGGAATATATTTTTTTCAATAAAATACTATGATCTATTCTGTTGAATTCTTTAGAAAAATCCGTATAAATGACATCAACCTGTACACCACCATCTACGATTTCCGCTAAGTACTGTGTTATCCAAAGTAGGTTCGTATTTGTTTATATGATACCTATAGATACTTGCATACAACTGTTGATGCTTAAAACTATACAATATTAAACTTGTTAATTTATTTTAGCATCGGTAACCATGTACCCATGGTCATCACACGAAAATGTCCATTTTTAGTATAACTTGGTTAATCTTAAAGATCAAAAAGTTGTAAGGACCCTTATTTACTCAAATTTTTTTTTTCAAATTCAAAATTTTTAATCAGTTGGAACGCTATAAAAACGCCAACAAAGGGATTTACTCATTTAATTGATAAATTCCTTTGTTTGCGTTTTTATAGCATTCCAACTGACTTTACATTATTATACATGTTGACATCGTTGACAGAATTTACAGTTTCAGTTTTGGAGGAATTTTAAGTTGAAATGGCAGAAATATAAATGAAGGAATTTAAAAATCAAAAATAACATGTTATGAAAAATTGCCACTTTGGAATCATTTGCAAATGGAAAATTTTCCAGTTCCCCCATCATAATCATAAATGATTTCATGTTTTAAGAGGCAAATAATGGTGATAATTTAAAATTTCAAAAAATTTTAGTTTCATTAAATTCTTTAACAAATATGTAAAAAAATGTACAGAAATATTGGAAATGCATGTATATGCGGTTTTCAAAATATCTAGTTAAAATTTTATAAAAAACTGTTTGAAAGTTTCTTGAAACATTTAAACTATCTTTAACATAAGATATTTTACATTAGTGGTAGTTTATCAAATAATCACGAAAAGATCGGGATGATGGGTTAAATCTAGACAATGAAATAAAAAAAAACCGTGTTATTTACAATTTTTTATTAATAGTTAGTGTAAAATATTACAGTAATGTACTATTTGTTAGTTGTGAACATTAATAAAATGTTTAAATTACAAAAGTTATTGCACTTGTATTCGAGAAAAATATAAAGGTAGAAAATGTGTTCGCTGCAGTAAATTCGTAGGCCTTAATATACAGTCAAGTTTTATATATGCAAGTACAAGAGCAAAACACAAAAAACATATCATATTATAGCAAACTTGATGATATCATAATCAGACCCCATTCACACCACACTTTCTAAATGTAACAAGAAACATAGATCTTGTAAACTTAAATTTCAGGGACATTGCTTACTGCTCGAACAAAAGCTGTTATTAAATTATGCAAACAGAAATATTTACAAAGGTTAAAGTTTATTAAAAGCATCCGTATATGCAACACACCTTATTTTTTATAATATACTAGCAGAGATGAAACCCTGTTCAGTCTACTTCCCAATTTTTTCTAAGTTTGTGGGATTTTATTATATTAAAAAATATTTCCTTAGTGAGCTACAATTATTTAAAGGTTTTTCGATAAACAACTAAGACTTTTAATAGAAAGATAACACGTTTTTATTTCCAATAATTTTCTTACTTATCTAAGTAATTTTGCTTAATTAATTTCTATAATTGAAATTTTGTGTGTAGTATGTATCTATAGTGGAAAAGATTATCTGGCCATTTTGATGAACATTCAGTTCATCAAAATGGGCAGGTGATGTATTAAACTGTGCTGATCCTCAGATTAATAATGCAAGAATTAATCTGAGATGATATTCATATTCCTAGCAGTAGTTAAGCACCAACCCCAACCATCGCCATAGCTTATAGATAAGGGACAAGTACCCCCTCCGGAAATTTTATGAAAAACAAGATGCATAAAATAAAATCCCCGCAATTAATGCTAAACATAACAAATAATATGTGTGTTGAGTTAGCCTTATGCAATTTAACTTTTTTGTATAAAAGAAGAACCCATAAGCGTGCCCAGGGCCCAAGCCCTCCCCTGCCTCTGTTTATATTGCCGCCTAAGTGCCCCAACTAAAGCACTTTGTGAAAATTGGATGAACAGTAATTATAGAAAACAAGTCATTTTTTTCTTGAATATTTAGTGACCTGCTGTATATTAATATTATAATTTATAGGAAGGCAAGGTCAATTAAAACAAAAACTACTTTTTTAATTTAGTCGACGTTTCGCTATATTTATTAGCAACTGCAGAACTCATTTGAGTTTTTCTTGTTCATGATCAGTGATAAATTAAATAACAAACAAAAACAAAAGTTGAGATAAATACAACATAAAACACATAAAATGGCCTTTAAAGTGTCAAAGATACACAACAAATTTGTTGTGTAACGTTGATATGTTATATGCCAAAATAGTGAAGGTGAATTTCCAAATGTCAGCAAAACATTTGGCAGAAGCTGCCGGCATGTTGCAAATGTTGTTAATACTTTTGAGTTAAAGTGTTTAATATTTTTAATTTAAAATTGATTCATTTAAGTACACTATCATTGTGATTTGTGCCTCCTCTGCCCTGAAAGGCTCGGTATGCCTCTGAAGAAGCCTTATAAATATATAAAGCCTGGGAAAAGAATTATTGTATTTGCAATTATATGCATTTTGTTCTCTTATATGAGATAATTAGAGGCCTTGTCCTACCATTTTTTACTAATCAGTTTTGATCAGAATTGTGCATTTATAAACAAGTTTAGTATTAGGCTTTTATCATTACTATGGTAATAGTGCCGCTTTGGATAAAATATATCTCGGGGTAATATGAATAAAAGAGATACATACAAAAGTCATTTTTATAATTTGTTAATAAGACATGTTGAGGATGTTTCTTTAATATGTTATGTCAGGAAACAATATCATTTTAGCAAAAAAATAAAGTAATAATAATACCATTGATTTCATTTGATGTAATATGTTTAATCTTTAAACATTAATTTTTATGTTAGCATTTATTTACTATAAATATTTACATCTGAAAAATTTTCCTCACATCTGTTCCCTCTGTTAGAGAAATATTCATCGGATATAAACTAAATACACCTACCTTATAAACGGTGTAGCTCTGTAAGGAAGCATTTATGAACACATTTAAAGACTTCTTCACACTTTTGCACTTGGAATACGTTTACGCCCATGAAATATAAAACAAACATTAAGACATAATATTTAAGAAAGTATTAAATACCTCGTGTATATACAACATATATAAAATTATCTACTAAACGAAACATATGTTCGTAATTATTTGTGCATCAGTAATTTTCTCATATATTTGTTGTTTCATGGTGCATTATGTATGTTTTCTATAAAAAAAGTATTATGCACTAGTAGTTTGGTTATTGAGGACATCATGGCTACCATAAAATGAAGTAAAAGTTGTGTTTGTACTATGACTCAAGGGAAAAGTATCGTTGCTGTTTAAAGTTCCAAAAGCTGACAGAATCTCGTTATTTGTGCGTTCGGGGCTATCAGTATTCATGTGTTCTGGTAACTGACATTCAGACCTAGAAAATAATAAAAATAAAGAAACGGCTAATATCTGATTTTATCTAAAAAATTTACATGTAAGTTATTTTTTCCCAATCGCATTAGTCATTTAAAAGTTATTTTAGTTTAAGAAGTGAAACTAATGAAAACTTTTTGCAACAGATTCAATGAATAAGTGATTTTATTGTACTTATAAAAATGAATCGTTATTGAAAAATCTAAATATTTAAGTAGTTGTTTTATCATTTTTTTATATTTTTTAGTATTTCATACTTGCTGATTTTTTTTCTTTTTTCAATCTTTTTTTGTTGAAAAGTCGATGTATATACATTGCTATTTATTCAGTGATGTAGCAAATATAAGAAAAAATTTAAGGAATCTCATTTGTGCTTCAATGGATCATCAAATTTCCAAGACCCCAAACATATTTCAAATCATACATGTTTATACTTAATTATTAAATTTTACATTGAAAATAAATAACTAAGGCCATTTACACGTTATTATATTAAACAAATTCGAAAAACTGTTTTAATATTTGGTATACACAGAGACACTTAAGGCATATATTTATTTATATGATCTTTTTTCTTTGCCTTTAATTTCTGAATCCATTCTATTAAAATATGATGGACCTTGGACATGCATCACTTAAAAGTTTTATATTTGTTTCTTATATATTTTAAAGTTCATAAATAAAAACAAATATTTCAAAATTAAATAGTTTAATAATATCTTACCCTCTAGAATTGTTCATTTCGCTGGTACAATTTGAAGGCAAGTTTTTGGGTGGCAACTGGAGTTTGCTTTATAGCATATATGTAGACTCCAGTCATCGATAGTGTATAAGATAGAAAATACAAGGCATGAAACTGAAAAAAAATATTCCATTTCCATTAGACAAAAATTACATAATTGTGTATTACATACAAAAGTTCTTATGATCCATTTTTTTATGAAATTCATTTTGCCCTTTTAAGAATAAATGTTTTGTTACCTTATAATTAAAGAGTAGTACTCCTACAATTAATGTATAAAAATTCCCTGAAAGTAGGGATAAATGTAAGGCTGTTGTACCCATATTTAATAAAAATATAGAAGAAAAAGTACAAAATATGAATTGACAAGCTGAGAATGAAGATAACAGGGCACTAGAATTCCTCCAAGTTGATGTTATTAATGTCTGTTTTTTCTAAGAGCAACCTGAAAAGAATAGTATATCAGTTTAATTTTATACTCAAATTTGATATGATCTGTTTGGTACTTTACGCTATATCAACAGTCTCCCATTACTTCTTAATTTAAAATTTATTATAAAATAGGGAAAATCAGAATTATTCTCAATGCAGTTTAAATCAATTTCTTTTAGTTAAATTTAACTTAAATGAACTTGTTGAATTCAAGTTTATTTTTGCTATACTAGTATAAATCGTTATTAAATAAGTATTCAAGTATTTATAAATTCTAGGTCAGAGGAGAATTATTTAATTTATTTTCAATTGAATTAAAAAAATTTTAAATGATAGGTATTAAATTGAAATGTATGAGGAGTTTATAGAAATATGTAATATGTATCTACAGTGTGTCTCACTTAAGACTGTATCGCCCCTAACTTTTTTAATAACTTCCCGCTAAGAAAATTGAAAATTTTCAGAAATCGAGGAAGTTATTGGTTTCACCCCGATTTTCGAAAATCGAGCTTTTGTCAGATCTCGACGTTTTGAGATCCTAAGAAGCTATTCTGACTATTCCCACGATGGTATCTGTATGGCTGTATGTATTTGTGTATGTGTGTGTTGTGTATGTGTGTACGGTGTATGTAAACCTCTCATAACTTTTGAACGGCTTGACCAATCGAAACGCGGTTTGCGGCATTCTAAAGGGGTTGACTCAACTTAGATCTCCTGAAAATTAGAACCGATTCGGCCAGGTAGATCTTGAGAAATCTCAAAAATTATTTTTTTTTGGAATATCTTTTAGACTACTGAACCGATCAATTCCAAAATCCAATCAACTCTTCTCCTTATAAAATAACATCGATTGTCGCAAACCGCATCAAAATCGGTTGATTCGTTCAAGAGATATCGATTACGAAAATTCGCAAAAAAGTGTTTTTTTTGAAATAACATTCAAAATTTTTGTCGAATCGATTTTTGATACAAACATAACTTTTTGTACTTGAAAAAATTGCGTTGCTGCAAACTGCATCTCGATTGGTTAATTTGTTCAAAAGATATCGCAGTTAAAAAGTACAAAAAAAGTGTTTTTTTAATATAACTTCGAGATTTTTCACCTAATCGTAGAGCTCAAAAATGTATGTGTATATTTTGAGCTCGGAGAGCTCAAAAATTAACTAATACGTATATTTTTAAGCGCTTTAAGCTCGAAAATAGCGGGAAGTTTCAGGAATGGCCTGCAGGGTCAACCGATTTTCAGATTTTTTTTTATCGATTTAAACCAAATTGATCTCAAAAGATAGAAGTCATTAAGTTCTACTTATGGCCACAAAATCATTTTCCCTCTTCAAATGCGAAGCCACCTGCAAAATTGAATGAAAAAATACAAACATTTTTATATGAAAAAAATTTATTAAGAAAAGTTGTTCAAAATCAAAGGCCAAATCGAAAATTTGGTTAAAAACAAAAAATAAAAAATTTCGTAATGATTGAAAAAAAAATACATTTTTTTTTCACCGCTTAGAAATTGATGATTTTATAGCCATAACTAGATCTTTATAGTGTATATCTTTTGAAACTGCTTTGGTTTAAATGGAATAAAAACTAAAAAAGTTATAGAGGTGTTATAGTCTTAAGTGAGACATATTGCATATATCTCTGTTATACTTACATTTGTACGCCACTTACAATACTACCAAACAATCCTAATAAACCTAAATATTCAACAATATCTGTATTCTTAACTGATAATTCCTGTAAAACAGTTACAATTGCAAATAATACTGCACCACCAAGGCACAGCATATCTCCTACTAATTGATTTTTGCCTGAAATAAATATATACACTGAAACGATATAATAAACAAGAAAATACATAGATTACAAAAAATATTCAGGCTGCAAGTCATCGAATAATTTAAAGAATTAGAAATACTGAAATTTAATATCTTTAAAATATTCTGAGAGATGATACCGGTCTTTGGATATTCTGTACAAAAAACCAATTAAATTTTAATGATTTTAAAACATTCAGAGTTTGGTATTATATTTTAATTAGTCGAGTTATCTAAATAAATTCAGATTTAGATTCAATCAGGAGTGTCTGCAAGAGCGAACCTATTGGCTATTCTTTATAATTATTCTGTACTGAAATTTATAACATAAATGAAAAGAATAAAAACAGGAATATCTATAATCTACTCAAAATTGATAACTATAAAAAAAATAATAAAAAGGAAAATAATGTATGTTGTTGTGCCTTATAACACAAACTATTAAAAAATTAAACAAGGTTAAATATACTTTTGATTGATTTTTAATTTTTGGCATTCAAAACAAAAAAAAGTTGGCTATATATTGCCCATTAAAAATTAAAAATTATGAATTTTTTACTGCTAGCAGATATGAATTTTTTATGTATGCAACTCAAAAATATGGTACCATCGTCAGCAAAAATGGCACAAGATATTCACGTACTCGCACTCAAATTATGAAATTTTAAGGAGACACTTCCAAATGTTTGTTCAGAAAATTGAGCTTTCCTTTAAAAGTGGACTAAAGATTATGTGCCTGTAGCAACAATCTTGAATTAATAAGCTTGAATTTTATTGTACCAGTTTTTTTGCTTGCGATGGTAAAAATTTTTAACATGAGTTATCGAGAACAGAAAAAGTGACATTTTAATTTTGCAATCGTATTTAGTACCTATGAATTTTTTTCAAAATCTAAAAACTGTACCATTAAATTGTAATTTATTTTTTTCATTTCAATCGAAACTGTAACTTTCATATTTGTAGAGATTATCTCGCGAGATGGAAGAATTTAAATGTTAAACAGCCTTGTATGTATACTTATTAATTAAATATACCTGAATTGAATGTAATGAATCATAATAAGTTATAAAAAATCATTATTGTTAATTAATTTAAGAATTCATTCCATAATATAAGTTTCTAATAATATGAAAATATGTATTACTCGAATGTAATTATTTCTTAACTGGATAATTTACGGCTTATAATAATATATTCGATTTATTTTTTAAGATTAAGACATGAAATTGTGCACACGTTTAATAAAAGATATATTCTTTGATGTCACGTTTTTAACTTTTTGTTCTAGTTGCAAATGTGATCAAGGAAAAAAGTGAGTCGAAAAATTTTAATCTACGGAGAATAAAAACGTGCCTTCGTAGATAATGCATTAATAACTATGTGAATGAAATATATTTTCTTACTTTTCAAAAATAGATTAGAAATTTTCTAGATTAGTGTTCTCCAAATCAATACCTACAATTTCCTTAATCCTAGTTTCAAAAACTAAAATGAACAATATTAAATTAGTCAAAACTAAATTCGTCTGTGCATTGTCGCCATGCTTAGAATTTTAGTTTACAATGGTACACCAACCAGATTCTTCCCGGGACACTGCCTACTATCAATTATTATACAGCACTTGTGTTTCGCAGAGCACACTTACTATTAAATTACACATGCATACTAATACGAATTACGTATTTTGCAGAAATATATATCCAAGATGTTAAAAATGACATTTTATTTGCTTCGTATTTATGCATTTATGCTTCATCCAGAAACACATACCACTGGTTATACAGCATACATATTTATTCATTGCGTAAGGGAATAAAAATCACCATAATAATATCCTTATATCAAAATATTGAAAATTGTTATAAATGAACGAGTATGTACACTATGCCATGATTATCCTTTATGTTCAAATCCATTTAGAATTTTGTTAAAATTTAAAATAGCCAAAATTAATAAATAATAATTTATGACAATCATTGGACCATAAGTAAGGACTAAATATGTATTATGTAAATAATAATATCTAGCTGCTAAACTACTGTTTAAAACTGGCATAGAAGGAATTTTAATTTTTTAAAAATATCATCTCAAAAGAAATTGTATAAACTAGTCGAACTAAGATACCTAGGTACTAATGTTAAAAAATTATGTGTATGTGATCGATAATTTGCCTTTTGGTGATCTGAAAGCAAGCATTTGTGATTTGGTAAGCATTTGATCAGTAAGCTTGTGTATCCAAGAACAAATGTTAATGTTACTAATATGACCAATATCTAAATAAATTAAGTACTACCATCAATTTTCGTATCTTCTATGTTTGCCCAGACCAGACATCCCACCCCCATGAGGCATACAGAAACAGCGATAATATGCACCATGCGGTAGCGTACACCAAGCACCAGGCAGCTCAGCGCCAATGCTACAGGGATGGCCACACAACCGAGCAGCTGAAAGCCATCAAAATAAAATTCAGTTAATTTATTTAATTGAAAGCAAGCTCCAACCTGTATGCTCGTAAGTGTTGTAAATTGATGAGCCGTACTTAGTAAAGTATTAGCTTGAACATCTATTAAGCATAGTAAAAGATAACGCCATCCCCCTGGCTTTTATTATTGATATTAAACCCTTGTCGCCTCTTCGGAATGCTAACCAACTTGTGTATATTGCACATAGAAACATATAATGTGGAAAAGATTGACCTGTTGGTAATACACTGGTTGTAGATGAGTTTATATAATGGGATAATGTGTTTAGAGCACATAGAATTAAAGATAAAAACTGTCCCAATATTATATTTTGCCACACACGCCTGAAAACAAACAATGAAATTGGTATTTTCAGGTATTTTAATTATAACCCTCACCATTTCCCTAATTCAGATAGATTATCTCCTATTTTATCACAAAAATCAAGGGCATCTCCCATGATTTTTTCCACAATTCATTAAAAAATGTAAAATTCTACATCTGCAATGACATACAGAAGGGCGGGGCACCCTTTTAAAACTACCCCATGTTATATTCCATTTTAAAATAACCGCGCAAGCGTTATGTGTTTATTATTTAGACATTTTTATCAATACATTTACCTACTTTACCTACAATTCTCAATAAAACAAAATTTAAAACAAAAATGTTATTAATTTAAGTGAATTCTATTGTTACATTTTATTTTTATAAGCCATACATAAAATTAACTAGAAATGTAAATTATACACAACTGCAAATCAAATAGTAACTGATGTTTTCTGTGCTTCCATCTCTCGTAATGTGATGAAGTAAATTCGAAATTTATATTTTCTAGCGATTGCAATAAAATCGTCTTCTTGAGGTAAAAAAAAAGTCTGTGTTTGGTATGTGATAGGAGAGTAGACTATTTTTTCTGTTGTGGCCAAATGAAAAGTCCAACGACCTGGAGTACCTGGATTGCCTTTTAACTTTCTCTTGGTATTCAGTGCCATCTGTCGATTTATTAAATATATATTTTTAATCTATTTAAAAATCAAAATACTATCATAGAGTAAAAATACAACTGTGCCCATTTAAAATAAATATAAAATTTGTAGAAGGAACCTCATTATTAGTCGTTACTAATTTGTTGGACTTTTAATAAACATATTTCATTTATCTTGCAGTTTTCTACCATTAATCACCTTGACAAACACCTGTCAATTGTCAGTAGTGTCAATAACAAATTTTAGAGAAGAGAAAATAAAAAGTAATTTTCCAATAAAAACACGTGAAATCAAAAAAGTCTCTTAGGTAATGGTTTAAAATGGTAGAACCTATTTTCGATTACCAATTTCGGCTAATTTTAATAGGAGACAGCACAGTGGGAAAAAGTTCTTTGTTGAAATATTTTACTGACGGAAAATTTGCTGAGGTAATATTTTGTCATCCTAGATGTATTTATAACGAGACTGAGTACGAAGGTTACGTACTTACTATACACAATACATTTTATTTCAGCTCTCAGATCCAACTGTTGGAGTTGACTTTTTCGCTAGATTAATAGAAGTCAAAGATGGTACTTCGAATAAAATTACAATTGTGGGATACGGCAGGTCAAGAGAGATTTCGATCTATAACAAAATCATATTATAGAAATTCCGTTGGAGCTCTCTTAGTTTATGATATTTGTAACCGAGTCAGTTTTGAACATATACCTCTTTGGATGTCCGAGGCAAGAAGACACATTGAACCTCACCGACCTGTGTTTGCTCTTGTAGGATGTAAAGTAGATCTAGTAAATAATGGTGGTCAGAGGGAAGTTTCCAGAGAGGAGGCTAAAGCCTTCTCCGATCAACATGGATTATTTCATGTTGAAACTTCAGCAAAAAAATGGAATGAATGTGGAGGGAAGCTTTTCGATCTGTGACACAGGAGGTTTATAATAGAATTCAGACAGGTGAATATAAAGTAGAAGATGGGTGGGATGGCATAAAAACTGGATTTGCTAGGCCTAACGGGTTAGATTTTAATTTAGTTGAGGCTGAACCTGCCAAATCTTCTTGTTGTTAGGTTGGGTAAAAAATGTGGTACAGTTATGAAAATGAAAGTAATTCTATTAATTATGTACATATATTATGTATAAGTCATTTAAATAGTTATTGACAAAAGTAGATTTCACTTTTATAATACATACAAGTACTGATTCTTTTAGAGATTATTTTTATTTTTAGAAGTTGTTTAATTAGATGTTAATATATAATGGGAGACAAGTATTTACGAAACAAGACAATTTTACACATTTGATGATCCTATTAATAATTATTGTGTTAGTAGATATATAAACAAAAAATTTGCCTTAGGCTCATATTAATTAGTATGTAATCATTTGTACTGGTTAAGGACAAGGACATGTATGTAAACACCTGTATTTTTTAAATATGGTTGACCATTTTTGCTTTGAATTAACAAGTTCCTAAAATATAAAAGTGATAAGAAAGGTCATGCCATTTATACAATATCACTTGTCACACCATATTTCCAATTTAAAATAATGTAGATTTTAAAATGTACTTTGAATCAACATGCTGCTTTTACCAAATGAAAAAGAAATCTATTTATTACAAAAAATCTTTTCAAGTTAAACTATTAAGATTTGTCAATAATTTGACCAAAAATAAAAGAGTACTCTGTTATTTGGAACTTTCCTTTTACAAGACGTTTAACTTGAAGTTAAATTTTACAAAATTGTCATATTGTGTGTTGTGTGCAATGTAAGAAAATTTCAAAAAGATGAAAGTAAATATATTAAATTTTACAAGTTGTCGGAAGTAGAAGTACATATTTTCTCATTCCACCTCTTCAGTAAATTTTGTTACTAAGCAAAATTGACTTCTTACACCCCATATGTATATACGTGATTTATTAAATTTATTGTTGTTAATATTATACAATTACAGAACAAATCAGAATTATTAAATACATAGGTAAATACAATTTTTAGGCATTATCTACCTCTTATCTATTTTTAGTACAAATTAAAATAATTATATATTTTCATCCATAAAAGGCTTCTGTTCATAATCTTTCTCTAAATCAGTAAATTAATGTTTTTAAAAAAATTGTATTCAGCACATAAAATATATTTGCTTGTTGCTTCATTGAAAACTTGAAAATTTCCGGAATAATTCTCTTCTGAATCTTGATATGTACTACTAACTATTAAGATAATTTCGATCAATGGTTGTTTCTGAAAGTGGTCAACTGGTTGTTAATCGATTTAATTTTTCTGAGCAATTTATATGTTGGGTTTCTATTAACCATTTGTTTTATTTTTTCATGTAAAATCAATTCCTGTGTTTTGTGCACCATCTTTGTAAATTTAGTAGTATACAAATCTCTAGTAGGTATAGAGGGTTGGGCAAAAATATGGAACATCATTTCCGCAAATGGTAGTTTTATTATTTATTGTTTTGAAAAATCCTCAAATAGAAGCTAAGAACACAAGTTTTGAAAAAAAAATTTCTACTAACTTTGATGGTGTTAGAAATATGATGAATAAATGCCAGCATATAATTTTTTTTGGAATTGTATATAGAATTTTTGGAAAAAGTTATATTGAATTAATTCCTCACTAAGTATTGTTTTTAGAATTAAAAAGTGCTCATTGTAGCAAGTCCCTATTTTAAATTAAGATAATACAAAAGGCAGAAAACAGGGTTATGTGGTACTTATATATCCAAATTTTATTACGCAGATGAAAAAACTGTATAACATGATGCATAAAAATGTGACCATAACTCACTTTTTTAAATGGAATGTCCTGTATGTTTTTACAGATTTTAATTTAGCAGAAATTAGAATACAGTAATATCGATTAAAATGATATAACACACTATTAGTGCCTAGATATAAATCTATTGAAAACTAAGTTTTTATTATGAAAGTTTTAGTATTTAAGCAGCAATAGCACCAAAATATATAACAATAATAAGAAGTAATTATTTATATTTCTCACAATAACAGATTTTCAAAATCTTTAACTTCAATTCGTTTTTCTTTGGAGTGATTTTATGGGTATTTTGTTATCAATAGAGCTGTTACCATATATACATTATCTCTCATGTTTATTATAATTCATTATTAGAACAATTATTTTTTTTGGCAATGATATATCTGCAGTTGGTAATGTAATAATAAATTGTAGCTAAATTACTGTACCATCAGATAAAAATTAGGATAAACTGAGTTACTGCCTGGCTGAATACGAAGTGCGAACGAAAGTTAACGATTGCGCATTAGGGTCAGGGTGCTTGCCAAAGCATTGAGAGGAGCAGTCAAGGAGACAACAGACTAGCAGATTTCATCGCATCGACATTCGCCCTGCGATCGCCCATCGTGCTGGCAACAGACGGGTGACTGTAAACTTCTCATACCGCTAGTCGTGTATCTAGTGGTATGGCTCAATCTGTCTAGAATCATAAATTTGAACATTTTTCAAATTAAGTACAAATTTAAATAAAAATAAACTACTATGGTACTCAATGTACTGTATTACTCGAGCCAGAATTCTGTAGTGAAATCCAAATCTCTAAAAACATATCAGGTCATTCTATTTAAAAAAAAGTCAACTACAATTAATCATACTTTAATGGACCATCGTGTACATTTGTTTATCTGTAACAATACTTGGATATGTATGTAACATTATGAGTATAACCCGTGTTTTTTAAATTTTCATATTCTTATTTTATAAACAAGATATCTTAAATTAAAAAGGGAATAAGATTTTATTTTGTCCCTATTTTATTTGAAGTATACATTATTTTCTTATTTAATTTCTTGAGATAAAGGAAGGTTGTGTTTACAAAAATTTCAGATATAATAAATCAATAAATTTTAGAAACGTGAATTCCAGTGGAAAGTGCTCAAAATATTTATTTCACAATACAAACATCAGATACCACTAGTCACAATCACATTTTGTGAATCATCCAGTGGATGGTTTTGCCATTAAAAAGTAAGTTTGTAATTCTAAACTAATCTATAATATGTTTCATATTACATTAGTTATATCTATCTAGTCTTGGAATGTTCGAGGAGGTTGTTTTTAAGATTTAGTTTTTATTGTATATTGTACTATTGCACTGTTTGGTTAATAAAAATATTAATTGAATATTTAGTAAAATTTATTTCTGCTTATATGGTTATATTGACAAAAAAAATTGCCACTATAGCTTTTTTACCTATGATTAACTATGATACACTCAATTTTCATTATTGCAGGTAGAGCAAGTAGGCTTTAAAAAATGATAAATGCGACGTAATTGATATTCCAACACCGTCAACTCGACCGTCAATTTTAAATTAGTATAACTAATGAGTAATGCCTCAGAATTATTAGACATGGTTTCTCATTTAAGATGTCGTTTTTCACCAAGAATCCAACTTAAATTTATAAATCGCTGTTAGTTTTTTTTATTAGTAATATTAAAAAGCAAAAACAAACCCAGTTAGCACATAACCTCTATAAGAATTGTTAAAGAAGTTTTTTTGAGAGTTAAAACTTCTTATGCAACTTGTGTGAAGATTATAATCTTCCCTTAGATTTATGAATATCAGCCACAAAATAACTCTTAGATATGACCTCCAGAAGTAGTTGTTCATTTCTAAAATAATGGCGTTCCAATTATTTATACATTAAGCACTTTTTAAAAGGTTGAATATTACCTCTTATAGACTTAACAATAAATACTTTTTTTATACATTCTTTATAGTGGTGTACAATATATGCAATATTTATAGCTTTGTATGTAAACCTTGCACAAAGTGTAGTGTAGTGCAGTGTCGTGGAAGCAATATGCTACACTACACTACACTTTTGCACCACCTCTCGACCAAGTGTAAAATTGTGCGCACTTTTACACTACATGCAGTTTACAAACACTGGTTAATTTCTGCACTAAACTACACGGCAGTAAACGAACAGCATACATTTACACTAGTGTACACTGGTGTAGTGACAGATTTACGAACAAAGCTGTAGTAAGTATTTCGCAATGTGATTTATACAAAATGTAGGGGTCCAGGCTTTAACACTTAACTGCTTTTAATATTGTGATATTTTCAATAGATTTTAAAAGCATTATAGTACCAAAATTTGTCAACGTAGACCACTTCATGGTAAAATATGGACATTGTAGACCGAAAAACCAGCGAGAACCCAAAATGATTGAGTTTTTTAGAAAAAAAAAAAAAACTTCTTGGATACACTTTCAGTGATTTACCTGTCAAATGAGTGTGTACATTATTAGTGGTTTTAAACTTAAAGTATCATAATTAGTTTGACCAAAATCTCATAAATTCAATTTTTTCACATTATTTTTTGTCAACATCGCAATGGCGGCGACAGTAAGTACGTTCGTCCTCGATCTGGTGTTTAAAAAATGACGGAGTTGTGTAAAGCAACCTCGGCCGTTCTGGAGAATTCTAAAATAGATATAGGCCATTTATGGAACGTAAATTATCTTCAAGACATTATTTTTGGATGTCAAATGGCCAAAAAGATGCTAAAGACAGAGTCAACAAAATACATTACTTTTAGGTTTATGAAATTAATATGTAACTTGATATCTTCACAGAGTAAAAAACAATTTACAGATACTTTTTTGCACCGCTAATTGTTCGATTTTAAGGATACTTATAAATATCCCAACAATTATTTAATTTTTTAGAAACGATAAAACCTTTTTTTGCAACTTCTGCCAGCGTTCGATAAAACACTTTTCATAAGCACTTTGATTTATGCAACTTATATTAGTTTTATAAACTTCTAAGTAGCGACCTTTGTAAACTCTATCTTTAGCCTTTTTTTGGGCCATCTGACATCGGAAAATAACGTCTTCGAGATAATTTATAGGTACGTTACATAAATAGTTATGCTGATCTATTTTAGAATCCTCCAGAACGTTCGTAACCGCGCATGTTTACCGAGAACAATTCATCCCAAATACCATATACCATTACAGACAATACGGATGCGTATTTTTTTATTAATAGGAATAGGATATATGATTATTTAGTTTCATAAAATTGATTAAATAAAACTGACAATATTTTTAACATATACGTATTATATCAGTGGCGTAACTTTGATTTTTGGGCCCCCCGCGAAAAATGTTTTAGGGTCCCCTCATGTCGTGAATAAATAATATATTTTTTGGCAGTACTTTAAAACTTTTTTTATTGCCTTATTTCTATTAACGTCCTGACGGAGTTTAGGTATAGCCTATAGCCATAGTTCAATTCACGTCATCAATTTTAAATTTCTAAATTTATTCGCAGTGCCTTTGCTATAGAGATATCGGCAGTATCGGCACTGCTCTCGTAGCCCCAGAAGACATGCATTTCTGTTGTTATGGGGCTACGACAGCAGTGCCAACAGCTCCTATAGCAAGGGCACTGCGAATAAATTGAAAAATTTAAATTGATGACCTGAACGCCAACATTCGTGAAATGAACTATACCACTCAACATTTTGTAAGCCTTTTGATTTTGGGATATTTTAGATGACTTCATAATTCAACAATAGCAAAATTTCAGAGAATTTAAAATAAAATAAATAGGTGTAAAATAAATATTTAAGTATAAACTTTTATAAAATATTACATTAATACAATACATAAATAACAAAACAACAAACAACATAATTTATATACGATTAATGATTATGCATATGTATGTGCCTACATAATTATTATTACTTATTTAAATTTTATGTTACATACATATACAATTAAAATATATAGTAATAATTAATTATATTTATTAGTTGTTTATAAATCCAACATCGATTTTGTAAATTAGGTAAATATTTTTTTTCCGTGCTTTCATTTGTGCGAAATGTGATATTAAATCTGACATCCATATTCGCGGCCGTTACAGACTCAATTGAAAGTATTGCTAAATTATCTAATCTATTTTGATTCATACTGTTTCTTAAATAATTTTTTATTATCTTTAATTTGGAGAAACTCCTTTCAGCGCTAGCAACAGTGACGGGAAGGGTTAAAAATAACAATAAGACAGTGATAGTCTGATCAAAAAATGAGGCTAATGTAGCATTTTCTATTAATAAAAATTCGGCAAATCCAAAAATTGTTTTAAATACTTTCAATTTGTCACAAATTAAACGGTTATTTCTTAAAATAGATAATTCAATGCCGAATGATTCAGATATGTCGTCTTTATAAAATTTTTGTAACTCGTCGCCTTTTTCTAAGTTTTCCTGTTGTGTTAAATTGCAAACATTTTTAGGTAATAAAAAATTAAATTTGTTTACAATATGTAAATGAGATTAAAATCTATTATTTAATTGTGTATATATAATATCTATTACTCTATAAAATATATTTATTTTAAAATTATCCTCTTCATCTGTAATCCGATGATCTATACATAGTTCATCATAATGTCGTTTAACTTTAGGTTGCCTTTTCTTTTTTAACTCTAGGTTAACCCCCATTGGTTTGCGATATTTATTGCTTCTAATTTTATTTTTTCAAAATTATTTCTTGTTTCACTAAGAAAATGCATGTTTTTTTTCAATTAAACTACAAATGTCAATTAAATCAACATTTATGTTTTGGGACATTTTAGACACAAAATTTAACTTATTAAAAATTTGTTCTAAACAAACACAAATTAAAATAGAATTAAAATTTTCAATGTTATTTAAAATGCTTTTTGCATCATCACGTTCATCTTTTTTTTGTAGATGTTAATATTATCTTATTATGGCACATTACAATATTTTTATAACGTAGCTTAATAGCTGTTAACGACTTAATTCGGTCAGACCACCGAGTTGGATTTAATCTTTTTAATTTAATATTTGAATTTTCATTAAAAGTTGACAATAAATTCCATCTCACAATACTTGTTCCAAAAAAATTATATGAAAAAAATGAATATATTTCTTTAATTCCATTTACTGCATCATTTACCATCAGATTTAAATTATAAGCAGCACAGTGAATGTATATGGCAGTCTTTTCAATATCTTGAATTTTTTTTGTACTCCTGAATATGCACCACTCATGACATTAGCACCAACATAATCTTGTCCTCGACATTTATGTAAATCTAGTCCAAAATTTGCCAGTGACTGTGTAATAGTTTCAGTTAAACCTTCAGCTGATTGAGAATCAACTTTAGTAAAACCGAGGAAGCTTTCTTTAATTAAAATTTTTTGCACTACGGAATGTTCATCTTTTATCAATTGCACATATCTTATTACCTGACTAAGTTGGTCAATTTTACTAATGTCTTGAGTGGTATCCATAATAATCGTAAAAAATGGCACCGCTTTAATTTCATCGACATTCGTTTTCTTTAATCTTGTGCCCAATGTACTTATTATTTCGTTTTGAATCTGAGCTGAAAGATATTTATGAGAACCTTTGGGTAAAGAAATTATATGCCTTAATATATCATCATATTTAGCCAACAAATGAACGGTGGATAAAAAGTGACCATTATAACTATCATTGTCAGTGACGTGTTCGCGATGCCCACGAAATGCTAACATATTTTTCGTTAACATTACAGTTATGTTAAAAAGTCTCTCAAGAACTTGTGTCCATAAATCAGTTTCGTATTTAATTAATTTCGTTATCGTTATCATTATTTAGAATCTTTTTTCTTTTCCATACTTCATAAATAAAACAACAATTAATATGTGAATGTGATAATGAGTGGTCTTTAATTTTTGTTGATGATACCTGCCTATCAGAAATGCCATTTTGCGACCAATTATATCTCACGGATGAACTTAACCAACATGGTTGACAATATACACAATTTTTAATGTTTGAGTAACATAACCAAATATTATTTTTATAAAAATGTTGTTCGGAAAAGCTCTTATTTTTATTATCTTTGGGTCTGCAAAGACCATTATTTATTACCAAATTTCGCACTAAATCGTTATGTAAAATATCGATGTTATTGAAATTAACAAAATCTGTTGGATTTACCTTATTAAAAAAATCGTAGCCGTCGTTGTCAGCACTGCCAGCAGCGTTAACTGTAGTAGTCAACAATGAATCATCATCGGAATCATCAATTTGCTCATTTTCAATCGAGGCGCTGAAAAATTTTCATTTTCCTTATGGTCGTTTTCATTTGAATGATTTGATTCACTTGATGATGGTGCTGCTGCATGTTCGCCCATTTCATTTTGATTTTTTTCAATTTCTTCTTGTTGGGTTGAAGTAGATGTAGATGGACACATAAATAAATGATGTTATTTTGTTATATTTTTTTAAAGTATTCATCTTATTGCTGTCTGTTGCGCTTGTTTGCAACTCCGCTGGTCATACTTAAGGAGCTTGGATTAGGAGTCAAACTCATTTTCCTGCTGAAAAATTAACATAATTTTTTTAATATTTGAATTCGAATTAATTGAATTTAATTAATTTTAAGCTTAATTTGTTTTATGGCAACTCTTGAAAATCAATAACACAAAAAAATTATGCACAATTTAAATAAAAATTAAATAAAATTTTCGCTTTTCATTAATCACACCGTATTTTATTTTAGAAAATAGGTATATTTTTTTCTTTCATTTTTCATAATTATATAATTATTTTGTGATCTGTTTGTAATAATTAAAACTTACCTTTTTAAAGTTTTGATTCCTACACAACACAACTAAAATTTTGATTTTATTTTAAGGTGTCCAAGGACTTTTACTTTTGCACTTTTATTTTCTATTTTAATTTTAAATAACGTGTCTCATGCAAGTTAATTCTTTTTTATATGTTTCCTCCCTCCCTTTTTGTAAAATTAATAAATAAACAAAGCCTGCCTTATATCTTCTTGTTAGAACTGAAAAAAAAAATATACGCGACGCAGCTAACTACTTTAAAAAAAGAATACACGTGTTGTTTCGGCCGTCGGCGTCTCAAAACTAAGTAAAATATCTCGACATATCTGCCATGGAATTAAAGTCGGATGTCGGGAAGGATTTATTATATTTTATAATGAAATACTTAAATAGAGCGGCTTTTCTTTATTTTGTTTTGAACTTAAACTAGTTAAACTGCATAGTATTAAATTCCTTCATTTAATTAAATTAAAATGTTATATGCAGAGAACATGTGCGGCTAATTGTGGCATAAATTTGTTGATGTCGGTAGAGATCTAAGAAATATAAAAAACATAAAACCAAAAATCACCGTCACTGATTGATGCCGCCCGGCGCAGGTGTGGTATGAGAGTAGGACAAAACACAAACACGGACCGCTCTACGGCTGTGTTGTTTTTGTATTTCTTAAACTCCTCAAATCGCAACGAAATGCACTTCTCCTCGTGGATATAGTGGGCATAAAAAAAACGTCGACTTGTTTGATGGCGATAAAGACATCAAAGATGCCGACCCCGACGTTTCTTTCATCCTACTATAATAGCGACGAGGATAATTTTTTTATAATAATGATTAGTAGCGCATCGGCCATCGGCCCTCATTAGACCATTCCATAGAGATAAACAATAAACATAAAAAGATCGAAAAAGCTGCGACCGGCGTTTGACTTTTTTATTTAGGTTTTTACGTTGCACTCGACTCGGCCGGGCCCCTAATGTGCTCGGGGCCCCCCGCACTGCGGTGGCTGGCGGGAGTAAAATGACGCCACTGCAAAACATACAGAATATCCCAGCTAAAATGTCACTCGCGAATTTCTCGGTAAATTTCAAGACAAATTTGTAGTTCAAAAACTAATGTTATGTAGCTTTTTCCGAGGAATCCGATGACGCCAAAAAACAATTGTGCAACAAACAAAAAGGTAATGGTCGAAAAAACGATTTTTTTCAAAAAAATCAAAATGGCGAATCGTTATATTTTTTATTATATGGTATTACTCAAACAAATACTGTATAGTCAGTTTTTATGTCACTTCCGGTTTGACAGGAAATAAATTTTTCTTCCAAAATTTTGAATCTCCCAGTACCTACGCTTTGCTTACAATCAACAGAATATTCAATTAAAATGCATAAACTACTTTGGTGATATCTCTAACCGTTTTCGTAATATCAGTATCTTTAACTTTATCCTCATACCACCAGCACGCAGTTTAAGTGACATTGCAGTTGGCTGTGGTCAAGGCGTCTTGTGTTAGAAATATTAATGTTACTAGGGACAAATCGTAATAGGCAGTTGTCAAACTTAGACAATTGAAAAATAGTTAACTGCGATATCACTTAAATTGCATAATGTATGGTAGGTAAGTATGAGGATAAAGTCAAAGAGCTATTAATATTTCGAAAACGGTTAGGGATATCACAAATATGGTTTACACATTTTTGATAGGTATATAATTGAATATTCTGTTTAATGCAACAAAAATATATTGGGAGATTCAAAATTGTTTGAAGAAAAATTCATTTCCAGCCAAACCTGAAGTAATATAGAAAAACTGAATATACGGAATTTGTTCCAGTAATACTCTGTAACAAAAAATATAATAATCCACCATTATGATTTTTTTTTTGAAAAAATCAGATTTTCGGCCATAACTTTTTTGTTTCATGTTCAATTGTTTCTCGGCGGCATCGGATTCCTCAGAAAAAATTCATCACATTAGTTTTTAAAATTCGAATGTCTTGAAAACTGAAGAGGAAATTGGGAGTGGCTGGGACGCTCTGTACAACAGACTGGTTACCTTATATAAAAGGTCTCGAGTTTAAATCAGTTTATAGTTAAATGTAGTCATTTTTAAAATAGTAAAATTTATAAAAACTAACAATAATTTTGTATTAAAATCAATATAACAGAAGAAGTTCCCAAATGACAAATATGAGTCCAGAAACGCTTCGTTGCCGAGAAAATGCCTGAAAATCTAAAACTGCCTCTTGGGTTTTTTATGTGGAGGATACTAGTAGGTACTACTGACAACCTTAACGAGAGAAGGCAAGCTGTCGATCTCCATGAAACGTAAACATAAAAGATATATTTTTTTTTTCGCAGCATAAAATAGTATGTACCAAAAATGTGAATGAATACACATTTTGTCAATTTACTCAAAAACCGTTCATTCAATCTAAAAACCCAAGAGACAGTTTTTGTTTAGATAGAACCGACAATTTTAAAGAAGATAGGAAAATAAAAAACACAGTGGCGTAACATATTTTTCTACAATAATGTTATATACTAGTATTAATTATAGACCGATGGAAATAAATTAAATTTATTTATGTGAAAAAATTACTTTCTATGCAATATACATACTTTACCATAAGTTTCAATGCAATGGGTGGTATGAATAAAAACGAAATATTTGCCAGTACTTCAAGTTTTAGCATTTACTATTTCCAGTAGTACTTCACTTTACCAGGCGGGGATACCTGTAACCTTAATCGGGCGCGTTCCCAGGTGGTGGATAGGGGAACGCCCTCAGCGACACTGATGTCGCCAGGTAGGTGTGAAATAAAACAACACCCATGGATCAACAGGCTTGTACAGAGGGAAACAACCTCTTCAACAAAAAAAGTTCCCTGGTGCCCAGTAGCGCTGGCCCAGGACCTTACCCAACCAATCTAATGAATAACAATGGCAACGAAAAAAGGCACAAGTTAGGGAGCAGGGGAGGGATACGCCAGTTCCTGTCGGGAAAGAGTGTAGGAGAGTAGGCTACAGCCGACCGTCAGCCAGCGACTACTCAGTACCCACAGTGGGATGTCATACTGTGGAGGGTACTAGTACTACTGACAACCTTAACGAGAGAAGGCAAGCTCTCGATCTCCAGGAAACTGGAGAACATATGGAGACTGAGATAAATCCTACTCCATCAGAAATCTCAGTTTCATCGGACCAGGAGCGGGAGCTGTTAAAGTTCCCGTCTCAGGGGGATGAGGTACCTATCCAAAGAATTGGATGAACTCACCCTTAAAGGGAAACGACTGGGGGTGCTGCAAGAAGACGCCTTTATCGTTTACTTAAGAGCGGAATACCTTACGAAACCGCCTAAAGTAAAGTGTTGGAGTAACGGCAAACCTAACAGCAGCCAGAGCGAGGGCAGCAAACTTCCTCTGAGCAAGCTGTAACCGGTAAACGTCTGCGCTCCGACGACAGCACACCATGTCAGCGGGCAAAAAAGCCCCAGGAAGTTGGAGATGTAAAACCTCTTTTTCGGGAAGCTATTGAAGGGGTCAGAGTAAGCATAATCCATTTCAACTACCCAACCACTACACTGAGAAAAGCCCCAGCAAAGAATTCTTTGCTATGATTTTTTTAGCTAGCGTAGTAATAATTTTATTTAGAATAGAAATATCTGTTCACTATATCAGAAAAAATCACTTTACTGCGTGTTTTTATTAGCCCTTAAAAAAGTAATTTTCAGCCTATATTATTTGCTTTACTAGAGCACTAAAGTATTTAGCTACCATTAAAAAGAAAAAAATTTAAAGAAAAGTTTACTGTGATAGACAAGAACTTTTCCAGAATAGCGAAGTTTTGTGCTGAATTACGCCATCGCAACACCAAACGGGCAACTTCGATCCAGGCGTGAACATCGATGTTGGGTTTGTTGCTTCTTTGCTGCAATTTTCGCTAGGATTTAAAGGGTAAACCTTGTGGCGTCGTGCATTCAAATAGTGTGTATTAGTTATGTTGTTATACGAAGTGAATTTAAAAGACCTGGTGACTTACAGACAACATAATCTAACCATTATTTTTTGTTATAAATAAACCGCAGAAAACTTTGGTAAGTTGTTTTTTTGCTACTGGTTTTTTAAACCGCGACGTCATTTCAATGTATATATCGGCGCTTTCATACCACAGAACAAAAAAAATGTCATACTAACAAAATTAATGGCCGATCTCAAAACTTACATAAAGACCTCAGATTACGCAGATGCATGTGTGGCTTAGTGAGATTAACTTTTTTGTTTACAAAACGATCTTGTTCTCTGCATTTTTTTTTAGTGTTGTATGATTAATGATTATTGATTATAATTAACAATAATTCTACTTTAAAACAAAAAATGTTACGTCTCATCTACTGCTTTCTAATCTATTCGGTCATTGTTTTACGCTGGATTCATTAGTTTGACAGTTTTCTTCTCAATATACCTACAATATGTCCACGAATGCAGTTTTTTTCAGGAAACAGTCAATCTATATAAAAATGTCTGCCTCCTCAGAAAATATGACTTACGTTGACAACATTTTAGTTAGAATTTTTTAATAATAAACTATATTATTGATTTTGGCGTGAAATGTTATATCAAAAAGTTGTTTCAAACATGATATGGGCGATCAAAATTCAAGATTTCAAATAAATATTATATTGTTTTTTGTAAATTGAAAATTAAATCACATTAAAGTTTTTAAACATTATATTAGCGCGGATGTATTTTGTCTTTTATAGACCTTTTTTACTGGATTACGTATTATATATTTTTCATGAAAAGGGGGGCGGGCGCAACTGACATGTATCGAATCTAGCTTTTTACTTATCATTATTTTTTTATTTCAAGGTACGTATGTATAGGGGGCAGAACTTTTTTTTCAGGAGAATTTTTTTTAAATGATTTGCGTGGCCACTTATCTTATAATATGATGAAAATGATAACGCTCTTATTACCTCTTCAAATAATCAACGAAAATAAAAAACATTTATAAAAATATTTAGGGGCTTACCAAATATTAAACAACTTTTTTTATTATATATTTTACTCTAAAAACTCTTAACTCTTAATACTCTAATTTCATGTTTTTGTAATTTTTTAACACCCTTTATAAAAAACAAAAATGTTTCAACATGACATTTTTTTAAAGAAACAATTTTTTTTATAAATAATGACTTTTCTTGAAAAGTTAAAAATATTAGTAGGTACCTATTTTGTCCTTTCGTAAACCCCATCCATCCAGGGATATACCATAACTAGTTTGTTTTTATTGGCATAAGTAAATCTACTTAAGGTACATATTTTCTGCAATGGATATAGAAGCACTGACAACTGCAATTTAGGAACTTATTTATATTTGGTGACAATCAGCTGATCTTATAAGAAAATAGTTAAACCGAGTTAAATCAAATAAAAATACTAAACTAATTTAAAAAGTATCGAAAATCAACAAAAACCAAAGAAAGAAATTACTGGAATGTAAAAAGTTATATAAAAATTTTTTTGAAATATAGTAGTAGTTCCGTTGAAAATCTTGAATGTAATGTATCCTGGAAGCCAGATGTAGCTGAGAATGTTTTTTCTTTCTGTGAAAATACTAGCTTATTCGCAAAAATCAGACGAATCATTAGGAAAATTGCAAAATTTACCAATATATAAGTGATGACAGAAAATATAGACAAAAGTGTTAACTCGGACCAATCAAGGTTTTCGCCACACATGAATTTTTATGCATTTGTTTTATTTTTGCAAATAGCTGATGACATTTCGAAGCGGTTTTAAAAATTGCCAGAGCAAAAAGACGACTGATTTTAAATTCAGTTTATATATTTTTTTTTTGGTATTATATTAACGTTTTATATGTTTCCTAAGTTTTTTACTTTTAAAGAAAGGTCTGTTAATTTATAATCAGAATAAATGTTTATTTTTTTAATTGGTTTTATTTATTATGCAAATCCTTGACCATTGTTATCAATGCATTCCAGGGTAAACCAGTTTTTCGTTTGCAGTTACATGTTTAGGAAATTTTATTTTCATTATTCATTTATATCGTCTTGTTTGTAAAAAAAATATTTTCTTAAAAAAGAATTCTTCCCAGTGAGGGAGATACAAAATTCACCGATGGTGAAAGCGATGACAGAGAAAGTGTCAACAGGAAGTAGTTGATGAAGTTTTTGCAATACGTGAATTTGCTGGTATGTACGGTAACTCCTCACTGGGTTTATTTGTTCGATTTGCTCAAATACATAACCTTTAAAACCTAATTTAAATTACAAACAAAAATTCGTACACCTGTAGTAAAATATTGGTCTGTCACAGAAATTTATTGTGTCTGAGAGTTTGAGATCACTAATGGTAGATTTTTTTAATTAGACGAATGTGTATTTTAATGTTATTTTAGGAATAAATATTTTTTTTGCTGAAAACTATACAAGAGGTGGCTCATAAATGTTTATGAAATTTTCTCGGATACAAATATATTTAAATAGTTTTGTTATAAAGTAACTTTATCATCAATTAGTATTAATTTGTAATTGCCAGTTTTCATAATTATGATATAGCAGCAATTTTTTTAATAAAAAATTATTTCTTCTCGAAAAATGTAAAAATTTAGAAAAACATGAATATATTCCGGAGGAATTTTTTTTAAACAGAGAAGCATTTTATGTCATCGTGCATGATTGAATAAAAAATTGCTCTAGAAGAAATGCATATTTTCCTAAATTTTGAAATTTTTTTTGAGGAAAAATATTTTTTTATAAAAAAATTGCGTGTATGATAATTAAAAAAACCGACAAAGACAAACACTAATTGATAAAAAGTAAATATCTTTATAACAAAATTATTTTCCTTGTGAAACATGAAATGTATGTACTTTTATCCCTGAAAATTTCCTAAATAGGCAAACATTTTGAGATACATACGCGCCTCCCTGCCTATTTTTCAGCAAAAAATGTTTATTCCCACAGCAGATATACTTTTTAATAATAGCAAAATAACCTTTCTTTTCTAATTAAGAAATTCTACTGTACTGATCTAAAACTTTTTGACATGACAGATTGTCTTTTCTGCGACAGACTAATTTTTTACTAAATTAGGAAAGTATATATGCTGCAATAAAAAAGTAATTAACTATGGTAGTAGAAAAACCTTGCAATGGTAGCAAAACTCTTTGCTACAATACTAGGAAAATTATGGAGCAGTAATAAAAAGTTTTGCTGTAAGTGAAAAGAATTAACTCTATCGTTGCCAGATACTTTGCTTTAGCTAATAAATATCTCTACTGCAACACTAATATTACTTTACTATAACAGTAAAGTTTATTTTCGGTGGCTAGATAAAAAATATTTTATAAAGTAACTTTACTGTCGCAGTAAAGTAACTTTAGCAAAACGAATTTTACTGCCCTAGCAAAATTCTTGGCTGGCGCCTATTCAAATAGAGTTTTTTTGCTGCTGTAGCTTGATTTTTGGCTGTCACTGCAAAAAACTTCCCTCAGTGTACCCTAACTAGCAGATGGGAGCACTATAGCAGGCAATAATGCAAGCTCTAGAGGCAATCCCAGATGAGGGTCCTCAGGTGAGGTTCCTAGACTGCACACAACGGCCTGGGTGGCTTCTCATCACCTATGCGGATGGGACGCGCGCCTCGTGGATGGAGAGTGTCACAAAACACTTCCAACCATGTGAAGCGGTCATTCTTAAATTCGTGCAGTAGCAGGACCTTCCCAAACCTCATTTCTGTGTGGCATATATCCCAGATGACGCCGGTAAGCGACTAGCTTCGGGCCCTGGTCAAATTGGACGGGATGAATTTCAGACCCTTCTGCGGATTTGAACAAATCCAATTCCTCCCAAAAATCAGAGGAGGTAAAGACCTCTCTGATAAGAAAGCAGTGGCAGGAACGCCTTCAGGGAAAAACGTACTACAATCGCTTCCCAAGAGGAACAAACAGTCTCAGCAGAGAACATCTGGAAGTATAATCCCTCCCGAATAAACCCCATCTGAAGAAGAGTGGAACTAAACAACCTTCGAAGAAGGGAACGGCGGGGGAACCTAACTCAGACAAAACCACCTCTAGGAAGAGTGAGAAACATTCACCTTCCGGGAGGAGGAGAAAATTCCGTGAGAGTATAACTGACTTACCTCAGTACTAGAATCCACAAGATTCTTTCCAGAGAACCGACGTGGTAATTCGGCTCGTTAAGGCCGGATGGCTGATATATGAACTCTGGAAAGGAAACCCTACAGCTCCTAATACAAAACCACTTCCCAGGATGCTTGAATCCGGATGACCAATAGCTGTCACCACTAGAAGGATGATTAAAGCGATCAGGTCGCTTTAATCATCAACGACTAGCTGACAGCTAAAAAGATGATCACACTGCAGGCAATTGAATGGGCCATCAAATCCTTCCAACCATTCAAATCGCCAGAAGAAGACGGGGTTTTTTGAGCTCTACTGCAATATGGACTCGAAATACTGCTCCCATTCCTCATTAAATTATTCAGAGCTAGTCTGGTATGGAACTATATCCCATCCAGCTGGTCAGCGGTTAAGGTAGTATACATATATACCAAAAATGGATCGAAAAAAATCAAGACATAAATCGCTAAGACCAATTAGCCTGACATCTTTTCTGTTGAAAGGCCTGGAGTAGGTGCTGGAAGGATATATCAGAGGGAACATCCTGAATCATCACCCCCCTCAATATCTATCAGTATGCCTATCAGACAGGAAAATCAACAGAACTAGCACTCAACAACCTAGTCGACAAGATCACCCAGTCCCTTCAAATGAAGGAAATAGCGGTGGGAGCTTTTCTCGACATTGAGGGGGCATTTAATAATGCATTATTCGACTCCTTATAGCAGCAGTGGCCGCTAGAGGAATTGAGCCTACTATAGGCGACAAGATTCGTGACATGCTATTAAACAGAACCATAACGTTTCTACAGGGAGAGACAGCCAGCTTTAGAGCCACAAGGGGATGCCCCCAGGGTGGGGTTCTCTCTCCCCTTTTGTGGTCATTACTTGTGGATGACCTACTGGCTATTCTCACACTGTGGAAGGTTTAGATTCTAATATATGCAGATGATCTAGTCATACTAGTCAGAGAAAACTCTGAAGGAATAATATCGAATACCCTTCAAGAGACACTAGAAGGAGTGAGTAACTGGTGTGACAGGAAACAGGTGTCTGTAAACCCTCAAAAATCAGTAATAGTACCATTCACCTGCAAGAAGAAGCTGGAGGACTTAAGACCTCCCTCCTTAATGGGTGAAACTAAGCCATTTGCGGAGGAGGTGAAATTACTCTAGATATATCACTTAACTGGAACTCCCATCTGGAGAAGTTAATCCACAAAGCAAAGCTGTCCTTATGGACATGCCAACGTATTTGTGGCAAATCCTGGGGCATGGGTCCCCAACAAATTTACTGAATCTATGTCACGGTCATCAGACCAATGATAACATACGGAGTCATTGTTTGGTGGCCGAAAGGATCACAACGGACGGCCAAAGCCAAACTATCTGAACTGCAGAGTTTAGCATGCATGACCGTAACGGGGGCAATTAACACCACACCGTCCGCTGCAATGGAAATCCTCCTGGATTTACCCCCTCTTCATATATATTTGGAGAGAGAGGCCAGGTGGGCAACCTACAGAATGCAACAAGCAGCCATTAATATGCCGCTGACTAGTATCATGGAGCGTAACAGGTTGCTGGATGACATAGAGAATCACAGCATTTTGGGAATGACCTCGGATACTATGCCTACCATAACCAACTACGAGCTGACCTCCAACATCCTTTCTCCGGAAAGAGATGAGTGGGATCCGAATAAAGCCGACCTATTGAAGGTAGACAGTTGCTGGTTTACAGACGGCTCCAAAACTCCCAAGGGAACAGAAGTCGGAGTACATAGCTACAGACCAAGGGTGAGGATGTCCTCTAGCCTAGGTACTAATGCAACTGTTTTTCAGGCCGAGGTTCATGCCATTAAACTGTATGTGCGAAGGCTGGTATATATATATATGTATATATGTATATATATATATATATATATATATATATATATATATATATATATATATATATATATATATATATATATATATATATATATATATATATATATATATATATATATATATATATATATATATATATATATATATATATATATATATATATATATATATATATATATATATATATATATATATATATATATATATATATATATATATATATATATATATATATATATATATATATATATATATATATATATACCTAAATAGCACAAAAAGGTCCAGTGGACATCCATTGGATGTCCAGCAGGCATACAATGGACGTCCAATGGACATCCAATGGATATCCAGTAGAGACAGTTTTACACATAAAATGTACATCCGAAATGTGTCCATATATGGACTTAAACTGGACATCTAATTTATTTCCCATTAAAAATATGTGTAGCATTAAAAAAAAACGAATTGTCAATGATTTGCACCCCTCCTTTTTAAGCATAATTTTTTCTTCAACATTTACGTTGAAGTATTTTTTTGAAAATAGATTTTTGTCTATAGTATTTATGGAACAAAAATTTGCATCGAGTATTTTAGAAGTTGACAGGCCTCTTATTAAATTCATAACACATTTTCATAATTATAGAATATACCCACTTACCTTTTGAATTATGTTGGCAACTATTTTTAATGCTGATGGATACCTTATTAGTATTACATTATAATTTTTTCACAAACGTTTTCCATAGGTGTAATTACTCTGAATTATATATATATATATATATAACCAAATCAAATCAAACACAAGTTTAATTAATAAAAATACATTTACTTTTACATAAACTATCTCAATAAAATAAGAACTGTATTATTTAAGAGCTGTTCAGTGAAACGTTATAAAAGTGTAACTTCTGGATCCGAGATTTATTTGGAATGCTGTTGTGCCATTGTAACTTATAGGCTTCGTCAAAAATTTCTGCAGCTCCTATATAAATAAAAACAATGAATTACAAACCAGAAATATTTAAAAGGAAAACAATATGCATTTTATGCTGTTTTATCAAAAAATTATTTACTAATTTGATCAAATTAAATGCTGTATACGTATTACTTTTTCATTATTTGTAGTCATTTTACACTTTTTGGTTGTTTTTTATCACGATTTTCATATTAGTAGATTGCCCTATTGCTATTTATACATTATTGGATTGGCATCGTAACAACCTGCTGCGTTGCGTTGGATGTAACGGAGACTAAGAGAATAATATAAAACCAGTATTCGACAGATAGTTGATCTACACCATAGACATATAATCTACACGCTGCTAAGACATTTGCTACTGTATTACGCATAGTTTCAGACATTGTTGAAACAAAAAAGTATACAAATTGGTCTGTCCCTATAAAATGCTATAAAATGAAAATAAATATTAGACAGAATATAAAAATAATTAAATGGAACTATATTCAAGCAATTGTAATAAATGTAATAAATTTTAATTTTAAATGGAATGGCTGAATTTAACCTTGCTATTTTATAATTCTTTTTCGACACTTTCGGCATTTTGCAGTGGTTTAACAATATATAAATAAAATGTACTTACCTTTAGTAAAATATTTTTACTATACTTTTATCATGCACCTAATAATAATTATCATTTGATTCATTCGTTCAGACAGAACAGTTACAAAACAGTTAACACACAGAAGGAGTACCTACCCATGCGGTAAAAATAAAACTGACAAATAGTGTTGTGGATTGTCGCACGTCGCGTCGGTGGCGCTAGCGTTGAACTGATTGGTAACATCGCGCCAAATTTGAATTAAATTATAATAAACATTAAATTATATTATAAATTACATAATGGAAGTATTGAATTATATTTTTAATAAATGCATTTATGTTAAAATACAATTCAAAGTTTCAAAATAAGTGTCCAAAAGTAACATTTTGCATTGTTTTATGAATTATTCAATAAAAATCGATGATTTTATTTAACTAATTTCTTATAAAAATGAAATAATTTGATTTAAATATCTAAAAATAAGACTTCTATGTAGTATATGCGCCAATATAGGTATCATATAATCCAGAAAAATTTAATTTTAAGGACATTAAATGGATGTCCAATGGATATCCATTTATTTAAGTCCAATGGATGGCCAGAAAGATGTCCATATGGTTCATTATTGGTGAATGAACATAAATACCACATCCAGAAATTTAACTTTATGGACGTTAACTGGATATCCAGTGGACACGTTGTCCAATGGACGTCCATGTATGTAAGTCCAATGGATGTCCATAACATGTCCATGGATATCTGGACCTATAATGGATATAAAATGGATGTCCAATGGATGTTGAGTGTTTATTGGGTATATATATATATATATATATATATATATATATATATATATATATATATATATATATATATATATATATATATATATATATATATATATATAAAAAAAAAAACCAGCCTTCGCATCTTACACGCAGATCAATAAAAATTTTCTCAGATAGCCAAGCAGCTATAAAAGCTCTTGGCTCCTACCGGTGTAATTCCAAAACGGTAGAGGAACTGTCAGAAGGCTCTAAATCATTTGAGCAAAAACAACAAAGTTACTTTAGTCTGGATACCCGGCCACTCTGGTATGAAAGGTAACAAAATAGCCGACTCCTTGGCCAGAGAAAGAGCGGGATCACGAATCATCGGACCAGAACCGGCACTTGGCATATTTTCAAATACTGCTAAAATGGCAATCTCAAGCTGGGCTGAAAGGAAAACTCTCCAATATTGGCAAGAGTTACCAGGATTACTTCATTTGAAAGCTTTTATAAAATACCCTTTGAAATCAAGAGCTAATAAACTTTTAGAGTTAAACAGGGTAAACCTTAAAACTCTAAGAGGCCTATATATCGGGCACTACCGACTAAACTATCATCTGCATAAATTCGGCCTAGCGGAAAACGCGGAGTGCCGTCTATGCCTGGAGGATGATGAGAATAAAAACCACACCTTATGCACCTGCCCTGCTGTGGAGAGGATCCGATTCTCAATATTTGGCAAAGGGCAATTGCTGCCAGAGGATCTGGATACATTTTCACCCAATAAAGTTTCATTAAGAGACTGAACTTATTGGGTGAATATAACTAGGAGTGAGCCACAATAGGTCTGCTGATGGTCGAAGTTGAGGGTCCGCGGGGACCCACTCACACAAAACTTAATCTACTTCACTTTATATAGAAAAATTTTCACAGCGACGTGGATATTTCTTTACATGCAGTATCTACTTGTATGTATGTAGGTACTTCCGTTATATATAGTAGCTATATTCTGCAAAATATATAGCATTTACTTCTACTTGCCCAGGGTCGCCGCTTTCAAGTTGAGACAAATTTAAAGTTGCTTACAATGATTGGATCTGTGGAATTAATCCATTTTATATTCTGTATTAATCTTTATTTTCTTAGAGTAATAAATTAAGTGCATAAGATGTCTTCAGATGAAGAAATTACACAAGAACTCCGAAATGAAGACATTCAATTAGCATATCTATTTATTGTCTAGTTATTTGGCATATCTATTATATTATGCTAGAATATTTTAAAACAATATTGGATAACAAAATGACACGCTGATGATTTTGACGAAATAACAATTAAACATGTTTTGAAAAAAAAAATAATAATATGAAAAGCAAAATAAAAAAGATTACAGATTTTAAAAAACCAGCATAAATTATAAATTTTTTTTCCGTGCAATTTTGGAGAATTCTATTGTGAGGTGAAGTTGCTATATGATACACCATATACTTACAACCGTAAGTGTATCATACTATGATATATCTTTGTACACGTCGAAGTGAACATTGCAGTTTTTGTTAAAATTGAGCAGTATACTATAGCCAAAGTAGGTACTTCATTTTGTAGTAAACACTGCAATAGTTTTCCGAAGAACGCTATTCACTGTAGTACCTACCTTCTTAAGGGGTTAGAGTAAATATTCCACAGAAAATGCTAAAACTTGAAGTATTAGCAAATAAGTGGGTAAGTACTTCATTTTTATTCATTACACCCAATATCCTACCTCTAAGCAGTTGATGAGATCTCTAGATTGTAAATAATCCACATCTGTATTCTATCACATTTTATTAAAATTCAAACGATATAAACTAATAAAAATTTACAATAAATAATTAATTAAATTTATTTAAAAATAAATTTACAATAACAATAAAATTCTCATAAAAACATGTTCTCTGCCATACATTCTTTTTGTTTTTGTTAACTTTTAAAACATTTATTTACATTTACTTGCATGTCATCAAGTTTTGTGTTTCGTGAGTATGATAAATACATTAAATATATTTGATAATAAATTACAATTTGGGGAATGAATATATATTAGGTAGAGCTGGTTGATATTCCGTATTGTACATTTGGGCCCTAACAAATGCTTCTTTATCATCAGGTTCGGGAAAAACTGATGGATTACCTAAAAAATTAAATTATAATAATTAAAAGCATGCTTTTAGTTTGTCTCTAGATAATAATCATTGTTTTGGCAACCTAAATTTTGTGTAGGTGCCAATGATCAAAACCGAATACAACTTTTTTGTATATAATACATACAATGCATATTGTTTAAATTTTACAATCACTTCATAGATTAATGATCAATTTTATTAACATTAATCATTTTCTGAGTTTTCAATGAATTTAGCAGTACCTACAAGAAATTTCGTATTGTGGTAAATGATGTAGCGATTTTTAACTCATTGGCTGCCACGATCATCACAAATATTGTTGTACTGAATACAAAAATAAACTTGTTTGTGGTTCTCTTAAAAATTTTTAATTATGACATGCTGTTACACCAAACTGGCTTCCTGGAATATTGAGTAGCAGTAGAACTTGAGTACAAGCAGAGTATTGTACCCAACTTTCTCATTTGTACTCATCTGAGAGAGTCACTGTGTATGTTATGTCAAAATAAAAAGAAATTATTAAACATGTAAGTATATTTTTGTGTTCAGTAAAAGTTAAATCAATTCACTACAAATATTGTTAATGTCTACTAGTCTGTTATTTTGCAAAAACGACCCTATTTTTAGATACATTAAATGAGAAATAACCTAAAGCATTATAAATTTATAACGCATTAACATTTTCACTACAATACAACACAAAACAACTAAATGATGATAGAGTTATTGACAAAAAAAATGTGTAACATAAGTTACGTTTACAAACAATTTTGATTATTACTCTCTTTTAAATGAAATCGTATTCAACATAATAAATGTCAAATTAATCAATCGTAATGTCCAATAATTTTCGAATTAAATAACAAACTAGTAGGACGTTGAAGGCACCACCGGTATTATAGGATAATGACGCCCTTGGTCGACGTACATTCTCTCGGGCAAGAGGCCCTCGGGAGGTACACTATGCGGACCTCGGTGCGTTATTATCAACACCCTTGATACCTTAATAATTATACTGGGTGCCATGATCTGAGCATTACTTGTAAAGTAAACGTTGAGTCTAAATCAGTTTATAAAATTGTAGGCTGTTAGGAATAATTTTTAATAAGAAAATTGTATATTACACGGTGGGATTAGTACACAAAGGTAAGAAAACTACCCGCGATAACTCTCAACTAAATGATAGTTTCTAGATTGTCTTATATGGGATGCAATGATTACTTTAATCTTAATGACATTTTTAATTCTGGTTAGTTAAATTTCTAGTTCTGACAACATTTTACGCCATTAACTTGACTTTTGTAAAAATTATGTTTAGAAATTAAAGAAATTCATTTTAAATGAATAACCTCCATCATTTAAAAAATCCCCTAATTATTCTCTCATTAAAGAAGAGATAATGAGTGTTTTTCTGTACATTACATTTGTCTGTCTTCACTAAGTTGTTCATTTACCTGCTGGCTTACAAGGCAAGATATGGTCTGCAGCTTCTGAGATAGGATGAGTACAGTTCATGCCGCAATTACCAAAATTGGTCCAATCTTATGTATATAATGCTGTCCGACTTAGAACGTGACATATTGGCATCGCATTCAACCGAAATTGAAAATGACTTGATTGGTGGACGTAGGTATACTTCCGTGTTAATCAAGGTCTTATCTGTATTTCCGTTTTGAGATTTTGCTATATTTCTTTTTACTTTGTACTACCTCTATTTTATGTTAGAAAACTGTGATGTTATTTTTTTACTTCACAATTTTGTTAATTTTTATGCTACATAGGGTGTCAGCAGTGTGCACTGGATTTATTGACCGCATTTTTTGGAACTGGGTAGGTTCAGGTAAATGGGAATAGGCTCACTGCAGATACAGTTCCTGGGAAATTTAGTAGTAAAGGAGCGGTTCACGAGTGAACGGCGTGAGTTATGTGTAAAAAAAATTTTATGACAACAATCATTCTTACATTGGACTTCGTCGACTACAGTCTGCATAATCTGAATCAATGTCCTTCTGCACGGATAATTCATAGCATTGGATCCAAGTATTCGAAAAAGATGGAACTATAAATAAGATACCCTACGATCGTCGTAGATTAGTGATACTCCCAGAAAACATAGCGCGTGTTCGTGTGATAGTGCGCAGAAATCCTTAGGGTTCGGTGAGAAAATAAGCCGCCGAGTTATACATGAGTAAATCTTAGCCTGCACAAAATTATGAAGGCAGATTTAAAATTTTATCCGTATATTTCACCGCTCTCAAAGTGGAATACTACTCAATAGGCTCCTTTTTGCTAGAGTAACTTGAAGATTTTGTCATTTTGTTAAGGAATGAAGTTCATTTTCATTTAAATGGATCGGTAAATAAACAAAATTGCCATTATTGGTGTGTGGTAACGCATAGAAAAAAATATCAGAAAAACATACACAGTCCAATAGTCACAGTATGGGGTTTTAATGTCAGTTGCTGGCATAATTGACTCTTATTTTTTTGGGAATGCTAGGGCTAGTAACTTCTGCCAGATATACAGAAATGCTGGAGAATTTTTTTAAGACATCAACTTCAAGATATCAACGGTTTCAATAACGAAACCTGGTACCAACAAGATGAAGCAACAGCACACAGTGCTTCTATGGAAGTCGTTGGAAAAATGTTTCCGGGAAAGATAGCCCCTCCAAACGAAGGGACATTCAGTGACCACCGAGAAGTCCTTAGTTAACCCTAATGGATTTTTTCTTATGGGGTTATCTTAAATCCAAAGTTTATGAGGAAGCTTTCCGCTAACTTCAATGTGTTGAAAGTGAATATTCAGGAAGACATGTCTATTATAAGTTAAGATTTTTATTCGAGAGATCGAAAATTTCAGATCCCGACTGGTGGAAATTGAGAAACGTGAAGGTAGGCGATGATGCTATCTTTTGTAAATAAATTTCTTGCTTGCTTTGGAAATAAATAAAAAAATACGGAAATTGTTTTATTTAAGTCCAGCGAACATTCTTAGACAACCTGTATAATACTACCTAAAAAAATTAACGGCAACCCTAATATTTTTAAAACCAGATAGGACTTTTTTGTTAGAACGGCACTTTGGATCTGTCATATGCCTGTATCTTTTGGTAGTTCTTCATTCGTCATTGATACTGCAAAATGTAATATGTTGTGTATGGATATTATTCTAGAGATCGGGAAGTAGCGATAAATTCCAGAGACAACTTTTACGTAGATATGATAGTGTAAACACACATAATGAAACATTCCCAAACAATATGAAATGATAAAATATTCTTATGTACTATGCAATAAATCAGTTTTCTTTATAAAAATGGGAACAAAAATGAAAGGTTTTTTATCAGGTAATTGAGGGACATGCAGCTATGAAAAAAACAATTACTTACTGACCGTCATATCGATGGGGAAATGCCTGTAATTGTCGAGTGTCCAACAGCAATTCATAGATAGATATAGGCGGATCGCGTGGTTTGGCTATCACGTTTAAGCCCACTGCCCGATGTTGAAAATAAATGCATTCCAAATACATAACATTTATAAAATGTCTATGTGAATAACACGTAGAATAGGTAAACTGTGCAAAATTAAAAACAACGAAGGTTAACTTTTTAAAATGTCTCGTTCAATTATCCCTTCCGAAAATAGAGTGAAGTTGTGGATTTGGTGATTTCCCGGAGTTGTAATTTAACGGCACAGATTTATATAGAACAAGATGTAAAAAAGTGCTTTCATGCTACGTAAGAACAAACACGAAGAGACACATTTCCTCAGACAGTCACACAAAGTGTGAGTGATAGTACATATTACTAATAGTAACAGCCAAACAAATTTCAAATTAGATTTAATGGAAATGGTGATTGGGTGTAATATACGTGGGCGAAACTGGATAATCCACTATTTGGACAATTTTTGTAAACGTGTATTAGTGGGTAGTACAGTAATATTTAGGTGCCATCGGAAACGACACTAAGAAAAAATATTAATCACAGATATGACGGTATTAAACAAAAAAATTATTCTAAACTGAATGACAAATACGTCTGGATAGACGTGGAAGAAACTACCAGTGCTTGCTGCTGGAAAGTGGCCAATGTTTTAGTGGGTGCATTGATATTAGTAATATAATTTTACTCTTTTGATAGTATGTGTTATTGTTGCATTCACCAATACTTTCAGCCCTCTTCTTATTAACTTTGGATGTTACCGAACTCGGCGAAATAACCACAAAGTAAGATATCATGTCATATATGCATGAACATATTTACGCGTTGTGACATCACCTAGCGTAAACCCTGAAATTGATGTCATTTATCGCCACCCCCCGATCTCTAATATGACATAAGACCTTTTGGAATATCAGCAACGATATACTAATGTACCAATATGTGTCAGGTCCTGTGACTCTAGGTTAACTCTGGTATTAGGATTTATAAACATACTAATTTATAGAATTATGAGATAAATTCTTTGTTTTTACCGCTTTACCGTTTTTATCTATTTTTATATCTATTTTAGGAAATCAAATAATTTTGACAATTTCCTGCAATTCAACTGTCGACAAATGCAAACAAAAACACTACTTAGTTGTTACTATTTATTTTATTCTCGCGCCATCTATACACTGTGACGTTTGGAAGTAATAGCCCAGTCACATTAGAGGTTTCACCTCGGAATGAGAGATAATAAGCTGTAAACTTGTATAAACCTTTATTTTGGCGTTCTAAAAGTT
Organism: Rhamnusium bicolor; assembly: GCA_029963845.1. Lineage (NCBI taxonomy): Eukaryota > Metazoa > Arthropoda > Insecta > Coleoptera > Cerambycidae > Rhamnusium > Rhamnusium bicolor. The sequence continues at coordinate 618,017 of JANEYF010004339.1, read as the reverse complement.
GTCTCAAAAGTCTCATAAAATCTCGTGTCCGCGTCAAGATATTCAAGTTCAAAGGTCACAAAAAACTTTTTTTGCAAATATCTCGCTTCCTATGGTTTTAATGCCATTTGCATTTATTATAAAAATTGTAGAGAATAAAATTCTCCACAACTTTTGTCCCAAACATTTTTTTATGTACTCAACCGTTTTTGAGATAGAGGGCGGAGAGCGCGCCACGCTTACCTATTCACAGCATAATGCAAGGTCAACCGTAAGTCCCGGTAAATAATACGCCGTTAAAGTCCATAAATCATTAGAAAATATATAATTATGAATAATTTGCATTGTTTATTAATTAATACATTATATTTAATAATATTTTTCATTTATCGAATATATATTTGTTTAATATTACTTACCTTTCCGTGTAATCAAAAAATTGTTGAGTGGAATACTTTAAGTATATTTTAATTATATTCTAATATACATGTTAATTATATTTTAAGTAGAAAAAGAATAGAGTAAATACATTTTAATCATATCTTTATTTAGAAATACTTTTTCATATATTTATTACAGTTAAAGTTCAAATGTGGGGAGCGTTTTCAAAAACTTTTATAATTAGAAGGACTTGATGAAAATGACCGTTCTCGTATCGCAGCCATTATTGCAGACATTGATGTGTATTTCGTTTTTTAAATTATCTATTTTTCCTTTTCTATTTTTCATTATGTCTTATTGTAAAAAATGCATTAAAGTTTTTGGTATTTCTTCATTAATATCATCTAACATTTTACTTGGAGGTGGATAAGACTTGGTTTCAACTACAGATGATCGAATATCTTCCCTAATAATAGCTGCTTCAGCTTCGACAATCCGTAACCGTTCTTCTTCGCGATCCCTTTTTTTATTATCGTACCAAACTTTTGATAGTATATTAGCTTGTGTATCACGAAAAGATATGATAGTAAATGATCCTACTTTTCTCGTAATTATTATGTCGGTCAAATATTTTTGTTGAAGTTTTGTAATGATAGTCTTATCATCTGGTATATGCTCCGTCAGAACATCTTTGAGCAGCTTCAATGTAAATTGTGATCCGTCATGATTTTCTATATAACTAAAAATCTCTATCATTGCTTGTGTGACTTGATTATCTTGGCGAGGCTTCTTATCAGTAGTAGATGGTACTCGACTTATTGATTTATAGACTTTATACGGCGTATTATTTACCGGGACTTACGGTTGGTCTTGCATTATGCTGTGAATAGGTAAGCGCGACGCGCTCTCCGCCCTCTATTTCAAAAACGGTTGAGTATATAAAAAAATGTTTGGGACAAAAGTTGTAGAGAATTTTATTCTCTACAATTTTTATAATAAATGCAAATGGCATTAAAACCACAAGAAGCGAGATATTTGCAAAAAAACCGATTTTTGTGACTTTTGACCTTGAATATCTTAAGACACGGACACGAGATTTTATGAGACTTTTTGAGGCAACTTTTAGAACGCCAAAATAAAGGTTTATACAGGTTTACAGCTTATTATCTCTCATTCCGAGGTTGACCCTCTTTTTTGGCTTAAGTGACTGGATTATAAACTGAATAGTGAATAAACACGGTCTAGATATTGCTGTACATGCTTATACTGTGCTTTCTTCTGAGAGCTCAAACAGGCTGGTTGGACAGCCGGTCCCGAATTCACTGATATTGTCCAGTGACTAATTATCGTTGATTACTTTTAGAGTTCAAACATTTTCACTACAAGTGATGTCAGAGGACAAAATTTCGTAGGCTAGTATTCAACAGGGTAAACAGAAAAATGCAAAGGATTTTCGAATTGGGCTAAACGACGGACTTCACTACTTATTGTTGTTTATATATTTTTATTTTGTTTACCGCCTGTTATATTAATATTAAACGAGATATTTTGAATGAACTGCTTAAAAGCAACAACCGATATGTTGAACAAATTAAGCGCGAGGTATAAATAAAATGGATTCTTTCAAATAAAATTGGCAAAAATTATTAAAATTGTAAGTGATGTTTACCTTTTCTATATGCGTATTCAATAATCCTCGCCGCAATCTTCACAGAGCATTCAGTAATCGTAGAGAGAGGTGGATATATACTACCCTTCTCCAAATCTTCTTCAGATACTAGGTTACACAAAGACTGCAAAAAATTTTGAAAATTACTTTTACTCTATTTATAATAATAAAAAATAATCATTACCTCAGCGGCAATTAAGAAATGTTCTTCCCCGATGTTACGAATTCCTGCACAAACTGTGGCCAAGCCCACTCCTGGGAAAATGTAAGAATTATTACCTTGACCAGGATAGTGTGTCTTTCCATTGATAGTTACAGGATCAAATGGACTTCCGCTTGCAAAGATGGCCGTACCCTGTAATAAAATATTAACGCTAAATAAAGTAAACTTGATTTGTTAAGTTTTTACTTTTGGGATATTTGAGTGATAGGTATCTTTACAAATTAATAAATCGAATGGAAAAAACGAAACACAAGGTCAACTGTGCGTGTTGTATTACAATGAGTTATTTTTTTATATTGTTATTAAGGCAATTAAAGTTATTACCTCGGTTGGCTTTAATATAGAAAAAAAGTCAAAATCATCATATTTAATATGATGACATGAAAACTCCAATGTGAGGTTTACAAATAGTATTTTGCTATGACTATAAACTCGGGCGGTGATAAGAATAGTTTTTTTTTAATTGTATAGAATCAACCAAATCAAAAAGGCAAATAAAACATATAGCACAATAATATTTCGTGGACATTTTCAAACAATTTTAATGCCCACTTAGTTATTGTTGAAAAAATTTAATCATGTACGACATGGTGCAATATTATTTTTTTGTTCTTTATGTAAATTGGATCATTAAATATGAAATTTTTTCTTTTTTGAAATAGTAATCAATTTGATCAATATAGTCTTAAGGATTTGTCTGTCATACGAGGCATACAGGGTGTTTCAAATTTAAAGTGACAGTGTAATGGGAGATAGAGCACTTAGCTTATTATAGTACATAATATGAATATCAAATTTAAATAAAATTTACTTAATCATGGAATTATTATCGTTTTTAAAAGTTTTATGGTTAAAAGAATCTCGTTAGTAGACGACAGCCATTCAAGGTGCCTTTAGCTTTCGTTAACGGTTATTTGAGAGACAGTTTTGTATTTCCTAACCTCATTTGTGTTACTGACAAAGACTGTGGGAGGAAATGTATTATTATTGACATTTTTGCAAGATCTGCAATGAAGATATTGTCCCTGAAGGGTCACCGAAACTATTCAGTTGCAGTATAAGTTGTGTCCATTATTCCTCTAAAATATCCGGTTTCATTGATTCGTATTTATTAATACGGAACAAAATATTATTTTCTGTTTTAAAGTATATTGCAAACTGTTACCTGCTCTATCCTACTACTTTTCTTTTTACTTTCTTATACCTAATAGGAAGTATAGTAATCGTGATTTTTTTCGACCTCGATATTTTCATTGATATATACGTTTTGAACCCTCCTGAATCCATTCTGACTATTTTCCTAACGATGTCGTGTGTGCGCGTGCGTGTGTGTGTGTGTGTGTATCCGCGATAACTCAAAAAATACGAACAGGATAATTCCCAAATTTGGCAATTAAGATTTTCAACAACATTTTAGGTAACAGATTGAATTTGGTGAATGTGGTACCACCAGAAGAGACATAACGAATGAAAGAAAAAAAAGGTACAATTTCGGGAAAAGAATTAAAAAATTTTATTGCATTTCTGGACGAATCTCGACGAATTATAATGAAAAAACATAACTTTATGAAAAAAAAATGTCCGCATGTCTGTAGTATCGCAATAGCAGCCACAGTTTTTGAGATATAGCTTTCAAATTTGGTACACATGATCGAAAGGCCAAAGACAATGATAAATTCGGTGATGAGCAAAGTTGGCCAGCTGAAAGGAGATCCGCAGTACCCTAACTTTTTTGTTTTTTGACTACAAAAAATATTTTCTTGATGAAAGATTATAAATCATGTCTACTATATCAAGCGAAAATAATATATTTTCCGAGTACAATAAAGCTGATGTAAACTGAAATTTTGTACACATTTGAGCTCATAAAATAGGGTTAGGATAAATTTGCCAGTTTGACATTTGAAATGTCTAATTTAGTTACAAAAATATCAATGTTAATAAGAAGAAATTTTTTAAAATATATGACGACTTATTTTATTATTGACAGTATCAGATGACGCTGATAATTAATTATTTAAACATTTTAATGAAACATTTCAAGGTACGCTATTAAAATTTAACTGAGGTAAGTGAAGAATTAAATAGAATGATTTTTTTAGATCAGGATGATGTATAAGAAAGTTATGTGCTGGCCACAGCAGATATTTGTTGTTAGTGCACATAATATATTCGGTGTTTAAATTTCTTTCCAAACAAATATATACAGAAAGATCACAAACTGTCATATTTAAAATTGATACAAAAATCAAAATACTACCAAAGAAATTTTGAGACCGGAATCGGAGAGTATTCCGAAACGTCAATCTTTATAATATAAAATATTTGACTTTTTAGGTTTCATTTTAAAGTTAATGTTTTAAATATATGTTTACACAGACAACTTTTTTTGAAAACCACTGACTAATCCTTTTGGCGCAGAGGTTTATTTAACAATTTTTTAAAATAATTTATGACAGTGGCTTAATCATTACTCAAAGAAGATGCGAGGAAACACAAATTATCGATTTGATGTCCCAATCAAAATCAAATGTCAACAAGTATAACGGAAATTTGACTGATTACCTAACTTGTACCTTTTGTACCTATAAGAAGAATCCCGAGAACTTAGCTACTTGTGTACTACACATTTTACAAAAAAAAAAAACCTGTTATCGTTATCCAATTGAGTAACGACAACCATCTCAACGACACGAGTTCAGCTATCGTTAGAAATAGTAAATGATAATCGTTATTATACGATACGTTATGCAACGACATTTTATTAGGGCAACATTATAAAAATTGAGTCCGGTCCTGGAATTTTCCAAAGTAAATTATGTTCTTGATTGGATTACAAGAGTATAATGTTTGTATGAAATCGTATTCAAATATTTAAAGCTGTTTCAGAGATATGGCAGACTATAATAGTTTTAATAAAAAATCCGTAAAATTCCCTGTATCTCAAAAACTGTTTACATTCAAGTGTGTTTGGGGGTGTCTTGAACTCAGCTAAGTGTGCTCTACCTCCCATAACACTATGTCACTTTATATCTGAAACACCCTGTATATATATAGAACTTTAGCTAATTTGAGTGAATATACTTTCTTCTGGAGAGTTGTATTAATAGCTATGAGACGACAATGTTGCATGTGCATATTTTAAAAGAAAATATGTTGCATCTTACGTTGTACTGAATTAAAAATTACTGTTGTTACACACAAAAAAATAACAACTAAATTACTGTTAATTACCTTTCTATTTTAAAAGTTACTTCATTTTAAGCTTATTTATGATTACTACAATATGCAAACTAAATAATTACCTCCAAATTGTTTAAAATTAGCAGTTGAGCTAAATTATTTCAAAACAGCCAGGTGATTAATTTTTTCAAAACTCTGCTATTTGCTACAATTTATTTGCTTTAAATGCCTCAACATTGTATGTACACTCAAAATACAAAGTTGTTGCATTTACCTTGTCATTGACTATGTCAACAGGCTTAAGAGATTTCGGCTTTGGGATACATTTACTCTAAACACCTTTTCGAAAGACTAGTTCAAAAATTAATACTGATTTTAGCTTTTGTACAAAAAAAGCAATTTCTAGCAGCTACCGTACACCCTAAGTAAAACATCGAAATCTCTCTAAACCAGTTGATCTGCTCATTCCCGAAATTAAAATCATCAACATGAAATTATCATCATACAAGTTTTTTTTATAAATAACTAATTGTGTACTGAAATAAAATGGTTATTAACGAAGCGTTAAATTTGTATAAATAATTACTTACATTTGTAGCTGTATACGCTTCTTCTGCCGTACATTCTGCTTTACTAGTTGGATTACTCAGTGCGAAAATGACAGGTTGTTTGTTATTTTTGGCCATTTCTTGTAAAATTTCTGTAGTGAAAGCACCACCAACTGCTGCAGCACCAATCAAAACAGATGGTTTAAGAGTTTTTACTACTTCAGTCAAAGTTTTCACAGGTGCATGTTCATGTGCGTATTGAACTTTATGACCACTTATCCCTCCTTCTGGTCTATCCTTAACAATTAAACCTTTAGAGTCTACCATCCAAATTTTTCCCTTTGCTTCTCGTTCGGATGTGCCTTCAGCTACCATAGCCATGCCGCAGAGTTGCGCAATACCCAAGTTGGCTTCTCCGGCTCCTTGGAAAACTAAGATGTTGTCAGATAATTTTTTCTTAGTAATTCTCAACGATGCAAGAAGCCCAGCTACAGCCACACTGGCAGTGCCCTGGATGTCATCGTTGAAGGTACAGTAACTGTTACGATATTTTTCCAACAAACGGAAAGCATTTGCATTTCCAAAATCCTCAAACTGAATAAGCGTGTTTTGCCCAAATCTTTGAACAACAGAACTCATAAATTCGTCAATTAAATCATCGTATTCCTGACCGCGTATCCGGTTCTGTTTAAGGCCAATGTATAAAGAATCATTTAAGTGATTTTCATTGTTGGTCCCAACATCGATTGTAATGGGTAAACACTGGTGGGGTTTGATGCCAGCCAGTGCTGTATACAGTGATAGTTTACCAATAGGAATACCCATGCCACAGGCACCTTGATCTCCAAGACCCAAAATACGTTCACCGTCGGTGACGACTATGACCCGTATATCCGTTTCAGGCCTATAACAAAAAAATAAATAAATATTTCTTATGTTGATGAAGTCCTGGATCCCTAATGACTTTTAAAAAATAACTACAGTTGCCAATAGAAGAATCTAAGGTGGCACACCCTACAGACTAATCTGTCATATATCTCATCTGTTCCTGCAGATAGTCCGTTAATACTACCCTCGTTAATTATTGCAAATGACGAAAATATATTTTTTTATTAAAGTGCTCAAAAAGAAGGAAATCTTTTAAGTCATTAGAATTTGTCTTCTTCATTTTTATAAACATAATTGGGTTAAGTATAAAAGTAGCCTTATGCTAATAGGCTACTCCTAATAACTATTTAATTCAATAAAGACTTTTTTTTTTTTTTTCGGTTTCCCGATGCCGGTCAGTCCTCCCGTGGCCTCCGACGCCTCACGGGAGTCGCGCCGGCGCATCAACTACAGCCACCCCACATCCCGCAGGGTTAGTGACTGTAGATACCAGAATCGTGTGCCCTAAGCAGACGGAGAGAACCCAGAATGACCGCCTTCTGCATTTGACCTGCCAGCCACTCGGCTGGCTTTTGGCAGGCCGGTATGATCTTCAGTTCCGAGAGCAGCGTAGGCTTTATCCCTCCGAGTACACCGATAATAAGGACGACCATTTTGACCGAGTAGCCTGGGTACAGCACTTGGAGCTCGTACCGGAGATCGCGATATTTGGTCCGTTTCTCCTCCTCCTTCAAGGTGATGTTTTTCTCCGCAGGTGCCGAGAATTCGATGACATACATCACCTTGAGTTGATGGTCGAGGAGGACTATGTCAGGCTTGTTGGCTTGGATTAGCCTGACAGTCGGGAACGAGTAATTCCAGTAAATCCGGCATTTCTCGTTCTCGACAACGGACTCAATATCTCCGTGGACGTAAGGCAGCACTGGTGTCTGGTCTACCCCGTACGAGTGCCTTAGATGGTAGTATAGCACTCGTAAGGCCGCGTTATGTCGGTGGATGTAGGCCGAAATCGCATATATGGGGCATGCAGAAAGTAAATGCATGAGCGATTCCGGCGCCTGATGGCAGGTCCTGCAGTTGATATCAGGAACCTCTACACGCCACACGCGGCTACGGTAGACCAAGGTGTTGATAACACCATCTTGGCAGGCCATAATGAATCCCTCGGTCTCCGACTTAAGCCCTGCTGACCTTAGAAAGGCGAAGGTCAGCCTGGTCGATAAACCCAGTGTTTCGATGTTCTTGTAGAAGACACCATGCTGGGGTTTATCGACGTGCTGCCGAAACAGATTTTCCTGTTCGGCAGCTCTAATTCGGGCTTTCAGACGATTTGGCTGAAGTTCGGTGACTGACTCAACATCAGTACCTCGCCGGCCTCCTCGCCTGATGTCAAATGCGAGACCGAGTTCATCTGCGGCTCTTTTTGCTGCCTTGAACAATCCTGCTCCCACTCCTACAGTTTCGTGATGTTTTACGAACCGCAAGAGGGGATCTGAGCTCCTGAGTATGTTACATGCCATACTCAGTGCTACTCTGCCATGCGTACACTCCAGGCTCAAGAGTCCTCGGCCCCCCGTTGACGTGGGAGGTACACACGAGGAACGGACGATCTAGGATGAATACTTCTGTGAATATTCATCATCTTGCGGGTATCTCTGTCTAATTGACGCAGCTCATCTACCCTCCACTTTACTACTCCGAAGGAGTAGAGCAGAATCGGAACGGCAAGCATATTAGTTGCAGACACCTTGTTCTTCCCCGAAAGTTCGGAAGACCAAATCTTTCGGAGGCGGTGTCTGTACTTGCCGCGGAGAGAATCTTTTATTTGTGATACATCCTGGATATGCTGATAAGGTCATCCATATAAAATAGATGGGTGACCTTATGCCTCCGGTCGCTGGGTGGCCCACATTGATATCCGCGGGTTTGGCGGAGCCCAACAGACAACGGCAGCAGTGAGATGCAGAAGAGGAGAGGACTCAGGGAGTCACCCTGGAAAACTCCTCTCCTAAATGCCACCTGCTCTGTCGTGACCCGCTGTGCACCTGATGTTATGGTGAAGCGGGTCTTCCAGAGCGGCAGCAGTTGTTCTATGCATCTCACTAGTGGTGCTGGTACCGCAAGACATTCGAGCAAGTACAACAATAGCTCATGTGATGTTGTATCAAATGCCTTGCGGTAATCAATCCAGGCCATCGATAGATTCCGCTTGTATTGCACAGAATCCTGTGTAATACAGCGGTCTATCAGCAGGCTGTCCTTGCAATCTGCCATGCCCTTCTTGGCACCACGCTGTTCGTGTATCTGCTGGAAGACCGGATCAACAGACCTCAGTGTCCTAGCATACAAGATACGTGTAAATATCTTGTAGCAGAAGTTAAGGCAAGTGATCGGCCTATAATTCCTCGGGTCGGAAAGATCCCCCTTTTTGTGGATTAGCACAGTACGTCCCTCGACGAACCAGTCCGGAATCTGCTGCCCCTCGTTCAACCATGAGTTGAAAACTCGCGCCAGACGGCGGTGAGTGGAAGGAAATTTCTTCCACCACCAGTTGTTAATGCCGTCTGGGCCCGGGGCAGCGAAGTTCTTGGTACCAAGAAGTGCTTGTTGGACTTCCTCCGTACTGATTGCCGGGCACACTTCTTCTGGCTCTTCAAGATGTCTGTGACACAGAGCCTCGAAGTGTGCAATTGATGGAGTGTCGCTATTGAATGGACGCGTCGTTTCGTAGATTCCCTTCCAGAAGGTTTCGACATCTTCTACAGTCGGCGGATTCTCGACGACACGCTGTGGCTCTTGAAAGAGGCGGGAAGGATTCGTACGGAACAAATTGTTTTGTTCCATACCCCTCACCCGCCTCCTCAATGTTTTCTTTATCGCCATGAGTGCTCGGATCCTATCGAGACAGTGCTGCTTGATGGTAAGCATCACTGTCAGATTTAGAGTATGGTGTTGACGTCTTAATCCGGCTGCTATGCGCCGGATTCTGGGAGTAAAAACTCTCCCAGTCGTCTTATATTCCACCACACTCTGGATCCGAGAAGCGTGTTGTCTGGCCGACTGTATTTTGCCCTCGATTTTTTGTACACGCCGCTTGGCTTTCTCGACCCCGTGATTGATTGGCCTCTCACGGGGGACGAGTTGCTTCGTGGCGTTGTACACGGCACAGTTGATTTGCCAGATGTCTACATTTTCCGGAATTTCCTCATCGATGACCGCGTCCATTCTAGCCAGGTCTTGTGGCTTTAGGTTAGCCCTGGTGTTAAGGCTAACCCTCGTCCTTAAGTCTACACCGGTGAACTCCAAAGGATGTTCCCCATCAGCTGGTAATTACCGCGGTGGGATTGCGGCTGGCAGTTCTTCCAGCTGACGGGGTGCCCTTACGTAACCTGTCCTGAGCAGAAAGGATACTTGATCTCTCAGATGTTGTTGAGAGAAGGCGCGATGCTCTGGATGCATTTCGCACCAAAATGCATGCATTCGCGCCATGTATCCCCTTCGCTCAGGTTCGCTACTCTCGCGGCAGGCCAGCAAGTCATCCCGTAGTTCCCTCGTCCACTTAAAGCGTCCATGTTCATTGCCTTGGTTGTCAACGTTGAGACCATCCGGTAAGGCCCCTCCCACCTGTCTCTGACCCCCATCCGCTTGGGGTCGATTGTGAGGGGCCCTTCTCAGGTTATAAGGAACCCATAGCATAAGGAGTGAGTACCAGGGTGGTTAGCCCTGGTACTCCCGATTTTTTTTTTTTTTTTTTTCGGTTTCCCGATGCCGGTCAGTCCTCCCGTGGCCTCCCGATTATTATTATTATTATTATTATTATTATTATTATTTTCGGATTATCCGATGCCAGACAGTCCCTCCGTGACCTCCGACGCCTCACAGGAGTCGCGCCGGCGCATTAACTACAGCCACTCCCCACATCCCGCAGGGTTAGTGACTGTAGATACCAGAATCATGTGCCCTAAGCAGACGGAGAGAACCCAGAATGACCGCCTTCTGGATTTGGCCTGCCAGCCACTCGGCTGATTTTTGGCAGGCCGGTATGATCTTCAGTTCCGAGAGCAGCGTAGGCTTTATCCCTCCGAGTACACCGATTATAAGGACGACCATTTTTACCGAGTAGCCTGGGTACAGCACTTGGAGCTTGTACCGGAGATCGCGGTATTTGGTCCGTTTCTCCTCCTCTTTCAAGGTGATGTTTTTCTCCGCAGGTGCCGAGAACTCGATGACATACATCACCTTGAGTTGCTGGTCGAGGAGGACTATGTCAGGCTTGTTGGCTTGAATTAACCTGACCGTCGGGAACGAGTAGTTCCAGTAAATCCGGCATTTCTCGTTCTCGACAACGAATTCAATATCTCCGGGGACGTAAGGCAGCACTGGTGTCTGGTCTACCCCATACTAGTGCCTTAGATGGTAGTATAACACTCGTAACGTCGCGTTATGTCGGTGGATGTAGGCCGAAATCGCGTATATAGTGCATGCAGATAGTAAATGCATGAGCGATTCCGGCGCCTGACGATCGGTCCTGCAGTTGATATCAGGAACCTCTACACGCCACACGCGGCTACGGTAGACCAAGGTGTTGATGACACCATCTTGGCAGGCCATAATGAATCCGTCGGTCTCTAACTTAAGCCCGGCTGACCTTAGAAACGCGAATGTCAGCCTGGTCGATAAACCCAGCGTTTCTATGTTCTTATAGAAAACCATGATGGGGTTTATCGACGTGCTGCCGAAACAGATTTTCCTGTTCGGCAGCTCTAATTCGGGCTTTCAGACGATTTGGCTGAAGTTCGGTGACTGACTCTACATCAGCACCTCGCCAGCCTCCTCGCCTGATGTCGAATGCGAGACCGAGTTCATCTGCGGCTCTTTTTGCTGCCTTGAACAATCCTGCTCCCACTCCTACAGTTTTGTGATGTTTTACGAACCGCAAGAGGGGATCTGAGCTCCTGAGGATGTTACATGCCATACTCAGTACTACTCTGCCATGCGTACACTCCAGGCTCAATAGTCCTCGGCCCCCCCGTTGACGTGGGAGGTACACACGAGGAACGGACGATCTAGGATGAATACGTCTGTGAATATTCATCATCTTGCGGGTACCTCTGTCTAATTGGCGCAGCTCATCTACTGTCCACTTTACTACACCGAAGGAGTAGAGCAGAACCGGAACGGCAAACATATTAGTTGCAGACACCTTGTTCTTCCCCGAAAGTTCGGAAGACCAAATCTTTCGGAGACGGTGTCTGTACTTGCCGCGGAGAAAATCCTTTATTTGTGTTACATCCTGGAATATTATTATTATTAATATTATGTATGGACGAAATTCGAGTTATACCTATGTAGTCAAATTAGTTCCGAAGTTGTCAAAAGGGGAAACTTCATATATATATTATAAATGAACAAAAAAGTTGCAAGTAATTTGGACAGTAAATTTATTTTTACTTTCTTATACCTAATATAAGGAAATATAGTAATCGTGATTTTTTTCGACCTCGAGATTTCGATTGATATAAAAACCCCTCCTGAATCCATTCTGACTATTTTCCGAATCATGTCTGTCGGTGCGTGTGTGTGGATGTGTGTGTGTGTGTATTTGTGTATTTGTGTATCCGCGATAACTCAAAAATTACTAATGGGAGAATTCCCATTTGGCAATTAGGATTTTCAACATTTTAGGTGACACATTAAATTTGGTGAATGTGGTACCACCAGAAGAGACATAATGAATGAAAGAAGAAGAAAGGCACAATTTCGGGAAAAGGAATAAAAATTTTTTATTGCATTTCTGGACGAATCTCGACGAACTATAATGAAAAAACATAACTTTATGGAAAAAATCTGACCGCATATCTGTAGTATCGCGATAGCAACTTCAATATTTAAGATAAAGCTTTCAAATTTGGCACAATTGTGCTAAAGGCCAAAGACAATGAAAAATTCGGTGATGAGCAAAATTCGCCAGTCCACAAAAAGTTTGGGTCCCAATTTTTTAGTATTTGTCTTTACAAAAAAATATATTCTTGATGAAAGATTATTATAAATCATGTCTACTATATCAAGCCAATAAAATATATTTTCCAAGTACTTAAATAAAGCTGATGTAAACTGAAATTTTTTACACATTTGACCTAATAAAATGGGGTTAGGATAAATTTGGCAGTTTGACATTTGAAATGTCTTATTTAGTTACAAAAATGTCAATGTCAATAAGAAGAAATTATTAAAATATATGACATGGATTATTATTGACAGTATCGAACGACGCTGATAATTAGTTATTTAAAAATTTTAATGAAACATTTCAAGGTACGCTATTAAAATTTAATTGAGGTAAGTGAAGAATAGAATGATTTTTTTTAGATCAGGATGATATATACTGGTATAAGAAAGTTATGTGCTGGCCACATCAGATATTTTACTTTTAATTAGGCCAATATTTCAGTGGTTGATTTTTTTGACTATAAGTTATTTATTGTATAAGTACATAAAGTGCAATTAGAGAATAGTATCATTATATTATTTATTTATATGTAACTAACTGCAGTATGTATGAAAACAAATAACTTTTACATTATATGGATATTTATTTTATTACTAATAACAGTAATAACTTTGAAAAAGACACGAACTTTGAGAAAGGTTCTTGCTCCAAGTCATGTTTTTATAAGTATAAGATTTTTTTTTTTTGATTATTTGTCATTGATCAAGAAACATAATATAATATTTGATAGCCTTGGGTAATCACAGGATGCTGATATATAGTTAATGTAAAAAAATGTCTAAAGTACATAAACTGACGTAATAAAATGACTTGCAAACGTGTTTTGATCCTCACGTGGGTGATTATGAATGAATGATTTTTTTTGCTGTTTTCGCAGTAAATATGGTATTGCTAAATTTGAAATATTTGGAATTATATAATACTCACATCTGATTATTGAGCCCAATCTTCACCCGTATGTTTTAGAAAATAAATTTTTTTATATCGGCCTCCAGATAAATTTTATTTTAATAAGAATAAAAATTAAAACATGTTAATTAACAACGAAATAAACATAAAAATCAATCGATATACTTTAGGCAAGCAAAAAACCAACCGAGGTATTTATTTCGAGAGTATAGTATTACTGTTACTATTATTAATATAATAGAATTTTTCATCCGTAAATCCAATCAAATTGGTAAACTTCTTTGAGCAAAGTGTGATCTAATTGTTCCAAAATGATGAACATAAAACAATGTATATTATCTCTAATAATGTTAACAATTTAATATATCACACTACTACTTACTACACATCAATATAAATATTAACAGTCTTCTACAGAATACTAACAGAAAATCTGTGGGTACTCACCAATTCTTTAAAACTTCGTAAACATGTCCTTTATCATAAATTGTAATAAAGAGACCCCTGGGTCGTCTGTAAACTAATCCAAAGTTTTGGCATGCCAATCCTACCACTGGAGTATAGACTAGAGGCATAATTTCTTGTATATATTTACGTACTAGACTATAAAACAATTTTTCATTGCGGTCCTAAAATTGAAAGTATACATTGTTTATACATATTAAACGTAAAAATTGAAGAAATCTTAGTTTTGCGATTCAAAAAACAATTATAAAATGAAAAAAAAGCAGAATAATTATAAGAGGATACAGTTTACACCGATGATGATAATTCTCGTACCTTTACTATATTGTATACCGTATAAAATCATGAATATTATGCACCGCTGTTAAATAATAGCCCAAGTAGGATGTGTCTAATATAATTATTTAAAAATGCCTAAGTTGCATATTCTCGTAATATTCATAGTATCATACCAAATTGGCAGAATTCAGAACACACAGTATATATACGCTCTTTTGTACGCAAGTATAGTGTGATTCAAGCAGTTACCTAATAAACAATTTATACCATTTTCAGGTATTGACCTAAGCTACAATTTGTCATATTTATCGACGCCTCGAATACATTATCTAGGAACACCTAAATTGGAAAGGTAACAAAAATGTATTTTCTTATAGAAAGTACCAAACGTTTTCAAACTGAGACATCCACTGCACAAGTTTTGGAATATCTTGAGGAAACACTTAATAATTCCATATGAAATGCGTCTTCAGAATTGTTATACAGTTCGAGAACAAATTTTATAATTTTAAAGCGAACTATTTACAGAAACTCCAACCAAGAGAAATGGAATGAAGAAAGAATTTTTTTAAGTCCAATTAGAAATAGAAGGAATCTGATCCATACTTTATGGACTGATAAAACGCATTTTGTCAGTCATGGAATTCCAAATCGACGAAATACCCATTATTAGATAAACGAAAATCCACATTGGATACATCCAGTACCAAACCAAGATCACTGTAGTAAATGTTTGGTGTGGAATAATTGAACGCCACTTTGGCCCTTATTTTTATGAAAGTCCACTCAAGGGAGTACGGTATTTGAATTTTTTCCAAAATTAGTTTCCAAATTTATCAGCAATTTTTAAAGGAATTCTTTTTTGCAAGTTTAGGTTTTGTGAGAAAAATATGTTCATAAAATATGTATTATACTTAATTAATGCATTGTTTATGCTATTTTCAGTTTAAAAATTATTACATTTTGCAAATTTAGATTTAAATATGTTTTTAATAATTTTCTTTATTTTTTTTTTTTTAATTAATTTTAAATCTGTCAATATGTATTTTGATAAATGGTTTTCTATTACAGATGTCATAAAAAATTCTCTGTTTTGGATTTTCATTATTAATTGGCTATTGAGCCCTGAAGAAGTTTAAGTATATTAGGCCGCCACACACCAGCGGATGGCCCGACCGATTTGATGCGGCATGGGCTAAGTCAGCGGATAAAACTTTGTGTTAGTGTGACAAGCCGAGGTACATCGGTCCAATTCCCATATGGCACCGACTAAGTCTGCAAGTCTTAACTTGACAGTTCCAATGTGGTAGTTAGTGGCGACGCACGAGTTAAACCTTCAAATTTGTACCCTAAATAATAATGGCTTCAAATACGCGCTATATGGGAAAAGAATTTTTAACGAGCCGAGTAAAAACTGTTATAAGGTGATGAGTTTTGTACCACTAACGAGCGAACTTTAACTGACAGATCCGTTCGGGAGGTCAAATCTTCGAACCGTATAAGTAAGGACGGATTTGGTATGTGCCGAGCATGATTCGCCGATAAAATCCGTGCGGATCAAGTCGGTCCAATTTATCCGCTGGTGTGTGGGGGACTATTAAACGAAACGTAGGCAAGGTAGTGTTTTATTTGAACCTGTTTCCGACAATTTTTCATCTGTAGAAGATTTTTCAAGGACACAAATTTCACATTTTAATTTAAAATCACTTTTTAACTTCAAATATTTTGTAAACAAAATGCGTAAAATTCAACTGACAGATGTCAAACGCTGTGTAGAGTGCTTAATTAGGTACCTTCCATATTTTTGCCAGCCAAAAGTGACATAAGGGATCTGTAAAGACTTTACCGATCCCTTATGTCACTTTACTGGGCTAGGCCAGTAAAGATATATTTTCCACTCAAAAAAATTTAGCAAAAATAGTTAACTTTCTAGACGGTTACAGAAAAAGTACATAGGACGAAAAGTACTTTTCGGATAGCAAACAATTATGAACAAAATAATGGATACCATAAACAAATGAAACAAATTGTCATCTATATTCTTATTAGATTGTGTCAAAGTGACGTCGATTAGGATCAGACTTTTCAATTGAAATAAATATAATGAAAAAAAAATATTTTCTTCTTGCAATTGATTAAAAAATATTGTATGACTCACGGACGAAAATTTTTTTCGTATTCATTCGGCTTCACCTCGTCCGGCAATTTTCCGTAATCGTACGAAAAACTGCATTTTGTCCTTAAATAACCATTTTATAACAGTTAAGTTAGTCCTAAAGACAAGATATATAAGATCTTTCGTATAATTCTATCAGACGTATCAAACGTTGGGAGCGTAAACTAAGCTCAATTCTAAAACAAAAAAACACAATAGGTCCATTTTTATTTGTTATATGAATATTATGAAATTTTTTAATAATAAAAAGCAAAATTAAATTCATAGACTAAATAAAAACGTATCTTCCTCAACAAATGTTCAGTTGATAATATTTTCAAAATGCTCTCCTGTGTCTATCTACAAGCTTGTGCTCACATGCCGATAGATGCAGTGACACTCCGTTTTTTCGCGCTTGTTTTCTATTTCTTGGAAAGCCTGCTGAATGTGCTCCAGTAATTCTTCTCGGCTGTTTGCAACTTGTATGTACACTTTGTCCTCCCCAGAAATAAAAATTGAGAAAATCATGATCTGGTAATCTACTCTTTAAAAATTCCATAGCTCTGTAACTTCGAAACAGATAAAAATGGACCTACCACTTTTTCTTGTCTTAAAATTAAACCAAAGGGAGCGTAACCGATGCAGAACACCTTGTATAAAAAACTTCATGATTGTAAACTAAATTTAAATAAGACTTATTTGCATATGATCTTTTTTGGCTACACTTCTAAACAGATTAAAAGAGAAAAAATTTAATTAACATTTTCGACTGAGAAAGAAGTATGCTTTCCAGTAGCGTGTCCAAAAAAGGATGTTCTTAAAAAAAAATTTTTAGTGGTATCGTGATGCTCAGCGTCGTTATCATTTATATGAAAAATTTTAGCTCAGATCAATACCAGAAAGTTAAAATTATTGATTTTAGCTAACTGTCACCTTCTCGTAATAATAGGGCTGAGACATCTAGTATGAATCATCCTATACAATGTCTCATGCGATACTCTGCTTACTGGCTCTCTTTACATCTGTCTCTCACTCGTTATTTTTGAACATCAAAATCAAAATTATTTGTCCTCTATATTTAAAGTACTTGGAAATGATTAAAATTATAGTCACTTACTAAAAGACCCATTAAATATAAATATTTGTTGAGATCATCATCAAGTCTATCCAGGCACATTTTGCAATGTTTAATTTGCTCTTCTTGTGTTTTGACTCTAGGAGGAAGAAGGCCATGAATCCCAAGAGCCTGGCGTTCTTCAAAGGTAAATGCTAGACCCTGAAATAAAAAACATTGAATTATTCTCTATTGTATCTTATCTGTGGTGTTG
>JANEYF010004338.1:0-72489 GCA_029963845.1 Rhamnusium bicolor | reverse complement strand
AGGTTATAAGTCTGTGACAGCATATGCGGCAGATGTTAATATAAAAATGATGCTAATGATGACGAAGTGATTGTATCAGAAACAATATGTTGGCGACAAGGTCACTGTCGTATTTGAATTAACACCTTAATTTTCATAAGAAACACTAATTAAAGAAAAAGTTGAAAAAAAGAAAGAAAAAATTTTACCTGTGGACCAAAACAAATGTAATTTGGAAATAAGATTTTGATGACACATTAATAATATGAGAAATAAGATCTTTTCCAAAACACTGCTTCAGCTAAATAAAACACAAATTCCAGGTAAAATAATTGTTATATAAGTAAAAATTGTTGTTTAAGAATTGTGTATAGCACAGGAAAATAATGTCGCTTAGTTTTTTGAGCTCGTTGGCATTCTTGGGGCAAAATATACGGCCTGGCCATAATAGTTGCCCACGCCCTTCTAAATCTAATTTTTAAAAAATTATCGGCTTCATATGAAAACCCCTCAAACTAACACTAATCAAATCTAATCATGTAAAATATTTCCCTCAAAAAATTACAATATTTGGTGTAGAATTTGTTTTTTTAACTAATAAAAAGAAATTAGCTTTAAATAGGCTTATATAACAGTAAAAAACACGAAATTCTCAATTAATCCACCAGGAGAAAGAAACCTAGAGAGATTAACAACTTTAAAACTTTTAGGTGAATAAATAACAATGTCAGGTGGTAAAATATCTTGGAATCATGAATGACTCCAAACTTACCTGGAACTAGCACATTGATAAAATAAAACAGAAATCGGAAATTTCTTTAACGGTAGCTAGAAGAATCTATGACAAAACCTGGAGACTCAAGCCTAGTATGGTGTACTGGCTCTGTACCACGGTTATATATGCAGCCCTGACATGATGGCTTAAAGCGCTGCAAGCAACAGTGTCACAAAAACTAAGCCAGGTAGAAAGATTTCAGGTATAACTGGGACAATGCGTTGGACCACCACCGTAACTAATGGGAGCCCTGGTAAATCTCCCCCACTCCACATAGTAATACAAGAGAAGGCGAGGATGCGTCTCCTCGGGCTTGCAAAATTCTGGGGAGCTGATGCATCACAACCCTCGCTTGAATCATGAGAGAATTAAAGATACTGTGAAACACCCCATCGAGATGTTGTCGTATCAGATGGCTCCTAAATACTTCCACAATCTTTCCGAGGTGATCATACCAGATCAAGAGCTGTGGAAAGGAGGTACACTAGACCTTTTTAACAGTGGACTGACCTGGTACACAGCCAGGTTCAGGACTGAAACAGGAACAGTATCTGGTAAACATAGCGAAAACCCAAGGGCAAGCCATAGCCATACATTTGGGAATCACAGTACAGTATTCCAGGACCGAAATATACGCAATTCTTAAGTGTATTCGTGAATACTTAAGGAGAGCTTACACAAACAAGCAGATCTCTATTGTCGTAGATAGTCGGGCGGCACGGCACTTAAGACAATAGAATGCTGTAAGGAAGTGACGTCAAGACTAGAAGAACTCAAGGTCCTGGCAGAACGGACTACAGTCAAACTAATCTGGGTGCCAGGACATAGTAAGGTACTAGAAAACGAAAAAAGCTGACAAACTTGCCAGGCAGGATCCAGCTACAGCATCCATTTGCCCGGATCAATACTTGCAGTACCCAAGTGCACTGAAAGGAGGTGTGTTTTAGAGTGAATCAAAAAAAAACAGAACACATACTTGCGAAATGTACCAGGGAACACTGTAGACAAAATGAGCTCACAAATTACTTGGGCTAAGCAGGAACTAACTGAGAATTGTAACAGTGTTACTTACAAGTCATGAAGCAAAGAAGGAAAACCTATAAAATATGAGACTGTATGGTGATCTGGGGATGTAGACTGTACGGAGAGGCACCAGAAACAGATGAACTCATATTTTGTCATTGCGAGGCGAGGCTCTGGACTACAAAAGAAAAAAAATTTTTGGGGAAACTAAAAACGGACCCTAGAATACGTGCACACAGACTGGTCACAAGAACCGTATCGGCTAATCAGCAACACAGGAACCACCGGAAGGGTATAGATTACGAGGGAAGGATTTAATAGGTTGCTTTGCTTGCGGTTTCACCGTGACTATATCCGGCAGGCCGAACTGGAAAAGTTAAATAAAAAACCAAAATTTAAGTTAACGTAGGCAGGTTGATCCCTTATGAGTAATTATTCATGATGAAGGAAACAGAAAAATTCTCATAAAATTCCAATTGGAATTTTATGAGAATTTTTCTATTGTCCTATATCATGAAAATTTAAGTTAATTAATTATACTTGTACCAGAAAATTAACGGGAATTTCGTACTATTTTATGGTATCACTATGGTTGTTATTTACGACAAAATTGATCAGTCAAGCGGTGTTAACTGAATGAAAGAAATCTGCCATCAAATATTCAACTAATACCATGCCACATAAATTATACACGGAAGTTCCTTAATCTATAGTGCGTTAATTACATAATAAATTTTCAATTACGGATACAATTTGTTAAAAATATATGAAATTTCACATGTTACCAATTAGAAAACAATTAATTATTATTTCGATACAACTATTTGACAACCCCAGAAAATAAATTACGTTATTCTTTTTGTAAACAAAATAACAAAAAAGGAAAAAGTCTTAGGAATTATGTGTTTACACAGCAAAAAGTGAAAAAGGATAAGAACAACAACGTCAAGATGATTTATAAAAGTAAAGAATTAGTACAACTACACGCCCGCCGACGTGGGTGAATTTCAAGTAAAAACTGTAACCATTACGTTTTGTAAGATGTGTTCCTAATATTTGACGTTGCACCGATACATGCATTTTTGGCGTTCGTCCGAAACAGATTTCTTTAAGACGCTTCAGTGCCTTCTAATACGGTCGATGATAAATTTGGCATAAAAACAAAGTGAAAGTCTACTGATTAATATGTTCTTTTACAAAATGATTTGATAACAAATTGCGTTTCTTTAATTAACAAAAAAAATAATATAAGATTTTTATTTTTGCACCAAACTGATCGACAACATAGTCTCGGTTAACTAAATTTTAGCATCGGTAAATACTGTGCTTGCATAAATTATGATTTAAATTGGCCCCCACTCCTTGGTATTAAACTCTTCTTATCAAAAGAATGACGCGAAAAAAAAGTAGGGCCTTGACGATGCACACGCCATAAGGAATTGAAACTAAATTTCTATTAGCTAAAAATGGGTTATTATAAAGAAAAATTTTGCTATCAAATAGACACTATGTGAAAGAGCATTCCCTTCGGATATCTTTAGCAAAAATAAATATCGGAATAAATTAAATGCTGAACCCTATGTGAGGCTTTACCTGCCCCAAATCGAGCCAAACTTTCAAAAACTTTCTTCCTCAAATCAAGTTCAAGGTTCTTAATGATATTTCGTTGACTGTACTATTAAGCTTATTTTTCTGTGTACGACATACAAGTTTTTGTATTGTCTAGTAACAATTTATGCAGTCTATTAAAAAAGATGTGTTCTATTTAAAAAAATCCAAGGGGTAAAAAAATTGTAATCGTAATTTCTAAGGGGTATGTGGACACCGGGGGGTGAAACCTGTTGTTCTAACCTATATTTACTGTGTCTTTTACAGCTATTCGACATGCTTGTTAATTAAATATACCGTCTCTTAAATAAATAATTTAACCAAGTTAACACAATATACAATGGTTAATTAGCAGGTAAAAGACAGTTTTTACGGTGCACCAAATGAGGTTTCTGGCTTTAAAATAGCACCATTTCAGTTAATGCATGAGTTTAATCTTTTCGTGGAGTTGTTATAATCTGGTGAGACCTTTGGGAATACACTTTAACTAGAAAGTTTATGTTTGCGGTTAAGTAAAAGATGAGATTAATATAGACGTCAAGTAAATTTCGACGAGATTACGTGGAATTCTATGTAAATAGGGAATTCCGAACTAATTACACAGTTTAGGAGATATCCTAGCACAAACAAAAAATTGTTGTATTTATCTTTAATATGGTAAAACGGTGGATATAGTAGTTTCACAAATATAAACTCTGAAAACAAAAATGCATCTTACTGCTCTATAAGAAAATGATGCGACCAACAAAACACAAGTAGTGCTTAAAAAAATAGAACTAGATTAAAATATACAGGGGTGATTCCTTTATCTTTCTACAAGTCGTAACGGCTAGAATCATTGCAGATATAAATTTGAAACTTGGAATATCAGCAGTACATCATAATATGATGTGCATAGTACTGATATTCAAAGACCCCACTATATTATAGTGCCTAGACTGCACTTTTACTGCGTTAACCTTACTTGGCGTTAAACCGGAAATAAAACCCAACTTACTTATTTTAAATGGATCATCTTGTATTATTGGATTAGGAGAAACCGGTAAATTTTGATTAAATTAATGTGCTTACTTGGAGTATATCTTAAATATCTAAAAAGATAAACCGTATTAAATAGAACCATTTGTTCAAGCCAAAAATTAAAAAAAAGGAAAAGACAGTCTTGACCAGACAGCGGAATATTTGCCATTTTCCAGGACAGGCAGTTATATAAAAAATCCTATTTTTTCGTTAAAAAATTTTTTATATAACTGCTGGTTATACACGTTGTATCAGCTTTTTTGAATAAGCAGTATAGGCTCATAATGCGCGTGCTTCGACTCTCCACTTTAAGTCTTCCAGAATGGCTAGGCGGTCGAGTGGAGGATATCAGACAAGCGACCAAGGTGAACTAAGTCCTTCCACTGAAAGTCGATGTCGTTTGTGCAAGACTTGTCATGCGCTATCTTGGTCACTCCTTAGGCCATAATCAAAAGTAGCTGGAACGTGTCCTACAAATTGATTGAATTGATTGATACGTATGCGTTTACTTATATACCTGTAATATATGCAACCTGTATTGAGGATAGGAAGCAGCGATTAACGTATTCGATATTATGCGTAACTAAACCCTTGTTCCCCAGTTAACATCACGACCACGTATACAGTTACTTTCGCGAAGTATTGTTTGGCATTTGGTCCGCTAACAATTGCGCATAAAACGCTCTTACCAATGACGCAGTCGTCACTCTTTTGTGCATAAACTACAAAATATGATTGAAAACAAAGAAGATTTTAACAATAGATGGTTCACATATTCTGTGTACTCCATGCAATCAACGTTTCTTATTTCATACACTACATGATTGCGAAAGAGATTTGGCCTCGTGGTGGCGTGGTAAGGACACTTGTCTCTCACACTGGAGTCCCGGTCGAGATGCTAGAATCTTTTCTTAACCAGAAATTAATCCTAGCATACTCGGATATAGGGTGTGTGTCCATTGTCTTTAAATATGTAGCCCTCTCCCACACAAAGGTACCTTGAGGAACCTTCAGGGATACAGGGGTTGTATTACTTGTGGTGTTTAATTTAATTTAATTTAAAAAAATTAGCTATCCATCGACAAAATATTGCTGTTATAGTTATAAAAGGTGAATATTTTTGAAATTTTTTTTACTTTTATTTGTGTGTTGTGCTTGTAGTCTTTCTTGGAAAGTACTCGACAGCGCTGACTTTAGGGTTTTCTTCTTCCTTCTGCGAATGTGTATAGAAATATTTTGGGCAATATTAAAGAGGACGTACGAAGTAAATTTTTGTGGTGACTCCAGTGGATGAAACAACTGACTTCCGGTGTAATAAGGTTGTTAATGTTCCACTAAGAATTTTGAGTGTTTAAAACGCTTTGTCTCCGATACTAATAGCTAGCAAACGAGTACAACAAACCACAGCACACACTGTAGAATAGTGACACATACTTTATGCAGTATTTGCTCAAAACAATAATGTTCAGGGTCTTTTCTCATATTTTGAGCTATGGAACCAGAAAAAAAGATTAAAAGGCAAAGTTGTAAGTATCTTATGAACATAAGAATACGCTTCAAAAAAAAATCGTATCAAAAAGGTAGAGTTACTTTTTTTACACTCTATGTATTCCTGTATATTTGGTTGGAGTTTTTTTCTCATTTCAAAATTATTATTTTCAGTGTCGATAAGTTTATACCAAAATATTAAGCCGACTTTCTGTTTCTTTCGTCAATACATTTATTTTGATTGACTACTTCACAACTTAAATAAATATCTATTGTAATGTCATAATTTCTACTTGTACTACTACCTTTTTTAATGAAGTAAATTTGATAAGATGAACTAACTACATTACAACCAACGAAAGTAACCGTTATAAATAAATATAGTTTAAAAAAACTAAAAAACACGCTTTTTAAAGCACATCAAACTAAAAAGTGAAAAATAATTATTAATATAAACTGAAAATAATAATAGACGAAAAATACTAGTATTATTGTGAAAAAAGCGTGGGGCGCTTTGTGCAATATTTTTCGTATATCGAGCACCCCACGCGCTTTTTCTATGCTCTAGTATTTTTTGTTCATTTCAGTTTATATTAATAATTATTTTCACTTTTATTTGATGGCTCTTTTAAACTATATTGTACAACTTTTTAGTTTGATGTGCTATGAAAGCGTTTTTTTTAGTTGTTTAAACTATATTTATATTGCTTATTGATGCTGATATTATAACATATTACGATCCAACAGATATTTCTGAAAAAAAAAAAAAAAAAATTTATTTCAGCCGTGGTCGAACTCACGCGGAGGAGTCAGTCGTTTCGCGTCGACTGCCTTAACCCACTCGACCACCGAGCTAATTAACAATTACTGAATCTACTGACATATTAAGCCCTGCTTTCACGCAGGGAGTACGTGAGGAAAGGATTGGCGATCCCGATCGGATAATGATATAAACTTATCAAATTATTGTATTGTTACCGGTTCTTCGTAAGTGTACAAAGTTTCAATTAAATCTGTCCGTTTAAAGTGGGTTAAAATCGAGTCAAAGAGTCGGTTACAAACAAACATACAAACAAACAAGCAAACATACAAGTGAAGCTAATAAAAGCGTGTTAAAGAAATTTTTCGGTAATATTGACGCATGAAGCTGTTTATGAATTTAAGTGATGTTTTAATACAGTTAATGGTTTTGTGAATGCTGCTTTTTTACGTGCATTGTGTTGTTAATTTTATTAAAACCTGTAATATTTATAAATTGATGAAGATAGCGGATATTACTTTATTATACTTTTGTTAATGTATTATATGAATAAGATGTTTAATTTATTTTTGTCAGCCTTTAAGAGCCAAAAAACGTAAGTGCTTTGATAGTTTTAGAACCTACAATATTCATGAATTATTCTATTAAAATAGTTCAATGTAAATTCCATCAATCACATTCGATTCGACTGATACGATCAAAGTCCTCGCTCCTTAAGATATATTTGTTTTACTTGATATATTATTACATGTACTGTATTTTCTTAATTCTCTCAACACAGTATCAAAACTTGGTAATAATTTAAAATATTATACAGTAGTAAAACTTTTAATCGGTGTTAAGAAATTGAAAATTGTCGTTAAAATTGCCTGTAACTGGTTAACACTGACGTAGTTTTCCACGAAACGCAAAACACTATATACTGCACTCGACGCGCATTTCGCCAGCCAAGTTGGCATCATCTGGAGATGATTAAAACTCAGTTTTAATCATCTCCCGAATGATGCGAACTTGGTTGGCGAAACGCGTCGAGTACAATATATAGTGTTTTGATGTTTCGTGGAAAACTACGTCAGTGTTATCTTAACATCAAAGGTTCCAACCCACTCCTGTAACTGGTTGCTATGGGTTACCTGTAGTAGCCAAAGAAAGAGCGAAAAAGATAAACGCGACAAAAAATTATCAATAAGCCGATTCATGCGCTTGAACTCGGTCAATATTTGGTTGACCACTGGGTGGATATCGGTAGTTGAGCGCTCAAATTGTTCTGGTTGTGGTAGTTGCTTTCCATATTTGTAGTTAACTGAACTTGTTTGCGAACATAACCTCATAATTTATCTACGTTTATCTGCAGTTTTGGCTGTGATTTTTCACAAGAAGGGAAATTGTGTTGTAGTGAGGGAAAATTAAAGATTTGCAACTTCTTGCTGAGCACAAAGTAACTCAACTTCCATTTTTCTCAATAATTATTAGATTCTCTTTAAATAGAAGATTCTGCTCTTCTACCATTTTTTTATTGTTTCCTCTTGTTCTTTCTCTTCTTTCTTTTTTCTAACCACTTCCCTCATAACTTTAAATATGGTATATATTACCGAACATTTTTTTGTCTCCATTAGTTGATTGTTCAAAACAAGTAAATCTTATGTTGTTTGAATAAAATTTGTCGCCACGGCATGAACTCATAACCAATAGCATTTCCTTGTACTTAGAAACCAGAACTCGTGAAGTACAGCCATGGGTAAGGAGAACTTTATAGCAGGTTTAATCGCATGAAATAACGGGATGATAATCTCAATTTGTACGCACTTAAAAATTTCCTGAACACAAGAGGTTCTTATACTGTAAGACGTGCTAAAAAACATAAAGTATACAAAATTCTGACTCAAAATGTTCGATAAAAAATGTATTACATATAAGAAAAATATTGATTTCACAATTTATATAAAAAAATAACTTTTTTACTTGAAAGTAACTCAATCCGATTCTTGCTGTGGTTAGAAATTGTAAAGCTAGATAATATTTCTCGTAAAATTAGGAAATTTAAGATGGTTTCAGTAGGACAGAGTAGGTCCTCATAATGACAGAACTGTTGACGGTATTTTAGACGAATTGTTTCCATATTCTTGGAAAGGAAACTAATGATTCTTTGCACTGGCCATCACGGTCTCCTTGTTTAAATCCCCTCGAATATTTTTCTGTGGAGTTTTGAGAAAAATAGTGTTTGATTGATCAATCTAGAATGTAGATAACTTACAGGCGACGATTACAGTTCATTACAGTATTTCAGTTCATTACAGTATTTCTGTTCATTACACCAGCAAAAACAATCGAAATACAGTAAGAAAAATGGATCGCAGGAATCGCTCTGCATTGAGCATAAGGAAAGAGATATTTTGAACAATTTATGTAGTTTTAGTAAATTTACTTGTTAATATTAATATACAAATATTACTTCATGTCAACTTGATATCAATGTCAAATTATTGAATTGTTATTTCATGGCAACTCGATTTTGTAGATCAACTGTTAAATTAATGTTTATGAAGATCGAAAAAATAAGGTTAAAAGATCCCTGCGTTGACGTCGCATTTTTTTTACTCATTTTTTTTTTCATCCAACGGTTAAAAAATCTAATATGGCGCCTATAAGAAAATCCTTAAGTGCATGGAGATCTAATAGTAGTGTTGTGATGGCCGAATATTTCCGAGCGGATATTCTCGAATATTGGGTAAATTACGTAATATTCGCACCCCGAGAAGGAACGAAGAAATATTTCGTAAACTTTCAAGAGAATTTTTTCGGAAATGTTCAGAGGAATGTTCTCGAGATTACTCAAAATTTCGTTCAAAGGTTATATAATTACTAACGACCGTGAGTCAATGATACATAACGTAAAAATCAGGGCCTGATCAAGGATACGCTGATATATACATAATAAAGATATAAATGATATATTACCTTTTAATTGGCGATTTTGTACTATCTAAAATAACAAGAGCAATAAATATTTCACCAAGACATTGCATGTTGTAACGAAATTGCAAGCCATTTCATTCCAATTTGTTGTTGTCAGATGAATTAAGTTTCTGCTAGTCTAGTTCAGATGGCGCCACTGATTTCTACTGAACAGTTGGTTTTGCAGACTTTTGCACTAAATATATCTATCTTTATTGCTCATACTCTACTCTCAAATGTTTGTCTCTTTCCAAACTATAACCGAGTTTAGGTTGGGAGAATAGTGTAACGTTCTGAAGACAACATCTCTAGTTCAGCGGTCTGGTAAAATTTATATATTTTCTGGTATTATCGTGTAGTTTTATGATCATTTTTAAAAAGTTGCTATATTGATTTAACGTACCTTTGAGGTAGTTTTCATAATAATATCATGCCGTATTTATCTTAATTTACGCCTTGGGCCAATTTGCTTTTCGGTGAGTCAGTTCACCTTGGTTGTTCTTTTGGAACAGCCATCATTAATATTGATTAGTATCCACTTATCTGTGCCTTGTTGGCAATTTATCTAATATCCCTCTGATACTGTAATAATTTCGTGTGCTAATTTAAATTAATTTTCGGTTATTATAAATTTTAGGTTACCCGGCAACGGATGTCGCCATTTTGTATCGTAGTTAGTTGTTTTCTGTCTTTGTCTATTGATGTTTTAGGTCACTTGGCTTCGTTGGTAGCTCTGTGAAAAGTTGTGACTGGTGACATTTGGAGATTGGTACATCTTTTTGGACTAAACCTATTTGTTTATAACCTTTGTGAAAATTATCTAATGTGGTGCATTTGTTTTGTGGTGAGTCATTTTATACCAGTGCCTATATTTACCAACCAGACCTTAGTAACGTAAGGTTTTTCTAAATTTTAAATATCGAATGCTTACTTGAACGTTTGTTGAGTATTTAGTCAGGAACGCTGCTCTAGTGGAGCCTTGATTAGTTCTCTGGCAAAGATACCTGCCTAGTTATTTGGCAATTGATTAACTTTTGATTATCTGCAGTAAACATATAGTCAAGCTGTATATCTTTATTTAACTTTATCTGGAATTCATTATTACCTCTCTACGAGGAATTAATAAATAATTTAATTTAACGTTACCTTTAATTTGAAAATTATCATTGTTTTATATTTAGCAAATATTTATTTACACGTTATCTTTCTAGTTGTCTGTCTGTATACAGACATTCTAAATTCTATTTTCGTGAAGATTAACTTCTTTTACTAAAAAATATCCTACCAAATAGTGAATACTTATTTCACTTTGTTTATTATTATCATAGCTACACCTAGTTTATTTGTTGGACTAGTATTTTTTCTATTGAACGTAACTTTTATCGATACTTAAGTTAGTTGAAGTCTTCAACTTCCTAAAATATTGTGGGATACCGATCCTGGTTTGTTTAGTTTGCAATTTACTCTGTAAATTTGTGTTAACTCTTATATTTTGTCTACCGTAGCTGGACAATTCAAACGTCACAGCTTTTAACTTTGTTTTTGCCTATAATACTGATCTCATAAAACTCTCCCTTTTTATGTAAATACCTGGACCAGAGAAGAGGATAACTGGTGGATCGAACTGATCATTATATATGGGATGGAGCAGGAAAACGATATTTTATACAGCTGGCATTTTTTCTCAAGGGTAACTGCAGTACTGACAATGGTGATTCAAACTGACACCGAACCCATTAGCCGTTAGTGGATTCTTCGCTGGACTAACCCATTGGAAGTTACGTAAGATCTTCGTCCCCAGTAAACGTTAATATTTGGTCAGAAAGAAGAATCTGTAAGAGAGATCAGTCATTTTTTTCTCTTTCAATAACGTCATCATATTTTTTTGTGTGGTTAGTTTGTTGGTCTTCAACCACACCTAGATTTTTGACTAAAACAGGCCATCTGAGCCAATGTAAAATATTGTACATATACTAGTCTTTATTATACTTTTTATTAAATAATATCTTTTTTATTCAACTTCTTTCCCAACAGAAATCCAAGTTTTAACGTTATCTTTACCTTTTAAAGTATTTTTAATTATTTTGTACTTGCAAAACTCTGGCGATCAGCCTAGATTTTGGTGAGAACTCAAATCAATCTAAGCCCTTATTCACGACCTGCTAACTGAGCTACCGGTCAATAAGTACAACTCCCAGCTTATTGTGTTATGCCAGCAATTGGACGGGGGGGGAGTTGCAATGTACTATTTACACGCGGACCTTAATAATTATATACAAATTTTAAAGGAATAATTTCTATGGAATTCACAAAATATTTAGCCAGAAGTCATATGTGGAGCATAACATGAGGTTTTTGTTGGCAACGGTTGGTCAGATAGTATGAACTGATGGAAAGGTACATAATAATATGTGTATTAAGACAAAATTAAAAGATTTAGGAGCAGCTATTCTAGGCTTACCTGCCTCAACAGCAGCTAATGAATGTAAGAGGTCATATACTACTTAGGCTTTGTGCACCGTAAGAATAAAACCGCCTGACTATAGAGAGAGCAGGTATATTATTATTATACATGGCACACGATGCAAAATTGCCCAAGGAGCCAAGAGCGCTTATCTTTTTCCCGAGACTGAAATGTTGTCCTTGTTTCAATCTCAGCAAACAACTTGTTCTTATAAGGAAGTCATCGAGCAACCAAAAGAAGGAACAGTACATATATTTAAATATATACATAGATAGTCCATCCTTATGTAAATATTTATCGCTCCAAATCTTACACCCAGAAATTTTTTTTTCGGCACAAAAAATGCTTAACTATGATACTGTTAATTTCGACATAGCAAATGCATACATATGGTCTATTAACATATTAACAGTTTCTAAACTAATGCAATCAATCCTAAAAAGGCACTGCTCATAACAATACAATAATTTTGGAGTCCAGATTTTTAGAGCGGAAAATTTTAACATAAGATGAAACTATCTATGTATATTTAAACTATCAGTAGTATCTAGGAGCATATCTGTAGGGAATTAACTATAAATATTGTCCGAGTATTATTTGTGGTAGGTATTATCTAAATTTTTTCTTTTTCTTTCTTGGGGCTTACTACCACAAGAATAATTCTTGGTTACCTAAAAAATACAGTTAGTTACCCAGTATGATACTGGAAAAATGTAAAAAAAAAAAAATTTAGAGAATATCTTCCACAAAAATAACATTCAGACAATAGAGTTTTGATAATTCTCTACAATAATATAGCTACCAGTAAAGCTGTAATAATTATATTAATCGATGTACCTAACATATTTTATAATCCAGTTTATATATTCTCCATAAAATACCATTTTCCTAAAAAAAATTAAATATTCCCGAATATTTTTTAAAACTGTTCGAAAATTCCCGAATATTACCAAATATTCGCAACAATCAATAAATTTCCGAAATTTTACAATACTATGTAGGTCTAGGAAGTTTTTAATACGTCCGGTGAATACCCATTATCGACTTATCTTAACCCGCCTAATCTCACTACATTCGCTTAAGTAATAAAAAAGATACGGAAGAAATAAGAAAACGCAAGATTTCAGTTTTTTCAGGACTGAAATATCCGAAGCGAGTTACCCCGGATATCTTCTCACTTACTTAAAGAGCATAAAAATGTAAATTGTTTTTGTCATTTGAACAATTCTCTTCGGGTTTAGATCCCAATGGTATAAAATGACCACCCTGTATACCAACCTTCTCAATAATATTCAAAATATCTGTACCATATATTTGAATTTAAGTTTATTTAACATAAAGAATAGTAACAATTGTAACCACGTGCAGTGAACAGTAGTAAGAAATTCATCAAAGGCATCTTGAGACTGCGAATTCTTTTTATTGCAACTTTGGCCGCCGTCCAAGAAGCCACACTTGTTGATTTCACATTAACAAGCGGGAGAGTCGCGTCGACGATGTCGTTCTAACAGGATTGGCGGAGAAGCTCTCTAACAACGGCTTTATTGGATTCGAAACCAATTGCCTGTGAATGAGAGCGCACTTTGAGGTTAGAATTAGTTTTAGTGAGAAAATTAGATTGCGCTCTGGTTTCTTATCCCATTCCCCTTTGTTTCCCGCGCCGGATTAGGAAAACTGTGACATTAACCACTTTTTACATCACACGCGCAGGATTTATCAAGAGGCTTTTCCCCTAATTGAGACATAATTGCCCCGGCTTGATGTTTCTATCTTCATTTTTTCATGTCAAAATTATTTTATTCGACTAAAAATTATAAAGCATTACATTATGAATTTTTGGAGATCCCAGGACCTTTGACAACATTTCTGGTTTTACTTACCGAACTCGGTAGCGCAGTGAGCTAGAGCGTTGTGTGATGAATATAGTTAGTTTTACTGTCTGCCGCTTCCTGGGTTCAAATCCAGGCTTCGACTCTAACAAAGTCGAAAAGAGTGGTTATGTGAGAGATTTTTTCAATAATGTAAGCTTCGGCTTTGGAATTGGGAGTTGTCTAATTTGTGATATTTTATGTTTTTTTTTATAATATGAATCCAAGGGTAACCTAATAATAAAGCAAGCAATAAGGGACTAGTTTATAAAATGTTATACAGGGTGATCTGAACTGCTTCTTCGATAATTTGAGAATCAATTGAAAGTGTGAAAATAATGAGTTTTCTTAATAAACTTATGTCGAAAACACAACTGTTTCAGAAACACAGGGCGTTCAGGTTAATTTTTTTTGTACCTCCCGAACTAAATGAAATATTTTATTGAAATTTGGTGAGTACATGTTCCTCAATAAGTACCATGTTTAATTGTCATTTTCATTTTCCTATTAAAACCAGAGGCGTAACAACAGGAGTGTGATTCTTTTTAAAGAAAAAAACTGTACAGTCTTACAATTAAACTTTATTTAGTATTCCTTGTAAGTTGATCAGAATAAGACAAATATGTATTTCAAACAGTGATGGATAAATTCCAGGGAACGAAGCATTGGGGATATTCCTGGGAATATTTCAGTTTCCTAAAATTTCCGATAAAACTATACAACCATTTTTTTTTTTAATTTAGACATTCAGGACAAAAATAATGTCCTTAAACAAGGCGTAACAGATAATAATGCAGCAGTAAGCACCCACAAACTTCTGTGAATCGGGTGAGATTGAGGGGAAAACTAATGATGGGAGTACTCCGAATGCAAGAATCGAGAAGTACTCGATTCTCAAAAGTTCTCGCTGTTCTCGAGATCTTTTACAGAAGTAATCAAATTCCGAGTTTCTAGTCCTAACAGCACGATACCGCGGTAGAGATGATGGATCGAGATTATCGGTTCTCGATTCTGTACTCGGACTCCGCTTCTCGGTCTCTGACTTTGCAGTCTGCGCATCGATCCTCGATTCAATCTGAGTTCTCGATTTGATTTCTTTCCAGGTTTTATATTTCTTATATTATTAACTGTATTATACGTAATTAAATTATAAATTATATAAAATTGCAGCAAAGTATAAATAGCTTCCAAACAGTGCTAAACATAAATAAAATAGATACATAAGCACGTATGTGTAGTTGTATAAAGGTAGAGAACCCGTCAGCACTGAACTGAATGCAAGGGCAATGCTTCGTACAATGCAGTCCGCATTCGATTCCATCGTTTATCCCTGTTAATCTCGGTTCTCGGATTATCATTCGATCCTTAAAAGTTTTCCAGAATCAAGTACTCGATTCTTAAAAATCCTACACAGAATCAGCTATATAATATATGGACAACTTTCTAAATATGTCCTCATAAACTCAATAATTCCTATTAATCAGTCTGGATTCCAAAAAGGTCACAGTACCTCTTCACTACTAAGTAATATAATTGATGAAATTTTGCGAGCCGTTAACAACATTCAAATCATCTCTTTCATATTACTTGATATGACCCAAAACCTTTGACAGGGTTCCCACCAACATTGGAATTTTGAATTCCCTGACTTTCCAGGACCAAAATCTTAATTTTCAGGACCAAAATATGAATAATTATCACATTTTAATAAAACCTGTATACAAGTAGATTAGATGTACCTACTTATCAAAATTTGTTTCAGATCAGCATGGAAAAAATATGAGACTGTTATAGTAACTTTTATCGTTATATTGTTTATAAGAATCTATTTTAAATATTGGAGTTAAAATTCTACCTATTCTACCGGAATTTTGTATTATCATGAATAACTGACGATATTATTTCAGCCCAGCTAGAATTTGTTTTTACGTCGACCCATGACTATTTAAAATATGTTCTTTTTACCATCTTGAGCTAAAATATTCGTTAACTTTAACAGCCAGTAAATTCGAAAATACAGATTTACGCACCATCTTGAATGTTGAATGTAATGCACACGTCAACACAAAACCAATGTTGCATATTTTTTACACCTATTTTTTATATATGTAAATATCTTGCAGGGCCGATTTAGAAATTTTTTACCAAAATATATAAAATTCAAATCTTATTATAGATAATTTTTGTACAGCAGAAAAAAGTATTTTATGTGATGACTGAAATTCCAGGATTTTACTGAAATTTCTTGAATTCCCTGACTTTTCCAAGTCTCCATGACCATTTTTTGGATTCCCTGACTTTTCCAGGTTTTTCCAGGTTGGTGGGAACCCTGTTTGATTCTTTAGATATTAATTGCTTTAATGCAACATTAAGTTATTATAGCATATCTGGAATTACTTTTTCTTGGTTTCAAAACTATATACATGGCAAACAACAGTTTACTAGTGTGAATACAGAAATCTCAATAGAAACATCGCAATATAGATTCAGTTGAATCCGATGTTCCACAAGGATCCATTTTGGGACCACTTCTCTTTAATATATTTATTGTGTAATATATTTATTGCAGATATATCGAGCTACATTCAAAACTATACATGTATGCTGACGATATTCAGCTGATATATCGTTTTTCTCCTGCGGAATTTCAAATTGTTGAACTTCACATAAATAATAATTTAACTCTTATGAATGGACAAATCAAACTACTGTTAAATTAAATGCTAACTATAGTCAAAATATTTTCTATGATATTTTACACAGAGAAATCACCTTATTCCTAGTGTAGGCAAATAATTTATATTATATTTGCAACATAAGTATGAACTGTTATGAAAGCAAATAGAAGCTTGCAATTTTGGGAAAAGCCTGGATGTGATACGTTAATTTTATATATTTTCCACACTGTTGAAAAATCGGGGTGAACTGTCTCGGATACCTGCTCGCTGTATCTTCCCAAGGCGCAGTTTACTATCTCACAGAAATCCTCGATATGATAGAAAACTGCATGAATTTTTGGGGCTGCATTAATTTCCAAAACAAGAAATTTCCTGCGAGATTTGGAAATTAGGTTTTTATAATAGCTTTTCGAGGTGGCGTCTAAAACAAGTTGGTACTATTTTTGCAAATGTCTTGGGGCATTTCGCAGTACTTCACAAAATACCATTATTGCATTATTTTTAAATTGAGTTTATCTTGAAAGAAAAACGATATGGAATCAAACCCCGCTAGCAGATTCCGTGGAAAATTTTTTCATTATTTTAGTTTATAGCCGAACCGTGAGCAACTTTGATTGTTTTTCTGGGGTAAAAATATTAATTCCTAAAAAAAAAAAAACAAAAAACACCCAAAAGGATGGAGTTCAAAACTTGTATAAGGCAGGTCAAAAGGAATACAGGTGAAGACTTCTTAAGATTTGAAGAGAAGAGTTAATTGAACATAATCCGAATTTGTCCTGGTTTTGGGTAAAAAATTGCCTAATATGACAACCCTATACTCGTATATAGTTTTTCAAGTAAGAAGTTGAAAACATATTAATCAATAAACTACAAACAGCAGAAGTTATTCTTATACTCTATGTAATATAATAACTATTTCCTTAACATATTTCCATCTAATAACGTTGACTTTTATTTAGTGCCAAGAAGATTAGTTTATAATTCTTGAACGATTTTTCTATTCTATTTCCTCGAACATTCCGTGAGCAATAATTGAAGTCCGCTATTTTACTTCTTTTTTCGCTTTTTGCAATTGGAAGTATTATTGCAGGCACCCAGAAATGTAATTCCATTGCACATTGGCCGATTCCAAGAGATACGTGAGTCTCATTTGTAACACCTGAATATACAGAACAAGAGGCGTAACCCAAAGGAACAGAAAATAAAAATAAATTTTGCTTCGAATGAAAAATACAATGAAAAATAAACAGTAATAACATAAAGAATAACGTAAACAAACAACCACTCTCCACGACTTTGTTAGGGTCCGAAGCCGGGATTTGAACCATGAGACGGCTGGCCGTAGAACTAGCTGGATTTAGATAGATAGATATTATGTTTATTTAGCTCTTGGCTATACAACAATACATTACATAAAACTCAGTATTGCAATTTAACATTACGTAGATATATAACTACATATATACACATACACACGCACGCACGCACGCACGCACGCACGCACGCGCGCGCACATACACACACAGATATATATATATATATATATATATATATATATATATATATATATATATATATATATATATATATATATATATATATATATATACCATGTAAGTTTGATAGTAAAGTATTCTTTAAATTACGAAAATTAGTATTCTTAAATAACATCTAACATTACTTTATTAGGGATACGAAAGTGCAAGAAACGGCATTTCTAAATATATCAGTGGAGGACTCACAACTTTGGCACTGGTGGAGCATTTAGTACCCGTATGTGAGGGCACCTCACGCAGAGAGGTCTATTGAATGTTGTTTGAATATGATACTTTCAAAACGAAGTTTTACGTGTGAGTGAATAAAATAGTTAGTAAAATGTATCAAAATGGAAATTTTTCGACAGGTTATATAACATATGGCGCAGTCGTTAGGTGACTTTGGCTAGAACATTTGTGGCCTAATCCATTGAGGTAGAACCCAAATCTTTTAACAATAACAAATAAGAAAAATATTTCAGTTTCAGAAAGTTGGGGTAGAGCTTTGTGACATATCCCACGAACTCTAAGAATTTCTAATTACATTTTAAATTGGGTGGCTTAATCTCAGACGCTATAATTCAGTCTGACACTGATGACATTAAGAGTTCAAATAAAAAATTACGGAAGATATAAAATAGCTCAGAAAGATGACTTACTAAATTAGTTTTTCATATAAATATGTCTCAAACCTAAAGAAGTAGCGTAGATAGCAATTCGGAACGAATATAGTATGATGCACAGGACTTGAGTCAGTACGAATGACAGTTGCAACAAAATATTGTGAAAATATACAAAACTGTAGTTTAACTTGTGTACAATACAACAATAGAATTTTTTTTCATGATTTTACTTGCAATATATCATTATTTTTTTTAAAGCAAGGGTTCCTGGGGTATATAGGAATATGAGCAAAAGTACTCATTTACTTGTAGTATGTAGCTTGATGGGGAAAAAAAGGAACAAAACCAATAGCTTGCAAACTAAAGTTTTCTTGTATTCATTCCTATTGACAATTTTTCTCATTTAGAGCTTCTGTAGGCTTTCCATGCCACTTTTATAATTTTAATGTTAGAAAGGATCATTTTCCTTTTAAGAAAATTGAATGATAAAATATTGCATCTGGACAAATGCTGTGGATGTCTTCATGAAGAGGACATCGGAAATGGTCAGCCAAACGTTTTAAAAATTTGGCTTTTAGAATGCAATTTAGTGTATCTGTACTCAACAATCGTTTAATACTATATGTTGAAATAATCCGCCGTATAATAACTCGCTGTTTTAAGTTCTGGATAATCAAATGTATTTTTATCGTCCTCAACTGTTTCTTCATGGTTCTCTACTACCATTTCATGTTCCACAACTGTATTTAATTTTCTGCCTCTTATTTTACTCACATGTCTTTTCTTGTTCGTCAACTGTCTTCTCATGTTCCTCTCATATTGGCATCTATATTAGTTGCCACTAGAAGTTTATCTCCAGATTGTTTTGCTTCTGTTTCAGCATTTCCAACTTTAATTATTGAAAAATTTAATTTCCAGTAGGAAAGTGTTCCTGATTACCCTAATATGGTGTATATTTACTACTGACCTCTAAGGTAACCTGATATTTTTTAAAAATTTGTAGAAATGAAAAATTTTGCACAATTTTTTTATAGTGCCATTATTCTCTGCAAGTTAATCAATGTTAAAATATGTTTTCTTTAAATAACTCAAATTTGAAAGGACAATAGGAACCCAGTCAAATTATTTGATCCGCCACTGATATGATGCTCCACATGCCTTTGAAATGGCATTTTTCTAGCCACTATAAATGTAAAAACGATTCGAGCAATTAATTGAACTAAAGTGAAAAATATGCCACCTCATTTAAAATAATGGTCTTGCTCAATTGGATATCCAATTTAAGTGCAAATAATTTCCTTCTCTTACATTGTTAAACAATGCAGTTTAGAGTCAAAATTAAAAACGGAAGAAAATAGGAATAGAAAAACATGTACGTGTTAATAAATGTGATGCTAGTTACTGTTAGCAACTATTAGGTTTGTTCCAACAGCAGCCTCGGACCAGTTTGAAACCATCAGAAATATTCACTCAGCTGCCTCATATATGTTAAGCTCAATGTATTTACATTAATACTTAACTGGGCGAATATTTCTGACGGTTTCAAACTAGTCCGAGTCTGCTGTTGGAACAAATCTATTGTTAGTGGCTGCTGATGGCTACTGTTAATAACATGAATGTTATTTTTCTCAAGATGTTATATAAATATTACAGAGTAAGGTATGGTCGGCAATAAAGTCAATTAATTTTGTGTTAAAAATCGAAACTATGCTGATTATTGACAACTTTATTGAATAAACAGATTTATTTTTAATCCATTTTTTTTAGTTATTTATTTATTTACACTATTCAACAAGTTAATGACGCAAGAACAGAGTAGGCATACAATTAAAAACATGAATACAAAAACAGAAAATAAGTTGAAAAATATTTGATAAAGTTCTACCATAGGTAAAGTTTTAATTTGTCTTCATTACAAGCCTGGGAACATGAAAAATTAAGTATACTTAAATTTTTTGATAATTGATATTATCATGTAGAAATATTAAATATGTCTTGGATCTTCTAACTTTCAAAGATTGTAAAGATAATCTATTGAGAAATTCATCTTGCGGATGAACAATGGCGGAATATATTCCATCAACTTTATAACTTACAAATTTTAAGAAACACGCTGACCTTTCTCTAAATTTTCGATACACATTAGACAGTTAGGTTAGGACACCATATTATCGAGGCATAATCGGAGTTAGATCTGACAATAGTTGTGTACATCAGTTTTATTGTATCAATACCCTTAAAATGTATGGTATTTCTAATCATGAAGCCAA
This sequence comes from Rhamnusium bicolor, assembly GCA_029963845.1. Lineage (NCBI taxonomy): Eukaryota > Metazoa > Arthropoda > Insecta > Coleoptera > Cerambycidae > Rhamnusium > Rhamnusium bicolor. The sequence goes on along the minus strand of JANEYF010004338.1, from coordinate 51,443 downwards.
CAGATTTATACGTTTTAGCTGTTGTATGAATAATATGATTTCAGAAGGATAATTTTTTATATACAACATAATTCCAAGATTGAAGACGGTATCAGATCTGATAAGGATCATCTAGTCGATAGAGGTAAACTGACAGTAATCTTTGACGTGTAGTATTACATTTGGACACAATCAAATGCAAATTATCGTTGATGCATCAACAATAAGAGCATTAAGATTATCTTGTAGTATAAGGCAGTCATTTTGATATTTCTGTGTACATTTTCAAGATATCAGCATTGACCAGGTCTCAGATATTAATAAATTAAGTAAATAATAGTGGTCCCAGAATGGATCCCTAGGACACACCTGAGGTCGCTCGAACCTCAACAGATTTAAAACATACTACAAACATATTAAACCCTTTTCAAAAATAGGATGACAAGAAATTATATGTTAAATGAAAAACCGAAAGCACTTAGTTTATTTAGTAGTATACTGCAGTCTATTCTGTCGAAGATTTTAGAGAAGTCTGTGCAAATTATGTTTAAGTTTCTCTATCAATGGCGTCGGAAATGAATTCTGTTATATAAAATAAATTGGTAAATATACCAAGTGTTCCATTAAACTCCATGTCGCCAAAATTTATAAACAATTTTTTTAAATTTTTTTTCATTTCGTATAACTTAAGAATGTGTTCTTTTAGTCTATAACCACTAAAAGTTCCGTCTTTTGTCGCTATATGTTTGATTTATTTAAAATCATATTGAAAAAGACATTCTCAGAGGTACTTGTAAAATAATTTCGGATAATGAAAACCCCGAAAACACTGCATTTTTCTAAAAAATGCACTGTTAAAGATTACTTCACTGGGAGTCTCCAGGGAGCCTGCGACAATTGCATAACATTGGGAACGAGACTATGTAGGACTCCCTTAAAACACGGAGTATGGACAATCTATATGCGATTGCATACACACACGTAATAAATAATTCTTTCGGGGAACTTATTTACTCAATTAAAGTAAATTACTAAAATGTACTTGTTAACATCAGAAGTGTGATAAATAAATAAACAAATACATAAAAAATAACTTATTCATGCAGTCCGACTTATTTATTCTAATAAATTCTTAAATTATTACAATGCATTTGTTGCTAACGGTACTAATTTTTCTAGGTTTTTGCCAATTCCAGGCTTTCCTGTATTTCCAGGTTTTTCAAACAAACTAATGGTAGAATAAAATCATAACTGCGATGCCATATTAATTAAATAAATCAGTATTTACTACAACCAGTAAAAAAGGTTATAATTAATTACAAATATCCAGCACGTCGTAGTAAAGGGCTGTTTAATTTTAAAAATGCGAAAACCAACATAAAGATATTGAAGACAAGATAGTAAGATAAGATAGTAAAAGAAAATATTTTTGTCAACATACAGAATATTTTTAAATTACTTATTCCTTACTTAAAAATAAGACGCATCGTGGGTGACCTGAAAAATACTCCAATCCTACAACTTTATGCATCTTTAAATACGTTATATACGATATAATTAATTACTATACTGGTTTTCCCAAACTCCCCTGTGTACAAAATTCTTAAAACATAAAATACAATAATGGCTAAAGCTCCTATCTGAATGGCTCATGAAATAAAACGCAAATATAGTGTTTAAAATCGCTTCCTAAGGGAGCTGGAGATGCCCAAAAGGCAGTCTTTATGAATGATTTCGGAACGTTTTTTTTTTCAAATATGGCATATACAATTAAATAATAGAGTGGCCTTAAATATTATAATTTAATCAAATTCAGTTATCTCCAAATACATATTCAGGTCCCCACCCACAACTTGCTTTTTTATCAAAAAGTGTCAGAGAGTAAAAAATCCTCAATTTGTAAATAGAATGATTCAATATATGACTTTTCCCCTTTCATAAAATTTTGATTGGATTAACTGTTTTTGAAGAAGTGTAAGAAATCTTGTAACTCTGCATTCAAGTAAATTATCAGGATATATCTCATAATTAAGTCAACTTATGAAAATATCACATAACATATTGTCAATTCAATTTCGATTAGTTACTTCATCGTTTTCTTTATTGCTGATTATAATTATGACAATAAATGGATATTCATTCTCTGAATTAAGTGCTACAGGTACCAATTTATGGTGAGTGCAGAAGAAATGCTAAGCAGCCGGGGTATCAGCAATTATTTCCTAATAGGAGGGTTTCCAGTCATTAAATTTTGAAGCATTAGTTCGTCGCTTAAGGAATATAGGTTAATTTGCACCGAATAAATCAGATGCTAGATGTCAACGACATGTAAGAAACCCAAATAGAGACGTTATATTACATTTGGTGGAAAATGAACCTAACGTTAGCAGAAGAAGAATAACAAACCGCTTAGGAATTTCACATGCAACAGCATGAAGGATAACTCATGAGCAACTTCTTTATCTATACTATTACCAACATTTAAAACTGGCTGATTTACCAGAAAAGGTTGAGTTTCTTTAAATAATGTTGTAACGTTATCGTGATGATTCAAAGCCTATTTTACACGATACGGAGTATTTAACCAACGAAATTTTCACTTCGCACTTGGGCAATTTAAGGTACGTCCACATTAGTAAAAATGTACGTTGTGTGTGGCATTCGGCACAAATTTGTTTGTGCGTTTCAAATTTATGCGAGTGTGGACGTGTTTGCCGCATACGAGCACACGCAAAAATTTTCGCCACATTCAACGCACATGATCCGTGGCTTGTCGGTTTTTTTCAAGACATCAAAGGGATTTGTGCCGCAACATCGTTCTAGTGTGGACGTATTTTTCGTTAACGCAGTAATTTGACGCCACACACACACACACACACTAGTTCAGAGACGCCCGGCGCACAACGTAAATATGTATGCGGACAGGTTGCTGAATTTGCGTCGCAAATATTTGTGCCGAATCCTACATTCAACACACAACGCATTTATTTCCTAATGTGGACGTACCTTTACGGGGAAAATTCTCATATCATAAGAATCGTCCATATCAAGACAGATTCTCATTGAACGTTTGAGCAGTAATAGTTGGAGACATCCTAGTCCATACATCATGTCACAACAGTTAACAGATGCATCTTATCCAAATTTCTTAATACACGAACTGGAAGAATCTTCAGAGAATTTTTCCAGTATTGGCTTATCTGCGAATGTTGTTCATGCACGATGGGGCAGAGTCGTTCATGAAATAATAAAAATTGCCTTTTACGTGTCACCTTTGGTTGCCTTCAGCTCAATTAGGAAGCGATCTTGGACATGTGTTTATAGAAACTTTTCGTCTAATTTTTAAGTAAAAAAGAGACGGTTCAAAGACTTACATGTAATTTAGAAACATCCTGTATATGTTGAGTCTGCTTACATATAATATTAAAACGCTGCATTACGTAATTTAGGAATTATAAGTCATCGCAGTAAAACAAATAATAATTATTAATAAAAAGTTTATGGGTGTTTTATATGTATGGATATAAATAATTATATCACAATTACTGAGCTGTTTTCTTTATGACCTACTAACTACAATATAAAAAAATACAAAATCAGTAGGTCACGTCGCAGAAGACTTCACACAAAACAAAGTCACGATTACTTAGAGAATTATTTAATGTGTATCAGCAAAAATGTGTGTTGTCGGTTTGCTGCGGAACTTGCGTATTTTTAACCTTTCAAAACTGTAGTAGATAAAAGACGGTAGAATAAAGGCGGAGACTGAATGGTATGATAAAGTTACAAGATGATAGTGCTGGTGAGCAGTATATGAAAAATACCAGATAATAAATAGCCCAGGCAATAAGATTCAAAAGAATGAGAGGTTTAGCTTTAAAATATCGTGGAATTTGGAAGTTAGGGGATTTTTGCTTTATTATCATATAGTAAAAGTTCACGAGGTCTAAGAATTCGTAAAGCGTGAAACGTGCCATATTATTAATCCATTTAGAATTTTTATAGAGGGTGTCCGGATAATAAGTGTACAACGTCAGGCCAAAGATTGTTTGGTTCAAAATACATAGATCGATTTAACCTAACTTACCTATATCCAAAATTGCCATGTTTAGCCATCAGAGGGTTTAAAATTAGCAAAAAAAATTTTCTTTTAATAAGTTGAAAACGCATTTATCGATTTTTATCATTTTTGGGGTATAAGTTTCTATTTTCAATTAACGTTTTTTGATGCATACGATGATCTGAACAACATACAAGTATTATGAAATCATGTGTTGTGTAAATATCGGTCCACTTTCTTTTATATCTATGCAATGAGTACCTAATTGTTTTTATGTGTAGTAGTAGTAGTAGTAGTAGTTTATTATTCCAACCAATTGCTTACATAGCAGCTACAATATATTATTCATGAATTATTCTATTATTCTATTTACGTGATTCTAAAATAGACGAACACACATATAAACTAGTGCTGACAAAAACCTGAAAAAAGTGAAACCGGTTAATCGGTTTCCCAAAAACTGGTTTCGGATCAAACCGGTTTCCAAATATACATCAAAACAGGTTTTTCGATTAACCGACTATTCGAATATAAAGAACCGGTTATTCGGTTATCCGAAAACCGGTTAATCGGTTATCCAAATAACCGATTAATCGGATACTTGAAACACCAATTAGCAGTAGGTGCTAGTATAAAAAACTTGATATAACAATTTTATAGAACTATTATGTACTAGTTATTTTTGCGAGGTAGGTAACATCCAAAATTAATACAAAGAGGGCTGAAAATATTGGTGATTGTAAAATCAGCACATGTATATTTAACTAACAATCACAAGAGTAAATGAATATTGTCTATAGTTATTTATTTGTGGCATCCTATAATGGGTATTAAGCCACTGTCCTATAAATTATTTAAAAAAAGTTTATTAAGTAAACCTCTGCGCCAAAAAGGATTACTCCATGAAAACATATAAACAGAAAACTGTCGTATTTGAAATTGCTAAAGAAATAAAAGAAAATTTTCTCAAATTTTGGGAACGAAGTCAAGAGTATTCCGATCTCTAATTCTATATAAATATTGCATAATACGAGACGAGACGTTGAGGTTGAAAATAAAAACTGCAAAGAAAATAGTGTAAAGGATTGTTTTTCCTGCTTTTATTTAGAGCACGCGCACGGCGCACGCTCTGCATGAGTCATATCATGACGAAAGTCTTGCTAGACTTTTTAGTGTTGTGGTTGTGTATTATTTATTGTGTTTAATTAATATTTGCAAACTACGACACAAATGACAATACAAAATATATCAGGTTTTATGTAAATTCTAAACTGAACAGGCGTCTGTGGCCACCTGCTCGCCTGTAGTTTTAGATCTCAACATTTGAAAAAAAATGCATATTAATTGATTACCCGAATAGGCGGTTATTCAAATAACCGATTATTCGAATATTCAGTTATCCAAATAACTGGTTATCCGAATAACCGGTTAACCGAAAAATCGGTTTTCAATTTTGCACAAAACCGCGAATAATTCAAAACCGATTAACCGGTTATTCAGAAAACCAGTTTCAGTTGCCAGCACTAAAACCATCGAATCGCTTGTGGCTGCATATTCAGTTAGTAGTTGGTAACAATAATAATAATAATAATTATAAATAACCTAATTCAAATAACTTGAATTCTAGTTTAACATCACTATTAATAAACAAAACACAAATAACTGATTTAATTTGGAAGCTTTTTCTCTTGCTATTTTTTGATTAATGGGACGGTTTAACCAGAAAAAAATATTTTCCAAATGTTTGCATGCATTGGTCATCTTTGCAAATAAAAGAAGAGAATAGTAGTAGACCCTGCTTTTTATTTACTGTTTAATTTGACTGTTTTCAATCTCGTTTCGTTGTGCACATATTATCTGGACTCCCTGTACATTGTAAATACAAAACACAACCAAGATACAGAAATTTAGCTTTTTTTTGGAGACATTTCAATGTTGTCAACAATAAAATGGAAGGAAATTATAAACGTTTTGGTTCATTCTCAGGCACCACGAATTCACTTTGTATTATTATCTTGCCAGGTGGAGACAGAAAGTACCAACACCACAAATAAGTGCTGCGGCGTGACGTCACTGCTGTTAGTCCAACTGTGTAGGTGTAATTTACCACGGTTATAGCAAAAATGAATAATAAATTGCGCTAAATTACTTTTAGGGTTTGGTAAAGGAAAGGCTACTGATAAATACTAGATTGCCAGTCAGGAACTGAGCTCTTACATCGCACTCCATTCGGTTTTTTAACATGAAAACGATATAAAAAGGCAAAACCCTGGCGGAATAGATATATGTACGTACCTAGGCATGTAAGAAATTCCTGCATCGGTGTGAAACTATTGTAAAAATGAATATGAGAATGGATTTTAGATTTAGAATTCAAAGAAATAAACTATTAAATCGATACAATATAATAAAACATATTTCAATAGGAAATTTTAAACACAGTTTATGAGGCAATAAGTAATAAATAGAGGTCTTTTATATTATGATGAACAAACAAGAATTATATTTTAAAAACATCAAGGATTGAAAATTGATGTAATTTTTGACAAATGAGTTGCACAGTCCTGCATATTATAATTTATAATTATAATTATTATAAACGTTATTCTACTGACTTTCATCACATAAAAACACACACAGTTAAAAATAACATTCAAGAGAACAATAAACTGCTATTTTGGTTCCATGTTTATGTAACGCGATCAAAAAAACAATTCAACATATTCCTGCAAAATAATTAGCAGGAATAATAAAACTTTTTATTATATATTCAACAGTAGGTACAGAAATAATATATTTCTTGTAGCCAACCATGTGCGCAATTCGCATAGTTTGTAACTTTAATAAAAATCGAAAAAAAGTATTTAAATCACCATTAATCTAATTCGAGTGGATATCTGTTGATCGAATTCGCTACATCTGTTAGTCAACCTTTTAAATTGAGCGACGATAGAACTACATAAAAACTAATCTAGTTAATTTACAACACGACATTAATCATCGGTTTTGAGTTAATGGTGATTTGATGTTTTCGGTTTATTTATTTGTTTATTTGATGTTGAATTTAACAACTGTAACAATACTATCGACATATATCAAGAAAAAATGTCATTTTTTATTATAATTTCAACAGAGGTGACAATCATTTTGCTTATATTAATAGTTCCCAGCGACGAAAAATAATACCACCAGGGAGTGAATTACTTGAACTTTCCGAATTCCATTAGATGTGTGGCAAATAAAAAAATACGTACAATATATGCTGTTTCAAATAACTCGTCACACATTTTTTTGTTGCAAAAGGAATAGGAAAAGTTAGAAACGTGCAATTAATACCACATCTTCGCGTAAATTCAGAAACACCTAAAATTATTGTTATTTTTTTTTTTGACAAAAATTGTCTGTTAAGAAATACATGGATAACATTCTATTTTTTTAGTAATCGTTTAACATATTAAAATGAAACAAACATCTTGTTAAGAATGGATGGCAAATTTACTGCCACTGACAACTAGACATAGGGAGTTTCGATATCATCCCAGAGACGGATTATTAAACCTAGTTATTCCGAAAAACGCGTGTTACAATAGTAAAAAATTAAACTGTAATTATTGACACTATACTACACATTAATTAAATTAATTAATTAGCTTTTGCAAGTAAAACCGGCACCGATGAGCGGTGGTCAACCGCCGAGAATTATACTGGCACCAATAAACGGCCAAGAATTATATTATGTATATGTAGTGCCGGAGGGAAAATATCACTTCATCCTTAGGCGACTACCTGCTCTGGCCTTCAATTTAGTTTACATCCTCGCTCTATGCATTTTGCAATTTCTTCAATTCAAAAGCACTACTCTTCAGAAAGAGTGATTTTTGTGTGTTACTATGTTTAGTGAGGGGCGTTAGTTTGTCATGTGTAAAACCAGTCCAATCATTAGTAAATACGCTGTGATAAAACGCGTCGTCGAAAATACCGTGCCTAAATGCACGGGGTGGATTTGCAAATCTTATCAAATTCGTTTAAGGTGCCTAGTCGGGAAAAAGCTTCGGATAGCTGTGTCACTCTCTAGAAAGTTTTTATACATGCGCCGCTGAATAATTTTGCTCTTGACTATACCTTCACTGGACGTTTTATTCACCGACTTCATTGAGGTGCGATTCCCGATAGAGGTAACACTTCTTTGCTATATTTGTAGTGACAAAGATACTTATTTAGAAAATTCATTTTAACCAAATGGTACGGAATAAAAGTTTGAAACTTGCTGAGCATAATTATGAAGATTCATTCTAGACGACATGTATGAATTTTACCGATTAATATCATAATTCAGGAGCTAATCACGTCCAAATTTCACTTATATTTACAGTATAAATTTTCCCTACATAAAGTGAAAATTAATTAAAATAGATATACATGTACCCTCTAGTACACTTTCAACTATTGATCCTCCAAATTTGGTGTAATTTGACCAAACCGTATGGAAGAAATAAATTTTGAAAAATTACCTTACAAACACTGGTTCGATTAGCCCTCTTAATGTAGTTTACATTTATTTGTGTTTAATTACACAGGCCTACAAAATAAAAAAAAGTTCTGTCCTAGAGATCAGACCCAACTTTGCTCATGTATTTTGACACGCTAAAGCCGAATTTGGCAGAAAAAATTTTTTTGGCACGTCAATTTTTCTCTATAACCCCCTACAACAATCCTCTATAATTCCCCAAGGGGGAAATTTTTGTAAGGGGTTTTTGGGTCGCTGACCACGAATCTGAAGTCAAAAGGAATATTCACATGACAGCTGTCAACAAACTGTCAAATTTCATGAAAAATGTAAAAAGTCAATATTTGGAGCATCATAGTATTAAGTTTCTTAGACTGCTGATCACGAATCAGAAGTAAAAAAATTAATTTTGACATAATGACAGCTATCAACAAGGTGTCAAATTTCATTTTTGACTTTTGATTCGTAATTAGCAGCCTCAAAAACTTAATAATATGCTCCAAATATTAACTTTTTATATTTTTCATGAAATTATACAGCTTGTTGACAGCAGGCATTATACCAAAATTTATTTTTGATTTCAGATTTGTGATCAGCGATCCAAAAAACTTTTATAGACATTTTTTCAAAAAATCTCCGCCTCAGGGGATTATAAAGGGTTAGGGGTCGTAGAGAAAAATTGACACGTCAAAAAAATTTTTTGTCAAATTCTGTTTCAGAGTATCAAATACATAGGAAAAGTTGGGTCCCATCTTTAAGACAGAACTTTTTTTTGTAGGACTATGTTATCATTGACTGTTTAAATGACTTACCCATTTTACCATCTTGTAATGGTAGCCTGCTGTTTTTAAGTTAAGGAAAAGCGTTGTATATTTTAAACATAAAAGATGGTGGCGCAGAGTAACAAATAAATGAGTTGGTTTTATCTCTTTGTACCATTTGGATTGGCGATTACCGTGTATGACTGCTTCATCGGCCCAAGATAAGAGTCGTAAATATTGCTTATTATGAATAGATGTATTGTGCCGCTAAGCTTTGTTTCATTCAATTTAATTTAACTATTTAATGATAGGGTCACCTGTTATACAATAGCTTGTCTGTCAACAATATCAAGTTGTTCCTGCTCGCTAAAAAATTTTTGAATTCTTCGTTTATTCCCAAGATTTAAAGATAGCCTTGATTTGAAATTTTGTTTTTTTACAAAGATGCCTCGGTTAACAAGCTTCATTTTACTTTCTCATCTATCCATACTGATAGAGATCGTGAGAAAAACCAAATTCCATTTTATGATGAAAATGAATGTTTTGAGACCGGAAAATAGAAAATTTATTAGAATTGGTATGCCGTATGTGTATCTGTGTGTCGCTGGTCATTTGTTGTGACCGAATTTTCGGAAACACGTCTCAACGTGAAAATCTGAAATTTTACATATATTATCTATAACGTCCAAGGACGAATCATATTGAATATCAGTGAAATTTGTACACCAGGAAGGGCACGTCTTAAGGGGTCAAAAAATATTGGGCCACATCAAAAAATCTTTCAAATAAAAATTGTTCATAATGAGGAAATGGGCCGAAAACAACTCTTGAAATTTCTCGTAAGATTAACCGTTACTGACAAAAAAAGGTATAAAATTAATTTCATTCAACTAAAAAAAAAAAAAAGTCGATATCGGCAGTCGGCAGTACTTTCTCATCATATCCAACTTGAAATGAAGAAACTAAACTATTTTATTTCGTTTATTTCGTTTGTCTGGTGTGTCTTATTTTTTGAGGTGTTAAGTTTTGAGTTTTGTTTATCTTATTTGTCTCATTTGTTTCATTTACCTATTTAACTCTTTTGTCTTATTTATCATATTTGTTTAATTTGTTCATTTTAATTATTTTATATAAATAAATAAAATAAATGGAAATAATTTACATAATTTACTTCTAACACGTCAAATTGAATATTATGAGAAAGTACCAACAAAGAACACCCAGCCGCGACTGAATTTTTTATTTGGGACAATTCCACTCCTGTCAAATATCACACTCTAGGATCATATTTGAAATGTTTACCAACGACAAAACTGAAAAAACTTTGTATATTTTCACAGCAAAACTTTTATTTACCTTCACTATGGCAACTATAATTGCAATTTTATGATGTATGGTACTTAATATCATATCATACTAAACGAAGTCAAAATCGAAAAAACATCAAGGGGTAACTTTTTTTAAGTATTTACCTAATGTAATGTAAATGTTAAAAAGTAAATGGCGTACATATTTTTTAACAAAATTATTAAATTGCAAGCCCATAGGCAAGACCCTGATGAGGCTATCCACACCATTTTAATACTAATTGTAAGATATGTATGTAGTATTTTAAGTAATTTTAACAATCTAAATATTATTCAAATTGTTAAAGTCGTTCTTGTAGATATTTTGAAAAAAACTGAAAAAATAAGAAAACTTGTATCACTGTATCTCATAATCAATGTCGAAGCGTTTCCGAACCCATATTGATAGGAACTATTTGTCTTATTTTTGGGTGAGAAATCTGCGCTTAAGCGCTAGCACATGTATTTTTTAAACACTCTGTATCTACCCACATCGTACTCCCGAAAGTGGGCTTAGCGGTCTACTACTTACAACCAAAAGTTATTTTAAAAGTATCACTATTTGCTTTCCGTAAATCTAAAATTAACTACTGTTGACACTGGCACGACTACTGGTCCGTCTAGCGTAACAAAATTTGTATCCATTATAAAAAGAAAAACCAACAAAACTATTTTTACATTATTTATCAACATGAATAATGTATTTCAAACAAAAAGAAATTCTGCGTATTATTTCATTTTATTTCTATTTTATAAATTTTTGTTATATCTTGCATATTACTACTATTTTTTCTGGGCATTTTTTTAAATCCAGTTGACAATTAAGCGATTTTGTTGCCAACAAACTGAAATGAATTATTGAAAAAAAGAATTATAACAAACAACTTTTATATGCAATTCAGAATTTGTAAAATGTTTATTTATAGAGGATTTAAAAAAAGTAACATTAAAAACTCATGTTTACACATATTTTAAAAGATTTAAATAAATTAAACCTATTTTAAATATTAACAAGAATTGGTCATACTGAAATTATAAAAAAAAAATAATTTTGACATATAAAATGACACATTCAAAACTGACGTGTCAAAACATCCGATTTATCTTCAAAAGTTAAGAAAATTAAACGTTTCCTAACTAGTGACGAAAAGTTCGTTATATCAGCAATTGAGAAAAATAAACAACTCGCAAAAAGAATATGAGCAACGTTTATTCAAAACTTAATTGAAGTTTACAGAAATTTTGTTTTTTAATTATTTATTTATTTATTTACACCATCAACGGGAAACCATTTACAGAATGGGAATTACAAATATAATATAAAATAATATTTTAGAAAGACAAAAGTAAAAAAAAAACAATATTATATAGATCGTTAAAAACATAATTTTCATTGTAAAATGTATATACACATACCGGGTGAACATCATCAATTTTTTCAAATTGAACCATATCGGTACCGGGGTACCATATTAGTACTATTAATAAGGGATTTATTCATATGTCGTATTAAAATTTGCGATAAATACAAACAAAATTGCAGCTAAAAGAAAATAAAAAAAATACAATTTTGTTCTAATTAAATGTTAAGAAGTAACTAAGGTTGCTTTGAAAACAATGAAATATTTAGCTTGTCAAACATTTGTTGGTTTACCGGTGTTTTTATTGTGTCTTTAAAAATTGTTTAAAATTCTTATTGTATTCAAAATGCCGCAAATTTATAGAAGAGATGAAAAAGTGGACATGTTAATTATTTATTGGGAATGTAGAAAAAATGCCGTTGCGGCTAGACACCTTTCCAGCGACAAATTATTTTAATCATCTTGAAAATCAATTGTGAGTCCAACAGTGATCCCGAAGAAAATTTCATTCTTGACGAAGGAACGGAAATTAATGTTTTGGCTCGAGTAGAAGTTGATAAGACTGTTCCTTTAAGGCAAATTGGGTTTGAATTAGTCATCAAACAGTAAGCCAAATTTTGCACAAATATCACTAGGATTTTCCAGAATAACGTGCAGCCAAACAATGATTTTTTGGAAATGAGTCTAAGTTTACAAATTTGGGATTATTTAACCGACAAAATACAAAATATTGGTCACAAGAAAATCAAAATTTATTACGGGAGGGTAACTTTCAAGTGCGGCTCGGTTTCAATGTTTGACTTGGAATAATCGATAGTAGAATCATTGGTCCAATAATATTTGAAGGACCCCTGACTGGTGTCAGATACTTGGGATTTCTGCAAAATGAAATTGTGGACAGTTTAGCTGAATTACCTTTCCATTTACGACAGGGAATGTATTTCCAACAAGATGGCGCTCTTTCCCATAATTCAAGGATAGTATTTGATTACCTTCAACGGAGATTCGGAAAAAAACGTAATTTTGACGAACGGTCGTGTGAGGTGACCTCCAAGGTCACCTGATTTAACACCCCTTGATTTCTTTGTTCGGGGTCATTTAAAAAATATTAATATTAAAACCTATTAATTTTTTTTTTAACTTGCATACACATCAGTTTTCGAAAAACCGCTTATATGAAAGATCAGAAGTTATATCAGTTATTTCGTTTTCATAATTTTCATCAAGTTGTGTACACAAATTCTGAAAGTGAGTAGCAAATTTATTAGCAATATTCTCAGTACACCTTCAGTATTATCGGTCATGGTGTCAGGTATGGTGAACGCATTTTCTTTATTATTTATAAATAGCTAAAATGTATTTAGATTACTATTAATATTGCTTTCGATATTTCTGCAATAATTTGTATACGATATATCAATGTTTTCTTTGATTAACGATCTCAAATTTTTAAATTCAGTCGGTGCATTTTCATCTTTATGGTTTTTATACCGTTTCCAGGCCCTATGCTTTAATTTAATATTACGTATTAGTTCACTGGCAAACCAGGGTGGATAACTTCTGTTACATTGTCTAGTTTTCAGTACATATATATCCAGTATCTGATAAATTTTGCTATAGAAACTTTCAGCAGCTAGATCAACATTAGAAAAATGTGTCAAAAAGTTCTTCTGGAAGGTTCTGGTAAAGCTCAGGAAAATTTGCTTTGCGAAAATTGTAATGTAAGTATAATATTTACTTTTTTGTTTATTGTTTTTCGAATAATTTTCAGATTTCAAGATACTGGTAGTTATCTGCAGGATGATATAAATCTTCCGGAACTAAACTGTCGCAAGCCTTTTCCACAATACATTTTTTTATCAGAAATAACCATGTCTAATAACCTATTATTGCTGTTCCCTATATTATTGCACTGAAAAAGCACTAAGAAGTTAAAAAATTGCAATAACGGTAACACTGTACCTATCGGCTATAAGTGTAATAAAGTTTCAGAATATTCTGGTATATTAAAATCACCAAGACTACCACATCTGCATTATAAATAGGGCAGACAAAAATGTTCCGTGGGACAGTGGCGTACGCGAAATTAACTAATACGAGAAACAATAAACTGTTACAATTTATAATAATGTATGTAAAACTTACCCTCTTAACTAGCTTGCTTATCACAAACTGGATATGTGTAGCCATTTTGCAGCATCAGGTATGTTTCTATGGTTGTCTCCATGAGTGATGTTCGCTTTGGTGAAAATATATTCTTATATTTTGAAAACGACCGTTCGACATCTACTGATGTAATACACGCATACGTAAATAGTCTTTGAACGCACTTAACCGATCTGGGGCTGCACCATCACATATTTGTCTTAATTTGGTAAAACTGGTGTCTTTATTTAACACACTTGCGAACTTTTCTTTAACGCACTCATTTTTTGCGTCACCTATAGCGTGTAGCAGTAGATTTACTTCGTCCATTAATTGCAGTAAATCCGCTAACGACAACGCACTGTTTTCTAATTTTTTTATGCATTCATGTAATGATTTATAGTTCTTCGCAATATTTTTTAAAGCTGTTTCAACGGAAATATCTTCAAATTTTGTCTGGTTTTTCTTAATAGCTGCAGCCTCATCTGGATTAAATTGTAGAATCACAGCATTTATTTGTTGGAAATATTCAGCATAATAAAAAGCTGCCTGCAACCATGTTCCCCAACGTGTAAGAATTGGTTGTGGTGGTTCAGGAATAACGGGACACTTGCTATGAAATGCACGGAGACGTTTAGGAGATTTAATAAACACTTTTTTTATACTTGCTATTAATGCATCCACCTCTGGAAAACCTTTTCGAATAGTTTCTGCCACAAGATGTAAAGCATGCACTTTACACGTAACATGTATAAACGTACAACCTTGTTCTTGCAAAGAACGGCGCAATCAGTCACAAACATCAACACTTGACTTTTTGACAGTTCAAATTTTTCTAACGTCTCCAGCACCACCCTGGTAATTGTTTCGCTAGTACACTGACTTAGTCTTTTGCTAGCTTATAACAGTGCAACTGTCGGTTTAAGAGGGTCCCGTACTCGTACTATAACATTTAAAATAGATTTTTTTTACAGTCCCGTTGTCTCATCAACAGATAACCACAGCCGTGTATTTTTTTAATTCACATTTCATCTTATTTACCATGTCTACGTGTACAGTTGGTGGATAGTTACATAACGATGTGCGACTTGGTAACTTCACCTGGGCATTGTATTTATTCCAGAACTTTCGAAATGGTTGTTTATCAAGTATGTGCAGCGAAAAATACCTACGTACCTGCGTACGTTTGCCATGCTTTATTATTAAACTAATATCAACAATACAGTACAACAAATAAAATAAAACCACAAAAACAATACGCAATACGCCCAAGTGACTTAATGTGTACACAACTCGAAAGCTAATAATAGACTGGGCCGGAGAAAGAGTTTAGCGGTCAAAGTGAATGTCGGCAACCGTAAGTACATCTGTACTCTACGACCACGATACACAGGAACGATTTGCAGCTTTAATTATAAATGTATTCAAGATAGATAATATGTCAAAAACTGTGGCGAGGCGGTATAAAGTGAAAATATATACAACAAATAAATAATTATCAATTATTAGTTTAATTCCAACAATATCGATATGATACAAATCATTAAACATAGACTTTCTATCTAATTGGCTCATTGTATAGGTTGAATTTACGGCCAAAAAAACTTCTCCAGTCCTAGTGGTGTTCGTTAAAGAAACATTTCGATCTGATCTAAATACAGAGTAATTGATATTAAATAATTCTTCACTATAAACAGCCGAATGTAGAAAAGTTTCTGTGAAAGCAATAACGTCATAGTGACAAAAGCTCACGGCATTACATATTTTCTTAGTTTTGGTGTTCACACTTTTAACATTCTGATAATAAATTGATAATCAGTTTTGTATCGATACGCATGATTTAGGGTGGGGTCTGTCAACCGGGAGAGCAGAAGTTACAAATTCATCACAATCGTCAAGAGATGACAGTATATCTCCCGGTAATTTCTACTGAAATCCAAATAAGTCAGATTTCATTTCCTCGGCTGTCTTTTTTATATGCAAAACAGTTGTTATAATCTCATACAGCATGTTCTACATTTATATCTAATTTATGATTTTCTTTAAGAGATACAATTGCTACATGACATTTGTTTGCTCATGCAGGATTTGTAATCGTGTTTCTCAGCACATACAGGACAACATAGATCTTTATTACATGATTTTTGGTTATGGTTAAACGCATTACATTTAAAGCAGTGGGAAACAGTTAATGTATAATAAACAGTACAAGAGTCTAAATCTATCAAGAAATGACCGTTATTTATGAATATATTATAAATGTTTACAATATAATATACAAGAATATGCTATTAATTAATTAGGATTTTAAATACTATATAACTTTCGTTTTTAAAATTGACTAAATAACGTTTGTCAATTTTGACATTAAAATTATAATGTGAGTAACAGAAATAAAGGTAATTATGGATACATGGATATCTACCTAATATTAAGATTTTTAAATAGGTATACGTATTTTATTTATGTAGAACGGGTTTTCAGATGTTTAAAATTAGAAAAAAATCTTGTATGTAACACATTACGAAAGACTATTTTGTGTAACTCGTGTCATTTTGCGAGAACTCGCTTCGATCGTCCCGCAAACATCCACTCACACAAAATGAAGTCTTTCGTAACACATAAATAGCTATTTATTGAAAGCAACTTTCTATATATTTCTTTTTAGCAGTGGAGTATTTACGAGGAGTAAAGCGGATATAGCTCCCCCATGATCTCAAAACGAAACCAAAAAATAAAAATTTGCTTAATAAAAAAAATGTGTATTTATGACTTAAGTAATGTTTTTTATTAGTATTTTTAGTTAGTTACGGTGGCGTCTGCTCAATTATTTCAATTCCCAATCGCATAATTTTTTTAAGTTTCTGGATTTTATATTGTCTTGATTTTATAGGGTCATGTCTGGATACACCATGTAACGATAATTTTAACAAATTATGGTTACGACCTGTTTTAAATCGAAATGTCCTGATTTTGGTTCATGCGCGAATCAATCACTTGACGAGTGCACGGGCAGAACAGAACGGAAGAATCTTTGGGTGTTCTTTGAGTAGGGAGGTGAGCGTAGCATTTATTATCGTCAAATTATTAATTTAAAGTATTTAATAATTAGTACAATTTCATTTTTACCAATTTGAGCATGTAGGGTATTCCTATGTTCTTGATAAAGTAATTATTTCCTTATATAGGCTTTAATATCGATTTTTATCGAGTTATATTAGTTTAATATAAAGCTCGTTGGCTAATTGCCATTTGCGCGTCCTTTACATTTAACTAAATTCATGAGTTTGGATAACCGTACTGGCTCTATAGATGAAATTTATATCGTTTATCGTATCTTATTAATAATTATCTTATCGTACCGCGTAAATTAGCATTATTGTTGCTAATTTGCTACCCTCACTTACCTCTTGGACTCAAGTCCTTTTTTCTTCCTGCTAAAGAACACGCAAAACCCCGTCGTAACTAAAAAGTCTGTCTATTTTGACGTCAGTTAATTACATTTTTTCTTTATTATTACAAAGCTACATATTTTGAATTTACGGATTCATAAAGGCTGTTGCCTAGATTTTTAGCTAGTATTAACGTATTGAAGACGATTAACTTGATTTCTTAAATATTATTAGACTCTACCGATTTTTACCGTAAATAACGTTTATAACTTAAAGTATCGCCCCCACTTATCTTTTCTGTGGAAATTAATAGAATTTATTTAAATAATAAATTATTCATTATCTCTAAAATAATAATTAATAGAATTTATTTTTGTGAAAATTCATACAATTTATTTAAATAATAAATTATTCACTATCTTTCTTTATCTAAAAATTAATATAATTTATCGAAAAGGTAAAGAAGTATCTTTCTCCTTTCCTGTTATACTGTTACACAGTGTGACACTGAAATAAATCACTATATTTCAGTTGCAGAACTCATATTTATTTTTTCCTCTTTTATATTTGTTTAAGCACATTTATTAAATTGTGTTTCAAAAATTTATTGTCGCGTATTAATTTTTCCTTTGGATGAAGGTATATATTTATGTTTGGTAAACCTTATAATTTATTTCAATTTGCATAATTATTATAAATAATTAATATCGTAATTCTTAAGAGTTATCTTAGTGTTTTTTTATATTTTTTACCTTAAATTCATTTTTTAAATTGAATTAATTAAACCATAAGTTATTACTTCCAAGTTGAGTAATTATTTTGATTAAATAATTATCTTTTTACTATTTTTGTCTCTTAACCTATTTTTTCTTATCAAGGAAAATAGTATAACTTTTTCAAACCTTTGGATTAAGTTGTTAGTATCTGTCGGTAATTTTCTCATCTAGAAAATTGACCGAGTAGTAATTTTTTTAACTAATTCCATTAGTTGATTTCAGTACTGTTTATAAACAGTAGTTTTTTTTTTTGCCTTATTGTATTTTTTCGTTCAACCGTAGCTTCACCTATACATATTTTCTGTATTTGTTATTAATTTTGACTGGTAATTTTTCTTTTATGCTCGAGACCGAGAAGAAGGTTCAACTATAAATCCCATTGGACAGGGGTATTTTTTTTTGTTGGTTGAAATAACCATTTAGATCAGCAGTAGCCGTTGTTCCCCTAGGAGTTTGCAGTCTATATATCCTCAGCAGGAAACTGTCCGCCGAGCTATAGTTCGAGAAGGAACAAGACGATCAACCTGGAGAGACTCTATTGACCTAGTTTGGAATAAGGTACTGTCTGTCTGTCTGTTTATAAAATCTATAACCTGCCAGGTCTTATCTTTTATCGTACCAGCCAAAGTAATAAATTTTGTAAATGTTGGGGTAGTTGCGGGGAAGGAAAAAATACAATCCCATTGGTCATATATTTTTTTTTGTTGTTCTGCTTCACAGTTTTAGTTTTCTCTATTGTTGTTCAATATAATTTTTTCTCCCTTCAGGCAAATGTTCAAACAATTTATACTTTTTCTATTGTAAATAATTTTTTTATTTAATTTGTAATATATTTGTTTTTATTAAAATTCTGTTTTTTATTTTTCTAAGAGGGACGGGTCTGTTCTCACATTCTCGAGTTTGTTGGATTGATACCAGTAACTATTGTTATTAATATTTTTATTGATAACATGGCGCCCAATTCTCTTGTCTTTTAATTAATTTAATATCGAATAAAAAAGTAGTTACGGGAATCATCCAGCATTCTATAAGTGATATTTCATAAGGTTAAACTACAGTAATCACTATTTAGCTTTGTTGATAAATAAGGCTAAAAGCATCTTTGAAAATATTTATCAACATTTAACAACTGTCCTGACCTACGAACCCACCGAAATCACTGAGCAGCCGACAGGCAACATAAAAACTTAACCAATTGGACCACTCTTTGTTTATGAGAGGCCTAATAAAACAGGTAATTATAAATTATATCTTAGGGTGGTTACAACCACTGCTTTCTAGGTTCAATTATAATTGACACACTTAATGCAAAAATACTCCCATATTTCCAAGGTATTCATTGAATACACACTAAATTATCATATCTGCTTAAAGCATACTAGTAATTTCTAGACAAAGGCGCTGAAGTAAATTATGCATAGGGATTTTTTTACGTCTCCGTGGTGACATATTTAGTGGCCTAAGCGACCTCGGATCAAATCCGCGAAGGACCAATGGATGAGCTGTACTCACAGACTAAGCGGATACAAATTAAGAAGTATCGACGTCCTCTCTGGAGTCCCACAAGGCCCCATCTTCGGTCCCGTATTGTTTCATATATTTATAGACTCTAGCCCTTATAATTTAAATGTAAATTATTTGTTATAATAATACGGCATAAAAGATGCTTTAAAACAGAATTGTCACATGACTAGGCTGAACTACAAAACTGATCGCTGATAGATGATTGGTGCTTCAAAGAGTGTCGTTTGTTTATAGCTTAGCTCTTTCTAAAATATAGTAAATAATGATTTTGTTGGGAAGACGAATCAGGAAACGTCGTGGGCAGTTGTTTACAATACAGCAACTTAGGGAGGCATAACAGGAAAAGTGGGATAACATTTCCCGAGGGAACATCCAATACGTAAATGAAGACATGCAACGTAGACTTGAGAGTGTATCAGAGCGGTGGGAGGTATTACTCGTTATTAAATAAAGCAATTTCATTCTATAACCGCCTAATCTTTATCGGACACCTTATATCCTGAAAATTGACGTTATTCTTCTAAAATAACTGTTTTTAACAGGTCCGATGGAAGAAAAAAATGTATACCGGACAAGTATCTATTTTGACGCTCCCTAGCGGCGGATTTGGAATAGGGGATACAATTGAGAAAAATGCTCCGCAGGTGAAAATCTCGTATTTTTCTCAAGGTCAAACGCTCTAAAATGAAAAGTTAAAAATTCAAGTCGCAAAAACATCGAAAAAATTTAATATTCTTTAAAGTAACTACAACTCCAATAAAGTTTTTTTTCAAATATATGTAATTATCTGTTACTTATTATTCACAAATAGGAACTCAACGCTTTAAAGTGAATAAAGCGATACTCAGATTATGTATTCAGTATAGTCAGCGAAACCTATATTATGACGTTACGTGCGCAGCAAGACGCGACATGTGCGCGGGAAATGTATAACACATGACATCTTCCGTTTCTTACACCACTTACATTAAGGCGATGATTGTTGTTTTTGCTGGCACGCGACCGAGGCGGTGCTTCACTTACATTGTGATACTTCAGAGTTGCACACAATTTTGTTACCGAATTATTCTAGCAGTGCCGATATATTGTAAGTATAATATTATAAGATTAATAATAATTATTTAATATCTGTTTATTTGCTGGTGTGTTTTTTGAAAATAATTTAAGAAGGTTATCGTGTTGCAGTGAGTTGTGTAATAGTGTAATATAAGTAATAATTATTTCATATCTGTTTATTTGCTGGTGTGTTTTTGAAAATAATTTAAGAAAGTATTTGATGTAAACATGTTTCGACCGTGGGAAGCATCTACGTCTGCATCTTATTGTGTTTGTGAAAATGAAAGTGATAGATTACAGTGACAAAGAAAATCAAAGTTCATTAGTGTTTTCAGTAAGCAAAAATTGGTTACATTTGAACGAGCAAGCGAAACAAATTTGCCTTAATGTTTACAATAATCTTTTGAAGCGACGCGCGACGTGTTAGAATAATCCTAATTTATATGATTTGGATGTACTAGGTGAAACAGCATCTTTGACTAACGTTCCCCGTCCCACAATACACAAACTGGTGAAAGAAGGTGCCCTCCCAAGAAAACAAAGTTCCGACGGCGGTCAACGAAAACTTTGGACTCATCGTTAGCCAAACTTTTACAAACTTTAGTTTACGACGCGTGTTAGAAAAATGAAATCCGAACTATTAACGTGGTAGACTGAAAATTAAAAGATATAGATTATCATCTAAAATATACCAAAAGAACTTTAGGAACTTGGCTGAGAAAAATTGGATTTAAATATCAAACTATTAATACATGCATGGCGATTATGGAAAGTAGACGAATAGCGGATTGACGAAATTCATATCTAGAAGAGATAAAAGAACTCAAAAGAGAAAATAGACCAATTTATTATCTAGATGAAACTTGGTATGATATTCACGACATCATAAAAGAAGGATGGACTGATGGATCTAGAAAATGTCAACCAATCTCATTGCCCTCTAATAAAGGGACTCGGTTGATTACATTACACTGCAGATCAGTTGATGGATGGGTTGATAATGCATTGAAATTGTGCGGAAAAAACATGGAAGACTGTAACGTGGATTACCAAAAGGACATAGAGGGAGAAATATTTGAGTAATGGTTTGAAAATACACTAATTCCAAAATTAAAACAGCATAGAATTATTGTTGTTGACAATGCTAAGTATCATTCGAGACAACTGTATAAAATTCCTAACAAGAGTTACGGAGTTACAATTTTTTTAATGGAACATGATCTTTATTATGAGGAAAATTATAATAAAGCACAACTGTTGGAAGTCCTGCAAACAATAAATTATGAGAAGAAATATACTATAGATAATGTAGCGGAGCGATATGGCCACAAAGTGTTGAAATTACCGCCATATTTCTGTATTTTCAACCCGATTGAATTAATTTTGGTGTAAATTGAGGAAAAACGTTAGAAAAGGAAATACTTTTCTGAAATTCGATAAAAAAGTCGTCGAAAATTAACATGGAAGTGTTGTAGGATTGTTATTTTTATTAATTAATATACTTTTTCTTATTTGAGTTTTACTGGATGTTCCACCCTACTAAATATTTGGATTATACCAGAAAAATTTAAATATTTTTAGTCATAATATGTGAAATAAGTTGTATACCTGTATATTTGCGGGCACTACTATGATCATTCTTGAAACACTTCTCATTCAATGAAATTAGGCCAAATATTAATGGAGGATACATATTTTTGGAGACAGCCCAAAGTAGATGGAGATGGAATTTATTACTAACCTGAAACAAAAGAAAAATAAAATTAGTATCAATAGCAAACATTAAATTTTCTGAGATTGCAAGGCATAGTTATTTAACTTCATCAAATATGGATGATGCTGATTCAATCAAATTTGTAAGAAGAATAATTCCAAGGTTAGTTTGGATTGTTATGATTTTTAATGTTATTTATAAATTAGGACATTACTAGGAGTATCTAATATTCCATGAAATTTTGTGTAGTAAGAATATGGTGATATACCTTTATAAGCATGATTTATGTATATGTATATACGTTGTACTGTTAACTATTACGTGAAATTTTCACGCTCTGACAATGTGTGGATTTATCAAAGTAAAGTTTTTTAAAGTACCTTTTGAAAACTTACAATATGACGCTTTAGAATGAATGATAGTATACGGTTTCGATCATAAATGGTTTATTACGTCTTTTATATACCTACAACAGACTGTAACAGATTGCATTTTTACATGATTATCGTTTGACACGGTAAATCATTTTAATAAATTTATTGAAAGTTTGGAAGTCGAGTTGTTGTTAAAGTAACGTTTTTTTTTTTGTTGATTTATTCCACTCGGCATTGTTACGATAATTAAAATAATCCCACCATGATGTGCACAAGATGAATGACATAAAATGTCCCCACGTACTTATTTAGAACAATAAAATTACAAACTTGAAATAATACATAACGTAATTTTTGGCAATTAAAAACCAAAATTTATAACCGCATTTTTTATAAGATATGAAAATATAGAATTTATTATATTAATTAGGAAGGTTTTCCAGAAAAAAATGCCACATTAGATTTGAGATAATTAAATCCACTTTTGATGCCTTAAAAATTACTCGGAGGAAACTGAGTTGAGAAGAGTTGATACCATTTTTCACCACAAATATTTCTATATACACTATTTAACTCGATTTCATGTAAAACCTGCGTTTAATGCGATGAAAAGTAAAAGACGTCGGAGCCGTAGTGAATAACAATAATTCTCGTTGCTCTGCTCATCCAGCAGCGCAGAGCAACTGTCTTTATCGTCTACCCTATTATTCCATCACTGTCTGCTACATTAAACACAGGTTTTGCATTAAATCAAGTCCAATCGTGTATTTGGATTTTATTTCTTTTGTAACTACCTATATGTATATATCTCTCCTAGTAACTGCGTTATTAAATTAAATATATGTAAACAGAAAATACAATATATTAAAAATGATTTTAAGCAATATTTCTTGCATTGTAAATAAGAAATACTCTAACAAAAATTACACATTTTTAAAAATATCACCATTATTTGCTAAACAGATTCATGTGTCGTTATTTAAGTTACTTAATTTTATTTCAATTTTCTCTTTCAAGTGTCCCAAATTATTAGATTTTTTAATATACCTCTATTTTAAGTGTGCCCCACAAAAAGAAGTTAAGGGGTATCAAATCTGGGGTCCATGGAGGTCACGGAAATATGCCATTTCTGCCTACTCATGTTCTATATCCGTAGTTCAAAGATACAGTGACCTCTCTAACGGTAACTTTTTTGCTGCAAGATGATCTGAGATGTAATATTTAAGGGAAGGTTCGCAATAAATTCTTCAATAATTGTACTCTACCCATTCAATCACTTTCATATAAAATTGGCCCAAACCCTTGTAGATTGGCCTTGGCCACCCTGCTTTCAATCTCCTTCCTCCTTTAGAAATTAGAAACAGAATTGATTATGTTGCTTGTTTCATCTCTTAAATAATATAGTAATCAGGCTACAATGCTATTTGGAGCGGAGACGTTTTCAGAGGACTAAATATCATGATCAAAATAATACCTGAAAATTGACACAAAAAGTCATACATTTTTAGTACAATTCATGAGAATTGTAATACAATATAATTCTCATGAATTGTACTAAAAATGAGTGAAATGTATAACGTATCAAGAGCGTCAGTGTTCTGAATTTCTACAATTGTATTGCTTCTGACAACGCAGCTGGTACTTGAAGTTGGGTTTCCGCACTAACCTCCAGCAAAAGCAATAATGTCGCCAGATGCTTATATTATATTTATATTGTATAATAAAATAACGAGAGATCAACAACTGGACCTACTTTACATCATTTTTTATTCTATGCATAGTTTTCTATGCAAAAGAAACTAAAATCAGAAATTCAGCATGGTCCAAAAATTAAATTCTAACGATTATGAAAACATGTAAATTTCTCCAATGACAATGTTAGCAAGAATAGAACAAGATAATGATTTTATTGCAAATATAGAAACATGAGCAATTTCTTGAAGGGTAAATGTTTAACAATTATACAAGCTTGTAAAGGCAATGAAGAGACCTATCCAAATATAAAAAAATATAAAGTTTATCTCAAACTTATTTGCAACATAAAAAAACATCGGCTCTTTGCCGGTGGTAACGGGATTAAAGACGCCGACGTTTTTACTTTCTTTTATACCTAATGTAAGGAAGTATAGCAATCGTGATTTTTTTTCGACCTTGAGATTTTGATTGCTATATACGTTTTGAACCCTCCTGAATCCATCTCTGACAAATTATAATTAAAAAACGTAACTTTTTGAAAAAATCTGTCCGCATGTCTGTAGTAAATAGCAACTACAGTTTTTGAGATAAAGCTCTCAAATTTGGTACACTTGTTCTAAAGGCCAAAGACAATGAAAAATTCGGTGATGAGCAAAATTGGCCAGTTGAGAAGGGGTCCACGGGACCCAAACTTTTTTGTATTTGACTTTACAAAAAATATATTCGTGATGAAAGATTATAAATCATGTCTACTGCATCAAGCCAATAAAACATATTTTCAATGTACTTAAATAAAGTTGATGTAAACTGAAATTTTTTACACATTTGACCTCATAAAATAGAGTTAGGATAAATTTGGCAGTTTGACATTTAAAATGTCTAATTTAGTTACAAAAATGTCAATGTCAATAAGAATAAATTATTAAAATATATGACATGAATTATTATTGACAGTGTCGAACGACGCTGATTATTAGTTATTTAAAAAATTATTGAAATATTTCAAGGTACGCTACTAAAATTTTGAGGTAACTAAGAATTAAATAGAATGATTTTTTTAGATCAGCATGATATATCCTGGAATAAGAAAGTTATGTGCTGGCCTCATCAGATATTTCATGTTGCAAATAAGTTTGACATAACCTTTACAGTGTTTCTTTAAAAACAATCGACTTTGTGACGCTCCTGTATATTTTTCAACACAGGCAAAACCAGACGGCACACACAAAAATTGGGTGGAAAACGGTATTGCCTCTTATTTTTGAATTTTCTCTG
This sequence comes from Rhamnusium bicolor, assembly GCA_029963845.1. Classification (NCBI taxonomy): domain Eukaryota; kingdom Metazoa; phylum Arthropoda; class Insecta; order Coleoptera; family Cerambycidae; genus Rhamnusium; species Rhamnusium bicolor. The sequence continues at coordinate 25,478 of JANEYF010004338.1, read as the reverse complement.
AGCTATTTTTTAAGGTATGTAAAATGAATTTGAAAAGCAAAATTTTCCCATCGACAACCTGTACAGAACAAGTGCATGCATAGGAGTTAGTTAATGATTTAAAAATATCACTTAACACAACAATGCTGTAAAAAAAGATTCAACAACAAAACAATAATAAACAGGTATTATAGTCGACCTTGACCAAATTTTGTGCATTAATGCCATCTTTACTACAGGGTCGAATAAATTAGTATCGTAAGTTGTTATACCATTTATTATAAACTATAACTATAATTGTTGGTATCTTCTTCTGGGAATGGCTTACACCTAATACGGAAAATATTTGTATTTGACCTTGCTAAATAAAAAATGAATGATGCGATGGAATCAAATAGTTAAAGGAGCAAAACATTTTAAATATGTAATTCAACATGCATTCATATGTAATTATATTTTTACAAAAGAATAAGGAAAACTAGGAAAATGGCGAAGAAACTAATAGATAAATAAACATGCGTTTCAATAAGCACATATCCAAATCATTTTAAAAAATGGCTATAAAAATATATTTTTTTAAATATTTTTTAAATTTTTGAGGGATAAAATTTTGAAATGAGATTGTACCTTGATCGTCACCAAAAAATGCTTCACTGTAAAAATATCGGTTCTAAAAAAATTAACAGTCGAGTTAAAACTAATTTTTATTTGAAAAACTAAAAAAAAAAAAATAAATAAAATTGTCATGGACTTTTCTTTTTTATCTTCAAAATTAATTTGTAAGATTCTTTAGACTAAGTTATGCGAGTTTAGGCAAACGATAAATTCCAAAAACCATAAGAGGCTATTATTTTGACCATACCTGTAACGGTCAGTCCAGTGGTGTAACAATACGAAATAATTCCGTAATTATTTTATAATTTGGTAAACCCAAAAACTTACAAATACATACTATAAAACTAATTTAAATTAAAAAAATAAAGAACTAAAATAAAAAAAAAACTAGAAAAAAGGAAATCTGTCTCTACGTGTTGCACTCTGGAAATGTGTAATGTTAATATTACAGTTATTTCTCTGCAACCGTCTAGAAACTTAACCGTTATTGGTAAATTGTTTAAGTGAAAAATCATTCTGACTGGGTCTAGACAATGGATCGGTAAAGTCTTTGACAACAGTATCTGATAACTGAAAATGATTAATCCAGTCTTCTTTGAAAGTAAGCGTCTGACATCTGCCAGTTGACTTTTACGAATTTTGTTTGCAAAATATCTCAAGTTAAAAAGTTTATTGTGACAAAAGCAAGAACAGTTGCAGAAAAAATATTTATTCATTTATTTATTTATTTACACCATTCAAGGGGAAACCACTTACAGAATGGGAATTATAAAAATATAATATAAAATAATACTTTAGTACAAAAGTAAAAAAACAATACTACATAGAGCATTAAAAACATAACTTTAAACTTAATTGTAAAATTTATACACACCTATATGCATACATACATATATATGTACATACATACCTACATACACACATATCCATATACATATCTATCATCAAAATATGCTAATTTATTCAAGAATAAAAATTCGTTTTACAATTTTTTAACTGTGGCTACATTGCAGAAGAAAATATCAAGAGTATGTTGGTGTTCATTACAATTATTGCATATTTTATGTAAAGGCGAAAATTTACCAATATTTGTACGAGGTATACTCAAAATAAAGGTCATATGTTTCCTTGCAGTTACTTTGTGAACACGACAATTTAACATTTGTATATTACAAATGTTAAATTTTCGGGACAGTCAATGTCATTAATTACTATTTTGTTCAGAAAGTTAACTGAGATTTCACCCGTCTTTTTTTCAGGCTATCTAAAGAAAATCAAATTAGCAAATACAGGCAGAATTGTGACAGCAATTGATTGCCGTATTGAGAATTGTGGTATGTTTTCAGGTTGCTGAATTATACTGAAAAAACTGAAAAGTTTATGTTGTATCTCGAAAATCGTGTGAGCCATGGATTTGACAATAGGTTTATTGAATTCTACGTAAAAATATCTATTGATAACTATTTTCACGGATTTCCTAAGATTAACGGTTTCGAAGTTATTTAACATTAAAAAAAATGGACCATTTCCAGTTTTTTTTTCAGTATAATTCAGCAACCTAAAAACATACCACAATTCTCAGAACGGCAATCAATTGCTCTCACAATTCTGCTCAATTTTACTAATTTAACCGACTAGGTAACTCTGCAAATAAAAAAAGTTAGCCATTTAAAGAGATAGATAATGGCCACCCGACAGATATCCATAGCTGGATATACTCCATTCTCTCTGAAACAAGCATGTTTTAAGAACTTCAGCTGTACCCTTTCAATACTGTTAACATGTATGTTATAATAAGAACACCAAATATTAGCTGCATTTTCAAGCTTTGATCGTGCAAAAGTGTTATAAACCAATTTCAGTGTATCTGCATTATTAAACTCACAGGAATTTTTTATAATAAGGCCTAACATTTTAAAGCTCTGTGATGTTATACTATGAACATGATTTATGAAAAAAAATATTAAAAACTTGCTTTTCTCAGTCGTACTAAAATGTAAAAGATAATTTCTTTGCCAAAAAAAAAGGCAAAAAATCAAGGCGTGCACACTTTGTACGATTGTACGCAGATTGTACAAAGTGCGCACGCCTTGCTTTTTTTTGGCAAAGAAATTATTTTTTACTTTTTATTACGACTAGGAAAAGCAGGTTTTTAATTTTTTTTTATTTTTTTTTCATTTTCTACTTTTTAGTCATACTTTAATTAAATTATTATCATACATTCAATTATTATCATACTTTGCGCAGATTTTTCAATTTTCACCCCTCTCCCCCCTACGTGGGGATATTTGCAAAAGTAACGGTGAAATATTGTATTATTATCCGACCTTAGTAACTGTGCAAAATTTCATCAATTGGTTATGTCAGGAAGTATGTTAAATGAAGGATGCAAGATTTGAAGACAAACATTATAACTACATTGTGAGTTGAAGAAAAGCAAGTAAAAAGAGTCTGCCATTAAATATTATACCTAGATCTCAAAAGACAGTAGACCTTGCAATTACGATATCAAGAATGTAGTCAAAATTTAGTGTTTGTAATTTATAAGAAAATGTCATAATATTGCATTTCGAGATGCATTGCAGAAATTGCAATATTGTATACAACACATTCGGAAAATGATTCTATACTGGGCATTCCTACTTTCAAGGATCGCTAGCGTTCGCCCTGGGAATTACCGGTTCGCTCAGTAAAGAATCACTTTCCGGTCATTTATAAAGATATTAAAAGTAAGGGTCCTAAATTTGAACCTTGAAGAACTCCAGAAGTGGCATGTATTCAACAGACTGGACTCCACAGCATTGCAGAAATTGCAATATTGTACGCAACACACTCGGAAAGTGATTCTACACTGGGCACTCCGGCTTTCAAGGTTCGCTAGCGTTCGTCCTGGGAATTACCGGCTCGCTCAGTAATGAATCACTTTCCGATCTTGTTAACTATTACGTTATTAATTTCAGGCCGGTAAGTATCAGAGCCGATAAAAGGTTGCCAGACAACTTACCGGACCCTTTTCTTATTAACAATATAATATTACATATCTACTACGGCATCGAAAAAGTTTTTATTAAAACTAAGATGTTTTTACATCATTTGGACTTCTTTCATGCTATGCCTAACAGCGTAAAAAAATACCTAACATAAAAGGTCATGCAACACGATAATTGATCAGAAACTTTTTGTTAGTACAAAAAGTATGAGAATACGATTTTCTCTGTCGGCAATTATAAATAATTTTAACAATTTTCTTATAATCAATAAATTTTATGAAAACTTCTCTGGTTATTTTTGTTCTTTAAAGCATAAATTATCATTTACTTAAAAAATCTGCGTTTTTATAAATAAGTACTTTAGTATTCATTATTTTAACATATATTTCTTCACTTCACTATTATCTTTATCCATATTTACGAGCACGCACCTTAAATATCTCCTAACGTTAAAAGAGGTACCTAGATAAAACTTTTCGCATATGTTATCAAGGAATAATATAAGTTATTATTTTGGAAAAACTAGAATGTGGCATCTGGTGGAACTTTTTTTCGTAAATGTAACGAATTTTAAGATATGTAAGCATGTTTTGATTAATTGTGTATGTAAATGAAATTTTTTATCTTAAAAAAGTTCTATCAAAAGTTACAATAAGCAATGTGTTTTAAAAATAAAACTAATCAAAATCCGCATGAAGGCTTCGTAAATCAGCGGAATACTAAAACGGACATTAAATATGTTCTGGCGCTACAGATTATAAGTATTATGAACGATGGACTTAGAATTCCAGAAAAGTTTATACCAATTATATGTTTAAGTAATTATAAAATATCGCCGCGAAATAACAGGATCTGAAGATTTTCGACATTTGGCCACATTTGGATTTTCCGTATGTTGAGGTGAAAAAAAGTTACATGCATTCTTATATATGGTGATTTAAAAACATACGTAAAATTTTTAGGGCAGAAATAAGAAAAATTTCTTCAACATTTTAAACTACTTTTTTTGTAAACTGTCTTAATATTTTATTCCATTCCTTCTAAAGCAAATACAGTGCATTTCAATGAAAACTATCCACTCTAAATAAATTTGGATATATTGATTTTTACAAAAAACGCAAAAATACGTGAAAAAGTGGGGGACACCTAAATAGGATTAGTTCCACCACCTCACCCCTACATTTTTTTAAATGGAAACCCCCCTATCAGGTCATTAGTACCTCCTCGAAGAGCTCATTACAAAAATGTGTAATTTATGGGGTTTAAAGTGAATAGTTTGGGAGCTACAGATAAAATTTATTTGAACCCTTTCACCTAGATTTTTCGAGCAAATTACCGATATCAAATTTAATAAAAGAATAGGTACTGACAAGAAGAATTTTTTTAAGACTAAAGCGTATTTCTTTCAGATTTTTTAACAAGTGAATTCACTGAATGAATATAGTGTGGAATACTGCCTAGTTTCTTAACTACTTATCGTTACTACTACAATTATTATCTTCAAAATGGTGTACACCCTGCAAGAATGAATTGAAATTGTAGGTTTCTACTACGGAAATAATAATTCGGCAAAGGCTGCTGCTAGAATTTTTAATACTACTCATCCCTAAAAAAATGTAACACATAAGTATGTAACAGAATTGATGTAAAAATTTTTGGAAACGAGATTAGTTGGTAACAGAAAGTACAACCCAACCCGAATGGTTATTGCCGAAGCTATGGAAGATACAGTTTTAGGAGCAGTTAGAAGATAAGCAATCTCACAATTATCTAGGGCAACAGGTGTTTCCCGCAGCAGTGTTTTTAGAATTTTACTGAAACACAAATTTCATCTATACAAAATAAAATTAGTACAGGAATTGAACGAGTATCATCTTGACCGTTGGTCGTCTCAAGTTTTGACACTCCAAATCTTTTGTATATTATTTTCTCCGATGAATGTACATTTTCAATGAATTAGTCGACAGACACAGTTGCAGATGTTGGGCTAAGAGTGATCAATATGTAATGCGCGAATTTCATACTCAAAGACCTCGAAAATTGAATGTTTGGTGGGTATTCTAGGAGATCATACTGTTGAACCCTTTTTTATTGAGGGAAACTTAAATAGTGAGTCTTATTTGGAATTACTTAGAGAAGCAGTTGATCCACAAATTACCCAAATAATAGAAAACGATGAGACTTTTTCTGAAATCTCCTTGCATTTCAAAAAGATGGATCACCCCCACATTTTGTTGTGACTGTCCGTCAATTTCTTAATGATACATTCCCTGATCGTTGGATAGGTAGAAGAAGTCCGATGATGGAGTGGTCACCTAGGGTCGCCAAATTTGCCTCCTTTAACCTTTTTTGTGGGGCTATTTGAAGACGAAAGTCTATGCAATTCAACTAGAGTCGCTAGATGATTTACAACAAAGGACTGTTCAAGAATGTCAACACTTAACGCCATAAGTTTTTCACAATGTTAGAAAAACGTTTGAAATGCGACTGTCATCATTGCATGGAGATCAATGGAAGTCAGTTTGAACACCCTAATAAAGTAATTTTTGGTATTGAATCGTTTATTACTATAAACTTTTTTTTAAATTAAAATAATGTGTACCTCCCAAACTATACACTTTAGATCCCACAAATTATATATATATTTTAATGAGCTCTTCGAGGAGAAAACTGATAACCTGAAAAATATGTGATATTTCATTTAAAAAAAAATGTATGGATGACTCTGAGGGTGAAGGGGTGGAATTAATCCTAAGTCTATTTATAAGAAAATGTATCACCCTCTTTTTCTTTTTTGACGAGTTTTGAGTTTTTTTGCAAAAATCAATCCATTTATGGGAACTTTAACTTTTTTTTAATATAATAAAATTATCCTGCAACATCCACGGTGAATTTTTCACTCATTCTGTATAAAAAAGTCAATCCACTTAGTTTCAGGATTATTCTGATTTATTAATAATTTATTTCTTAAGTTATATAATAAATAAATTAATTAAATGGAGGAATACATTTGTTTGCATATTTATCGTTTTACCTTTACCAATCGCGATCATCAAACTGAAGAGCATCCACCTGCCTCATCGTTAAGGTTACATCAGTGTTTACTATTTCGTAATTTGAAAGTTGTTTCTGGGAGGGGCACACATGGATCATGAATTGTATTCTCTTGTTGGCCGTGTTAAAGTTTTACTAGGAAGTCGCCGGGCACTTCTGTTTGGAATTCATTAGAATGCATTTAAATATGGCATCTACAATGTTAAAATGAAATATTCAAGTGATGAATAAACACCGCTGAGAGGTACTATCTCGTCCAAAACATTATGTGTAACAAATAATTATGTTTATTACACGGTGTGTGGGAAAACATTATACTCATTTACAAGCTACATACGTACAATTTGCATAATAGGCCATGTCCTCTTCTACTAACACTAAGATAAGAAAAAAAGAATCACATTTAAATTTAATAAGCTATTTGGAATTGCATTCAGAAGTTGCTGAATTGCAAATACCCATTTTATACGCTAACACTCTATCAAGTTGGTATAATAAAAAAATAACAATGGCAAAAAAAGTCACTAATTTAATAAACAAAATAGCATTTTGTAGTCTGACAGTAAAGAGAATAACGTGTGAAAAATCAACTTTTTTTTTTTCATTATAAAATGAAACTTTGTCTTCGTATGGTCTACTACCAAACACAATTTTTGAATCTACATTAATTTTAATGTGTAAAATGTCAAAATGGCGGACCTTTTAAAGCAAAATTTTTTGATCGTATTTTTATAAGTCATGAGATATTTGTGTATGTATTTTCGAGCAAGTATCACAAAATATTCGAAATTTTTTTAAATAATAGAAGGTTCAAGAAAACACACGACTATCCTAAAATTGGAACGTATTTGTTCTAAATGACAGAAATAAGAAAGAACTGTTCTACCTTCTAGCAACATTCGCAATTATAACATAAAGATGGTTAATGGTTGATGGTATCAATCAAAGTTTCTTTCATACTCTGCAGGACTTCAATTGTGGAATTCTTTTGAGTTGCATTTGAAGAGATAGAATGACAGAGGGCGAATGCTCCTTCACACAAAATAAATATACTGTCATCATCAGTGTGGACATCCTGTTCTGAATATTTCGTTTTATTATGAGCAATATAAGATTGCAATTCTCCACGAATTTTGGATTTTAATTGGCACTGGAGAATATCAGCGCTACTGTCGATTCATATCGTGGTTGAGAATCTTAGCTAGCAAATATCACATGCATTACGAGGATATCATAGTTTTATTAGATGCGACAGTGCCCTTTTTCCCCAAGGAAAAAGAAACTTTGCTGGAATATGTGGAAAAATTCACTTTGGCATTACAGAAACATTTTCTGTTGTCTGACATTCGCTGGCGTCCATAACAGAAGCAAACTGCCTTATACTGGAAAGATACAACGTTCTTCTACACGACAGTGATAGTGATCTTATATCAGTAAATGAAGAAAAAAACCACGTTTATATAAAAAAAATCGCCCACTTCATGCTTGGCTACATAAGGATGCGACTCTCTGTTCAAAAGAACAGCTTATCAACCTATACTATGCTCAAATCGATTCACGTTTAAGGCATGGTATCTGTTACTAGGTAAATTCCACCATGTCATCGAATGTCTTTGTAGTGCAAAAACGTATTTTACGATGTATTGCCGGCCTACCGAACACTCACACATGCAAGAATATCTTCAAAGAATATAATATTCTTACCTTACCTTGTGTATACATATATATATATTCGAAATATGTACACACGTTTTTAAAAATCGAAATAATTTTGTACTAAATAGTGATTATCATAATGTCAATACACGACAAAAAAATAAAATCCATGAGTCTTGCGTTAAATTAAAAATGATAAGTGAGTCACCAAGATTTATAGGGCCGAATTTAACCGTTTACAGGACGACATAAAATGTATCGAAAGTGAGCATCTATTTAAAAAAAAATTAAAAGCATTTTTATCAGAGAAGTGCTACTATTCCATGCCAGAATTTTTTGTACCTTAGGTCTAGTATAGTAACTCTAACAACAAATATGAATTTATGTTTTATTTTATTTGTATGGTTGTATTGTGATCACATATTTTATACTACAGTTGTTTGTCTAACATTTTTTCATGTTATATTCTGTGTCAATGTAGTTTACTAAGTGACTTATTCTATCCAATATTTTGTAAGTTGACATAAAGAATGAATAAAGAATCAATCAATCAATCAATCAATCAATCAATCAAATTGTCAGTGTTCTCGATTTAAAAAAAGCTTGAACGGAACGAAAATTGATATTTTAATATCTTTGTAATAGCACTAAATTTTATTATAATTAGTCTTCGGCAAATTACTAAGTACGGGACTCTAGTGAAGACTTTTATCTTCTTAGCTGCAGACACATTCAATCACAAGAATATTTAAACTTTGTTTTATTCGAAAATGGCATCGATATCGTGAGAAATCATCAACATGTCCTAATGTCAAAATAAAAGATATGGTTACTTTATTTTGATAAGAGGTGTTGATAATGCGGTTGGTCAAGTTATTAAAAGCAAACTCCAACGTTGGTAAGGCCTGTTATGCCATCTGAAGCCGGTTTAAGACATATCAGCCACGCCAGAAACTTAGTAACTTTATACTTACCTTTATTATTCATGATCAAGAATCGCAACCAAATGATTTACGAGCTAGATTAAAAGAATAAAAAAAGATTGAACATTTTTAGATAGCCTGATCGTTGCTGGCGAATTTGTATATCCAGTGTATATTTCCTTACACAAATCAAGATTAGATAAGCGCTAGACGTAATTTAACTTGTAAATAATGAGTTATTATGTGTTTTATGGGTAGATTTTTCTACTATGAGTAATATATTGTCTTTATTGTTTTATTTATACAATAGAAATAAATCTTACGTAACTATAGATTATATTATTACTACATTTCCCTACTAAATTGTCTCTACTAGATACAAATTAAAAGATGAGTTATAAATCATAGAATTTTTGTCAAAAAGTTCGAGCAAAGAAAATAGAAAATAAAATTTAATACAAATAAGGTATCCTAAGTTTAAAATATAGGATGAAATGAAATATAATAACGCTAACAAATATTTTGCTATTTCTTAACTTTTCCAAAGCTTACCACAGATATAACATATATGTTTTTAAACAATTATTTTCCCGGCTATTTGCCAAAACGCTGAAACTTGGATTATAAAAAAAGATAATATGCACATTATGTTCAGTATGACTGACTCGCTAATATTATTCTTAATTCTAACTATTCTGTTCAATAAAAACAAAAATAAATAAAACAAAAGTACACACCAGTTGAAAAATCCCTCTAAAACTTTAAAACATCCACCGACACGTATTTCTGCATTTTAGCTTTGTCAAGGTGGCTCTTGGGAATGCCTCGAAAGTAACTATGAAACTTAGTAAACCCTAATGTAATAAATATTAGTGGTTTCAGAACATAATGTGCATATTATAATTTTTATAATCCAAGTTTCAGCGTTTTGGCAAATAGCCGTGAAAATACATGATAGATGTTATACTTATCTGTGATATGTTTTGTAAAGTTAGAAAATAATAATTAGCAAAAAAAAATTAAGCGTTATTATATTTCATTTCATCCTATATTTTAAAATTTTACCAAAAAGAGGATACCTAATTTGTTTTAAATTATTATTCTAACCTACGGGGAATTTCCACTATATAATTTCAATTGTTCTGTTCTCTGAAGCCATTCATATTTATTACATTGGGGTTTACTAAGTTTCATTGTTACTTTCGAAGCTTTCCAAGAGCCACCTTGATAAAGCTAAAATGCAGAAACACATGTCGGTGGATGTTTTAAAGTTTTGGGGAGATTGTTCAACTGGTGAGTACTTTTGTGCGTGCGTGCGTGTTCGTGTGTGCGTGCGTGCGCGCGCCTGCGTGTGTGTGCGCGCGTGCGTGCAAGTTAAAACGTTACAAAAACAAAAATATGTATTATTATCAAAAATTTCATTCTCCTAAGAAGCATTTGCAGATGGACTTTTGGCCAATAATTTTGAGCTGTCATTTGTTAACTTTTGGTACCTATTCTTATAGCTGTAATAATAATAATACCTTGTAAAACTGTCCACTTGTAGAAGCAACACGTGGTAAATTGATTTCACTAAAGTCTGTTCACTTAAACTTTGCAGTGGTGGTTTGGACTTAGTGAGCCCGATTTACAATAGGCAAAGTAGCAACTGTATTGTAAATTGCTTATTTTCAGGCGAATAAATATATCATTGTGGGTTACTTATTTATTACCAGACGAAAAAAAATGTTTCAAGGCATTAGAATTAGGATAAATGCCTTTTTAGGTTTATTGAATCAGTGGTAAAATATTTCAACAGGTGTATGTACATACGTAAATTTATTTACAATAACAAGAATTGCCTTTTATTGGTTAGCAGTAGAAAGAAACAAAATAACAAAAATAAAATAGACATATTTTCTTTAAAGTTTTGAATATGAAACTAAAATGACTCGTTACGCCGAAATAAGAACATCCTAATTTAATAAAAAATTTCTCGATTTAGCTATAAGTCAAACGTTTTAAAAATTTCCGTTACTTTTTATTTTGTGTACCCATAAGAAATAATGTTAGAAAATAAAACAATTTTAAATTCTGCTTTAGAGAGGATAAAATTTTTTGTTGCACAAATGTTATATTTCTCTCTATCTTAATATAAAGCAATACGTTGCATTTTGAACTGACCTGTGTAAAAGTGATTAAAATATATACCATAATATAATGGGTTCCATTCATATTAGTACATAAAATTTGTTTCCTATCCTGGCTAACGCTGCAAAGCTTATGTGAACAGACTATAAATTTAAAAAAAAATTCTATTCTTTATTTTAAAATGTCAGTGCACTTTTTAAAGTACTTACTTACTTTGGGTCTTACTTTTTAAAATCTTTTAATTGTAATAAACAAATAAATGACTGACGGAGGCGTCAGACAAAATTTTATTCGTTAATAAAATACTAAATTATAAAAAAATACTATGATGACTGACATGTTGCTATTGCTTCTTTTTGTTTTTGACGTGCCATAGAGGCCAAAGTGAATGACCTCAAGTAAAAAAAAAAAAATAGCCCGAGTTCCTGATAATACAAAAAACATTTTAATATGAGAATTATGCATTTTGCAATGATTTACGAAAATTGTCATAGGCTCCCTAGTCTATATATTACAAATCAAAAAAAAAAAAGGGAACACAAAAGACAAGTATGTAACGGGAGCGCCCTGTACTACGTCGCACCCTGTTTAAAAAATATACTTAAAATTACTTAAAAGACAATATTTTTTGGAGCAATAGCAATACTCTCCCCAACTCTGATTGGCGGCTGGTGGCGTCGGTCTCCGATTGGAGGATGATAAACTCTACACTTCAGGATAGTATTAAAATATGACTTCAGCCTTTCGGGATTTTTCTATTCATCTCTCTCCCTCTCGAAAACGACAACCCCTTCCAACCACAACTAACCCCTTTCAACACACAACTCACCCTTTTCGGAGTTAATTCTCAATCAAATCGTGAACGCCTTTATCCCCTTTGGGTTCGATCTAATTCGTAACTCGCCACTAAATTATTTCTGTTCTAATACTTGATTGTTTGTTGAAATTTTATCAGCCTCAGCATTTCTGGAGTTCATACCTAGTGCAATATGATAAAACCACAAACAGCATTTCTTCATTTTGTAAGGAAATACATATTTTATATAAGCCACCGGAAGAATCCAATTTCCACGTTTAAAATTTATATTTCTACATTAATTTAAATTTATGTATAATTACTAATAAAAATGGGATATTCAAAATTGTATGTATGTACCTATATAAAATATTTTCTGACAACATATAATAATATACAACTTCATATTGTCACATTGTCAATAAATAATCGTGTTTACTTTCAGGATAACTCCCCATTCACGCAGTCCACATTGTCAGAAATTGGTTGAAGAAAAACAACAGTCAAGTTCCCTCTTGGCCAGCGAAAAAGCCCTGATTTAAACCCAATCGAAAGCATTTGGGAATATATGACAAAAAACATAAGTATGAGTTCAGACCTCAAAACAGAAAACAACTTGTAAATGCAAGCCAAAACAAATAGAATCTTTTAGGCCCTGTTTTTCTATCGTGGGTTAGCTAAACTTGCACTTTTAGAAATCGAATTTTTTCAATTTTTATATTTGTTTTTTGGAAGTGGTTATAGACATATATTTTATGCATAAGTTAACTTTTAGTTGAAGTGGTTTGTATTAGAATCTCATTTTTATGAAAATATAGTGCTAGTTAACCTCAAACTTACAGTTAACTTACAATTGTAAAACCGGGCCTAAGAAGGTAACTACAACATGCAAAAGTTGATTGCCTCCATGTCTAGAAGATTGCAACAGTATTGCAACAGATAGTACCTAAAAGGCTTGTGACCTTGGTCGACATAGAAATAACCAGTATTTAAATGTAAGTATTTCGAGGGGTGATTCACTGACGAAAAAAACGTACGGGGAAATATTTTAAAATATTTTTTGTGATTTCAAAGAGATTCACTAGGACATTTCAAGAAATGTCTCGAGAATTTTCAATTGTTTACGCAATTCAAAAGAATATTACAAGTGTCAAAACATGGGAACAAATAAGTATGAAGTAGGCGTAAATTTTTTAAGAAAATTTTTTGTTGATTTTTCGAAAACATTTATTCTGCTAAAAAAGTCCTCCTTATCCTGAAATATCACTTCGTTATAGTCAAATTTAAAATTAATAATTTGGGATAATTAGAAAAAGAGGAAGATAAAGAATGGCATCAATATGTGTACATTTATTTCTAGCGTAAAAATCAAAATGCCACAGAAAATTATTCAGGGTTAAAAAATAGGGGACAAGCGGTGCAGTGCGTTCCTTAATGTTGTTAAAATTAGGTGGTGAAATTGTTATTTTTGTTTTTTTTTTAACTTTCCGAAAAATGTTATTCTCGATAAAAAAAAGTTCATTTATCCTAAAGAAAATAATCAAATTCGCGATTATTTATACAGGACGCTCAAAAAATTAATATTGCGAATAAATATTGCGCAGTGGACAACAAAACACAAATTCTTTTTATTGACATTTTTTAATGTATTCGTTTTCCCTTCTCAAAGCTAGAAAAATCACAATTTTTTCCGAATTTTTCTTTGAATAGTGTTCAACACCTTTGGTATTTGTATAATTATGTAATTATCCGTACAATTAAGTTAATTATTATAAAGGAAATCATTACACAAATACAAAATTGGCTTAGTTGAAATAACATATATACCAATCTAATTATATGATATTCTTTTAAAACAATTTTTATGAAAATTCTTTATATATTTTGAGCCTCTTGTATGAATAATATCGAATCTCTGGAAAAATGATACTTTTTATAATGATTTTTTTTTCGAAAATTTTGGAATATTCGAGGACACTACTTTTTATTCTCTATTTTCAATTCTTTTCCAAGTGGAATTTTTGTTTATTAATCAAAAATAGATGTACAAATCTTGGCAATATATTCGACTTTCTCACTTGCTTTCACACCAGCAAAAATTTTTTGTTCGACAGGATATAAAAAAATTTATTCGCCTGGGCCAAAATTCATCTTGTGGAAATAAAAAATAGGTAAAAATATTCAAGATTTAATTCTAGAGCAGAATACAAGATGTGGTTGAGAAGAATGAAATGTTTTTTTTTTTTTGAAAAAGCGGATGAAAATTTTCAAAGCTTAATTTTTTAAATAAAACTCATGTTTAATCGGAACATATTGTAAACCATAGTTTACATCGGCTATGTAAATATTTCGATATTTTAAACGGGAAAAATTTGAAAAAATTCAAAGTTCAAATCATTTTTCTCCAGCTCACGAATGCTTTTGTTGTAAGTGGAAATAAGTACACGCAAAATATGCAAAATAATATATATGCAGAATGCGACGTTTCCGACTTGAGGAGACTCCTCCAATTCGATAAAAAAAAAGTTCATTTATCCTAAAATAAAATAATCAAATTCACGATTATTTATACAGGACGCTCAAAAAATTAATATTGCGAATAAATATTGCGCAGTGGACAACAAAACACAAATTCTTTTTTATTGACATTTTTTAATGTATTCGTTTTCCCTTCTCAAAGCTAGAAAATCACAATTTTTCCGAATTTTTTCTTTGAATAGTGTTCAACACCTTTGGTATTTGTATAATTATGTAATTATCCGTACAATTAAGTTAATTATTATAAAGAAATCATTACACAAATACAAAATTGGCTTAGTTGAAATAACATATATACCAATCTAATTATATGATATTCTTTTAAAACAATTTTTATGAAAATTCTTTATATATTTTGAGCCTCTTGTATGAATAATATCGAATCTCTGGAAAAATGATACTTTTTATAATGATTTTTTTTTTCGAAAATTTTGGAATATTCGAGGACACTACTTTTTATTCTCTATTTTCAATTCTTTTCCAAGTGGAATTTTTTGTTTATTAATCAAAAATAGATGTACAAATCTTGGCAATATATTCGACTTTCTCACTTGCTTTCACACCAGCAAAAAATTTTTTGTTCGACAGGATATATAAAAAAAATTTATTCGCCTGGGCCAAAATTCATCTTGTGGAAATAAAAAATAGGTAAAAAATATTCAAGATTTAATTCTAGAGCAGAATACAAGATGTGGTTGAGAAGAATGAAATGTTTTTTTTTTTGAAAAAAAGCGGATGAAAATTTTCAAAGCTTAATTTTTTTAAATAAAACTCATGTTTAATCGGAACATATTGTAAACCATAGTTTACATCGGCTATGTAAATATTTCGATATTTTAAACGGGAAAAATTTGAAAAAATTCAAAGTTCAAATCATTTTTCTCCAGCTCACGAATGCTTTTGTTGTAGTGGAAATAAGTACACGCAAAATATGCAAAATAATATATATGCAGAATGCGACGTTTCCGACTTGAGGAGACTCCTCCAATTTTTTCGATTGTAAATATACAAAGGCAATCTTCTTGCAACCCTTTTTGCTATACATCATGACAAAATGCGGAGATAACCGAAGTATATCATTGCAAAATTTCAACATAGATTTCATAGAATGTAGGTATGATTTCAGACTTTAATCGGGATTTCAGAGATTTCAGGAAATTCAATGTGATTTCAAGATTTCAACGAAACTTCACTGTGATTTCAAAATTGTCAAGATATACAGAAGATTTCAATTATTGCAACTAATTTATTTTATTTCACTAGCGAGAACCGATCTCGAAGTATTTTAGTTTAATGTTGTTGATACTGTTGTTTTAATTTTATCAATGGATATGCGCTGTTTTGTAATTGTTTCAATTTTTACTTTCTTATACCTAATATAAGGGAAGTATAGTAATCATGATTTTTTTCGATCTCGAAATTTTGATTGATATATATACGATCTGAACCCTCCTAAAACCATTCTGACTATTTTCCGAATGTCGGTGCGTGTGTGTGGATATGTGTGTGTATGTGTGAATCCGCGATAACTCAAAAAATACTTACGGGAGACTTCCCAAATTTGGCAGTTAAGATTGTCAACAACATTTTAGGTGGCACATTAAATTTGGTGAATGTGGTACTACCAGAAGAGACATAATGAATGAAAGAAGAAAAAAGGTACAGTTTCAGGAAAAAAAATTTAAAAAATTTTATTGCATTTCTGGACGATCTCGACGAATTATAATGAAAAAACATAACTTTATGATGAAAAAATCTGTCCGCATGTCTGTAGTATCGCGATAGCAGCCAAAGTTTTTGAAATAAAGCTTTCAAATGTGGTACACTTGTTCTAAAGGCCAAAGACAATGAAAAATTCGGTGATGAGCAAAATTGGCCAGCTGAAGGGGGTCCACGGGACCCAAACTTTTTTGTATTTGATTTTACAAAAAAATTTATTCTTGATGAAAGATTGTAAATCATGTCTACTATATAAAGCGAATAAAATATATTTTCCAATAAAGCTGATGTAAACTGAAATATTTTACACATTTGGCCTCATAAAATGGGGTTAGGATAAATTTAACAGCTTGACATTTGAAAGATCTAATTTAGTTAGAAAAATGTCAATATCAATAATAAAAAATTATTAATATGACATTATTATTATTGACAGTATCGAATGACCTTGATAATTAATTATTTAATGAAACATTTCAGGGTACGCTATTAAAATTTAATTGCGGTAAATAAAGAATTAAACAGAATGATTTTTGTAGGTTAGGATGATATATACTGGTATAAGAAAGTTATGTGCTGGCCACATCAGATATTTTAATACATAGTAATGGTGTTTTTCTTTCTATTATGCTTATATTTTTATAATTCTTCTTTTAAAACTATACAATAATGTAATATCAAGCCCACAGCTGTTTGTTAAACTAGGAAAAACATCTTATATTCTGGTGTCCTGAAGGTGATAATAAAAGTTATCGAAACGTCGAAACCAAGTTTTTTCCTATTTGAAATATTTTATCCTCAAGCTCACTACTTATTTCGAAAATTTACTGTGGATCAACAACCTTGCTTACTATAAAATCTTAGTTACATGCGTCACTTGCATGCAGTACACGATGCTAAGAAGTATGTAAATATTGATATGGTTATGAACATGCAATCATATTGACGAGTAAAACACACAAAACAAGCTACCAGAACGAGAATAAACCGTTATTTACACTGAGTCCATATGGCACAGAGTAAATAAAAGATTTTAACTTGAATATTCTAATTAAATTAAATTTATGAAACAACCGCTGCTGCCTCACTCCTAGCTACATACATACCTCGGAAATTGTTTCACTGTGTTTAGTTCATTGTGTTAAAATTATTTTATTATTTAAAACAAACGAAAGTTTGTATCTTTTATATATGTGATTATTTTTTTATAAATCATGATGCAAACTTTGTTCATTACTAATCAACAAACGGTTATAAATCAGGTTTGACAATAAAATTATATGGCCAGCATTTGGTTTTGTGTGAATAAAATTACACATCAAATGTATGTAGAAATTACAAGTTTATTTTTAAAACTGTCTGTTTTCCAAGAACAATAACATGTCTAACAGAAAAACTAATTTTGATGAAATGGTAGTTAGTGAGGTGAAACTAAAACTAAAAAATCACCAAGAGAGGTGTTCCGGAAGCAGTCTGCCAAACTTTAGAGTAATGTTCCTTGAGTAATTTTAAATAAAAAAAATTATATCAACATAGGTCCAATTAAAAAATTTAACTGTTGTGGTTTGTTGACGAAAAATATGTCCCTGGGAAGGAATTGTAAGTCAATTTAACTTTTTGATTTATAGTTTTTAAACATGCCCTTGAAGTTTACAAATGAAGAATATGCGGATATTCACTTCGTTTATGGTTTTTGTTAATGGTAATGCAAAAGGTATATCGTAGGCGTTTCCCACACCGCACCGTAATGTCCTACCGAATACAGGTGTTTGTCGATGCACACAGACGACTTCGGTAAACTGGATCTTTATAGTAATAAAGTCAAAACAAGTGCCTGTTAGAGAAGCCCGAGATGACATCCCTTCAAGCGATACAAAGCAGTTCTAGATTCCTCTAGAGAACAATGCATGGGGGTTTGTATCCTTATCAAATATTTACAAACAGTCCAATATGTCAAACCGGAGAACTACGATGCGCAAATGGGCTCAGAATAATCCCCATACATGACTGAAAGCCATTTTCAATAGAGGTTTTCTGTAAACGTATGGTGTGGCATCATTGGAAACTAGCTTATTGGACCTTTTTAAATTAAACACCATAAGTAGTACAACCCCTTGTATCCCTGAAGATACCTCAAGGTACATTATGCGGAAGTGG
Source organism: Rhamnusium bicolor (assembly GCA_029963845.1). NCBI lineage: Eukaryota > Metazoa > Arthropoda > Insecta > Coleoptera > Cerambycidae > Rhamnusium > Rhamnusium bicolor. The sequence continues at coordinate 6,921 of JANEYF010004338.1, read as the reverse complement.
GCTACACATTTAGAGACAATGGACACACACCCAATATCCGAGTATGCTAGGATTAATTTCTGGTTTAGAAAAAATCTTAGCTCATCGACCGGGGATCCATTCTGGGACTCCAGGGCGAGAAGGCAAGTGTCCTTGCCATTCGACCATATACATGTTTCCAACGATCGTCTTACGGGGAGGTTTTCTACGATTTTGTAAAAAATCATCTACCAGATCTTTTAGAAGATGTTTCATTACCAAATCGAATTGCAATATATTTAGAACAAGACGGAGTACTACTGCATTATCACCGCGTAGTGAATGTTTACCTCAATCAGACCTATCCAAAGCTGAATTGACCGAGGGGGGGTATACCTGGCCAATACGTTCCCTAGACTTAACTTTTCTAGAATTTTACCTACAAGAACACATGAAAATGCTTGTCTACGCGGAGAAAGTCAACAATCGAGACGAATTAGTTTTGTGAATTTTTAATGCTGCAGCTAAAATCGCTGTAAATATCGATGATATACCTAGAGTAATTATTTTTTTATCTAGATCTATTCCTTGCTGCATTCTAGTGAAAAGATGAAATTATCACGTCACATAATAATGGGTCGTTATTGCCCTTTAGCCATGAGGATAAACGAAAAAATGAACAGTTCACAGTGTTGTATATGACGATTGTTACAACATAACTGAAATCACAAATATGGTAAAAATTTGAAAATCAAGTTTTATATTCTCTATACACGTTCCACACAAGTTTTGATATTGGCCTTTAAGAGCTCATTCTACCTATCTATAGAAAACTTGGAAAAAGAATTACAAGCTAGTCGACTCTTTCAGGCATTTTAAGGATGTTATCTGTTGTCAACTTTTCGTCGGCCAATTTTCCAAGTAGATCCCTTCAATCCTTCTATTATATAAGGTTTCTTATTCTTGAATAATCTGAGAACCAAGTGGTCCATAATTAGAGAATGATTTGTGGACAAATCAAGTTTCTGCTCAGTTAATAAGTATCCATTTGGCATCTGTTTTGTGAGGCATATATCAAGTTAGGGATTTTATGTTTGGAAATGTTGAAACGTTTGATGTGGCTACATTAACTCTAAGATAGTTTCTACAAAACACTCAGTACTATACTCAACGCGCATTTCGTCAACCAAGTTGGTAACATCTGGAGATGGTTAATCATCTGCACGCCATAACGATGGACGAGTTCTTGTGGAGGAGGGAACATGGTGAGCATTACTCCCATTCCACTGTACGAGAAACTGTTAACTTTGTTGGCGGCTTCACAGTATGGGGTGGAATATCTAAACGGTCACAAAGACTGATTTACATTACACTAGAAACATGCGATTTTGTTTGTTGCTGAACAAATTTAATTGAGGGTATGTTCCTTCGTAGCGCTGATATAATCCGTACCAGAGGTAAACATATGCGCTATTAATTTTTTGAATTAGTTTTTTTTTGTTCAATTGAAAATTTTATTCAATAAAATGTTACTAATTTTTGCGTTTTCAATTTCCCACAGAAAATAATCAATTAGATTAAAACTTTAAGCGCTTAGTATGATCCTTAAAAAACTACGAAACATTTTTCAAAAAATATACTACTGTCAAATATAATCGATCCTTTGAGTAGTTTATAAGGTATTCGTATTACTGAAAAATCAATCAAAACAATTTCCTTTCTAGCTAATACGAGTAGTAGGAAGTACTGATTACATGAATTTAAATCATAGAAAAAGAAATTAACATTAAACATTTTTTAATTGACCACCATCTTAAAAAATATATCTGGTAATAAATTAATTCATACTGCTTTATAAATATTGTATAGAATTAAACAATACTTTTAACATTTAAATTTTTTGTTGTTGTTTTAAAATGAACTGATCAAGGCTAGTTTCGAAGATCCTCTTTAATAAATTTGGTCTGTTAAGTTACATTTTCAGTCCTTTTATTACACTCTGAATCAATAACATTTAAACGCTTCCTTGTTAGTGCACAGTCTAATAAATATGGACATTTATTATTAAATACTGCCCTAGTAACTGGAATCTACAATTAGGATTTAATGCATTAATTATGGAACATGTGAAGCGCGAACAAAATTACGATTCTCTATTTATAACGTTTGGCGACCAAGTGTTTAAAAATATGATTGAACAAGAGCTCATAATAAATTTAAATTGCAGCAAATGCAATAAACTAATATGTTTTATTGCCCGATGGATAATCCCCATAGCGCTTTGGCATGAAAATGTTCAAAATAATTATATAGGAAATTTTCACCAAATTTAGTTTGGAACACTGCTGCGTTGAACTATCCTGTAAAATGTCTTATTTTTCTACAATAAATTTTGTACATTTTTTTATGTTGGGCATATCAGAAATTTCCGCATAAAATTAAACCAGAAGTAATCGAGTAATTATTAATTTTTGGCAAGAGCCTTAATATTTTAACTCCATTGTTTGTTAAAAAAAATCTTTATCCCTACTTTTAAACGGCTTATTACACTGAGAGAATGATTTAGTTGGGAGAAATAAATTTTATTTCAACCAAATAAATGATTTCTTTATATTTGCCGAACTAAACATTTAATTGGGAGAATTAAGACATTTATTTGATTAAAAGCCGAATATTTAATATTATCAATTAAATCAAAATACTTATTTGTAAGAAATATTTGTTTCTGAACATTAAATATTTATTTGTGAACATTAAACATTTGTTTCTCAACATTAAATATTTGTTTCTGAGCATTAAATATTTATTTCTCAGGAACAAGACTTTTTACAGAAAATTGCGTGGATTTATTGTTGATGAATACATTAATTTCAGGAAAATTAATTCTGTTTTTAATTTATTTATAGTGAACAAATATTTACTTCTCAAAAACAATGAAAATTTCGTATAGTCATTAATATTAAATAAATTGTTATTTTTTGTTAATAACGCTGTTTAATTTATTTATAATAAAAAAACTATTTCTCCTCGCACCTGCTTTGGGTATCCACCATCTTATAAATTATTTAAAGAATTTGTTAAATAAATCTCTGCGCCAAAATGATTAGTCATAGGTTGGTTTTTTGGAGAAAAAAATAATCTGAACAATCCTTTTGCTACGCATGGTTTATTTAAAAAATATATATAAACAATTTATGTAGAATAGCGGCCTAATACCTAAAGAAGGTTCAAAGACAAATTATACAGATACAACAAATAAATGAATATAGAAAATTAAAAACATTTCTATTCAAAAAAATATACATAAAAATTTTTATTTACCTGGTTTATATTTGCGAAACTAAAATTTGATTTATATTAAAAAATGTATGCCTCACGATTTGTCTACAGTACGATGTATTAAAAAATCAATTTTGCTAAAAATTATAGTAGATATTTTTTTATTTTTTTCAGAAGTTGTAAAGCATATCGTCGGTCCACTGCCAAAACAACGAATGTGCATTTTTCTAATTTTTCAGAAGAAGGGAAATAAAGTTCAATTTGTTGTTAAATATCCAAAGGTAATTTATTTATAAGTTTCCTAGTATAAAAATATTTAAAAAATATTCGCATTTGCGGTTTTGGCACTGCAGACTGAAAAAAAATATATTATTTTCCAACAGAAAAGTCGAAACCGGTAAATTTGCACATTCGATGTTTTGTCATTAAAGCGACGTAATAGTAAGTAGGTATATATTTGCGAAATTAAAATGTATTTTATATTAAAAACATGTATGCTTCACGAATTCTTTATAATAAAACATATTCTAAAAAATGATAGGGTAGATATCAATATAATTTTTTTATATAATTTTGCGTAGATATAGGTACATATTATAATATATACCACTATCAGTATAATCAATTACTCTCATGAACTATAACTTCATAATATCTCCATAGACACGATGACGTTAAAACATATATCTATTATGTTAATTCTTCTTCCATAAGTGTTAAGGTATTCATGCTTAATAAAGTTCTAAATTTTTTTTAACTAATGTGTCTTATTAGAATCAGTTAAACCTCAAATTTATTATATATAAATCTGGATTTCCAATGTCAAATTTTAAGAGAAAATTCAGGAAAATTGTAAATATCAGGAAATGCAGCCATTATAACCGCTTATACAGAGTAAAAGTCTTGCATCGAATTGATGCGAGGATGTAATCTTTAAATAAAACGTAAACGAACAAGAAAAAATAATACAATGAAAATTACTGCGAAATATCTTATAGATTGTATGGTAATAATAATATAAAATAATACAGTCTATAAATAACACCTAGTTAAAAAATAATCTATTTATTTTTATGCAAGAAAGAAAGTAATAAAAAAAGAACATTCTAAACCGATATATTTGAATACAGATTTTCCTTTTATTCTTTTCTTATTTTGACTCTAATGTGCTTAACTAAAACTTTTCAAAAATACCAAATAATTGAGTTTATTATTAACTTAGAAATAATAGTAGAAAGTTCATATAAAGATTAATTTTCAATTTTCTTACGCTTGTTTATTGTAATTTTTAACTGTGTCAGGTTAACTCTGAACAAATTTTCACAACTAAACAGTTTTTGGCTAGGTTAGGTACTTTAATATGCTATGATAAACAAATTACCACGTACAAACATTAAAAACTTACATTTAAAAGTTTCTTTGAGGCTTTCCAGCCCCCATATTCTTCTAATAAACTATACATCTACCGAAAGGGACACAACACTTAACACAAAGCTGTTAATAAGAGAAAAAGAAACAATCACGTTTTGTTGAATCTTGTCTAATGCCCTACCGCGGTTTCGCCGGTAGAGGGCCAACATTTAGTTCTCAGAAACAAATTTATTAATGAGGAATAAATATTTCTTATTAGAATTAAATATTTATTTCCGCTATTAGGGTATAATCTTTAATAGTAAATATTTATTTCTATGAAATAAATATAATGATATAATAAATGTGGCAGATACAAGTGTGTTATTTGTGAATTTATTTCTTATAAATAATTATTTAATTATAAAAAATAAATATCAAGAGAATTCCTGAAATAAATCATTTAGTTTTGTCAATTAATCCAATATTCGAAATATGCTGATTATAACAAAATTATGAAAAATAATTATTTGTCTGAATTAAATATAATGCAGAATAATAAATATTTATTAAATTGAAAAAACTAAGGCTTCTTAGTCATTTCAAGCCAGATATTTCCCTCAGTGTACATGGAAAAATCTTATAATAAAATATAAAATGTAATTACAACAGTTTGGACTTTTGTTAGCCTGTTTGTCAAAGACCCTGGTGACAATTACCTATGAATTTCTAGACGCATAAATAAGAATTTACAAAAACAATCTACAAAATTCACAATACCTATGTAAAAATTATGACACGAAAAAATATTATGAATAAGTGTCAACTGTCGAAAAATGTTCTCCATGCGTGAATCTGCTAGTACCCAAAATACATCCATTGGTTGGTTACTGATTTTTTGGAATTTTATTTAAGTTCAAAATACTTTCCTTGGAACAAAATACATTTTTATTGGAATCCTACTTTTGAAATAGGTTCAAAAATGAAAATGGTGAGTGGACGTAATCGCACCGTGCCTGTTATATGGAATTCAAGGAGCGGATTCCCAATTTTGTCGTAAACTTTAAAATCACTATGGAGGTTTCAGGATGGTGACGAAATTCCGAGAATCAAGCATTGGAGGAAAAAACAGATACTGAAAAACCAAGTAAAATAACAGAAGAAATGGTCGACAATGTTAGAGGTTATGATAGAAAACGATCCTTCTAAATTTTTGAGGAGGTTAAGCCAACAAACGAATTTGTCTTATGGCCGTCAAACAATTTTAAAAGAAGGATCTGCATTTATTCCCCTACAGAATTTGCTCACATCAATTACCAAGGAACTGCTTTGCGCGAATGAATTTTTTGTGACTGGTTCGTGAAGAACTTAAACAGTAATGACATTCTTGACATTACCTTTTACAACGGACGGTTTCATCTGAGTGGTTATTTTTATATTTAACACATGTTCAATACGTGGCCTTGTGTAATGACAGAATTTATTTAGACTATTTCCCTCACATTATAAGAGTCAATGAAATAGCAAGATTTTGAAAAATTTGGACCAATAAGAACAAACTTTCAGCGAAAATTGCATTCCACGTGAAAATTTTGATAAAATTACAGCAAAAATTGCACTGGGCTTGACAGCTTAAACCGTCAGTTGAATCAATATAAAAATCGAAGATTTTTGCTTTCTTATTTTTCTGTGAAGATAGCAGGCTTATAGAAGCAAAAGGAACATAATTGATTACCTACTTTTTAAATATTTTGGGTTTTTTCTATAAAAAATAATTTTAAAATTCGATTTTTAAATAAATCCACTTAAAAATTTTGACACGGGAATAAAAGTATACCCAGCTGTGTTGTAATAATTTGTACTGTCAATTCAGTTAATAATAAAAAGTATTTCTTGTTCTGTTTTGTTCTGAAATAGTCTAAGTAATAAATATATTTCGTGCATTAAAAGTAATCTGAAAAAGTACCCTCGACTGCGTCTTGGGCACTTTTTGTCGAATCACATCGAAATGAACTCAAGCAGCAAGTTTTCATACGCTGAATTTTCGAAATTTTTTAATGCACCTAATATATTACTACAAAAAATGTAGTAATATATTACTACAGAAAATTTTATAAAAAAATAAATATTAAAAATTTAAATTAGCACAATGTAGATTCAAGTTTTTATAAAGAAAGGTTACCTTACCTACCCAAATAAATAATTGGGTATTCATAAACATTTTCGCTATTTTGTTTGTATTTACGTGTCTTAGTTACTTTGTTTGCATTCATGGGCACAAACTTAACCATTTAGTATAAAATGGGATGCAGACGCTGGAAAAGGCAGGGAGGC